>CM032229.1:131577500-131740000 GCA_019009955.1 Riptortus pedestris | reverse complement strand
GCATTATGCATAGATTTCAGTTATTAAGGACAAAATATTAACGTAGATTTGAATCAACTTTTCCAGGTGAGGAACCTGATAGTTAAAAAGTGGAATGAATTGTTGAGCATATCAATATTTCTACGCCAATTACTTGCTCCACGCATTGTTCCTGAAGAAATGTATAAAAAAAAGTTAATCTAAATAACAAAGTAAACAACTTTTGTTATATGCATGTTTGTCGAAAAACAAATAGACAATGAAATATCGAGAATTTTAATTTCAGGCCTCCCTTATAACCCCCACTCCCGTTCTAACCTAAACATTTTAATATAGCTTATAATCATGGAAGAATTAATGCTAATTGACATACCGAGTTTTGTTAAGTTCGGTTCAACCGTTAGCGCCCAATAAAATAGTTGACTCCCGCTATAGTTTTTAGCGTATAACTCATTTATACTTCCGTATACGGCAAAAGTGCATATAACAAAAGTTACTCTAAATAACAAAATTAACAACTTTTGTTATGCGCATATTTGCTGAAAAAGCAATAGGAAACGAAATATCGCTATTTTTAATTTCAGGCCTCCCTTATAACCCCCACTCCTGCCCGTTCCTAGAAATGTTGGTATGGCTTGTTAGAATTAAAGCGTTAGTGCTAATAGGTATACCGAGTTTTATTTATATCGGTTCAATCTTTTGTCACAAATAAAATTGTTCACTTCCGCTATAGGTTTTAGCATATATCTTGTTTATAATTCGGTATACGAAAAAAGTATATATGAAAAAGGTTACTCTAAATAACAAAATAAAAAACTTTTGTAATGTTCATATTTGCCGAAAAACCAATAGGAATCGAAATATCACTATTTTTAATTTATGGCTTCCCTTATAACCCCCACTCCTGTTCGTCTCAGAGGATATTAATATAGTCTAAAGTCTAAGTTGGATTAGTAGTAATATAGATACGAAGTTTCATAAAATTCGGTTCAGCCGTTTATGCGTGAAAAGGTAACAAACAAACAAACATACACGAAAGAAACAAAATGCAGTTATGGTGTCTATGACATGTGAAACGAAAAGTTATCGTGAAATTTCGCGAAAAAAATCAATGTACAGACAGAGGTTACAATTTTATATATATATATATATTTATTTATTTATATATATTTATATACAGGGTGTCCCCAAACCAAACGGCCAAACTTTAGGGATCGATAGAGGATCGAAAAACTAAAACAAAAAGTCCTCTGGCTATGCCTCGTTTTCGCTTCGTTTTCGAGAAATTCACAAAAAACTAAAAATAGTTGTGCAAAAACTAGTTAAGGCCAATGGAAAAGCGGATTTTATTCCTTGAATGAATTTTAGCAATAAATGTTATTCCAATACTATTATTGTATTCTAATCTTATACTAACAGAAAGGTAATTGAAAAAAATAATTATTTTTTATTAAGAAAAAATAATAAATACTTTTTTATTCAAATATTCATAGTATAAAAAAAATTACCTATTTAAATTAGATAACATTATGAGCAATAACTGAAGATTAAAACATAAAAAAAGATTAAAAATTTAGAAAATTAATAAAATAATTAAATATTCTTCCTTGGAAAACATAAATGTTTCAGTTTTTATATGGGTCTACCTTAGTGAGAAAAAAACACTGAAAATTTTGAAGGTTTTACCTTCTCTAAAATTACATCGTTAATTTCTAAAGCGTCAACGTAAATGTTGTTCGAAGTGCTGGCCTCTCGCTGCAATACACGCATCACATCGCGTACTCACAGATCGCACTGCATCTAAACATTGTTCTGGGGTGAGCTGGTTGCAAACCATTCTGATGCCCTCGATGAGGTCATCCCTAGTGCGGACGGGCTCTCGGTAGACATTTTCTTTCACGTATCCCCACACGAAAAAATCTAAAAAGACCGGGGAGGCCAAGGCACCGGCCCACCTCGTCCTATCCAGCGACCTGGGTAGTTGATGTCCAACCAGTCTCGTACGGCCCTTCCGTAATGTGCAGGACAACCATCGAGTTGAAACCAGCTCTCAAGCCTTGTTTCCAAAGGGATATCTTCCAAAAGTGCCCGTAAGTCATTCTCCAGGAATAGATGATAACTTTCAGTGTGAAGTCGAGCAGGTAAAAATGCGGGACCTATTATGTGATTATAACAAAGACCGACCCACACGTTTACAGAAAACTCATGCTGGTAGTGAAATTCTCTAACAGCGCGGGGATTTTCATGTGCCCAAAGGTGGTAGGTTTCTTTGATTGAATATGCCCGCACGTGTAAAAGTCGCTTCATCCGTCCAGATTACTATCGAACTTAAGTTTACATCGTTTTGCAATTGTTCTTTGTACCAATTACAAAAATTTAATCGGCGGGGATAATCAGCGGGTATTAAATTTTGTACCTTTAGTACATGGTAAGCATGCTTGCGGTCAGCCCTTAATGTGCGCCAAATGGTTGTCTTTGGTATGCTTAGAACTGAAGCAGCTCTCCGGACGCTTGTGCCAGGGTTGGTATTGAAGTGCCTCAGTATCCTCTCCCTCCGCCTCAGGTCGGCTTCCATTGGAGCCTGCATACGGTTTCCATGACGATTACATGAGAAGGACCCAGTCTCTCGAAGCCTTCTGAAAGTGCTGGTAAAAACACCTCTGTGTGGGGTTTCTCGGTCAGAAAACCGTCTGAGATATTCCCGAACTGCCTGACGTGCATTGCCATCGCAAAATCCGTAGACGTAGACTATGTACGCGTATTCAGCGTTGGTAAATCTAGCCATATTTGTTGACTTCACTGAACAGTACTAGCAACACCACTAATGTGAGAATGCGAGGCTGGATTCCCCCCAAAAAGGATTAAAATGATAGTAAACATTTTAATCCTTTCTTTTTAAGTTTATCTCACATGGTAAACCGAGAGTGGCGAGTTCGATTCTTGCCTGGGCAAAGGAAATTATTTAGTGACGAAATTCATTAAATAACGTCCTAAAATCCCACCCTGGCTAGAAAAGGGTGGTAACCTGTAGATAACCCGTCCCGATTAGCCTAAGTTGCAAAAAGTGGATGTTAATAAATAATAAATAATAAAAAAATCTTTTTAAGTTTAAACACTCAACCTAGACGTTTTATTGATAAGGAAAGCGTGAGAATATTCATGTTTTCTAAATTTACTCCTCGTAAATTAAAAAATTAAGCTTACTTAAAAAGTCAATAGTTTTTTGTAATTTAAATACATTATTAAAAAAAATACACTTTTTGCACAACTATTTTCATTTTTTTGTGATTTTCTCAAAAACGAAGCGAAAACGAGGCATATGCCAGAGGACTTTTTTTCTTAGTTTTTCGATCCTCTATTGATCCCTGAAGTTTGGCCGTTTGGTTTGGGGACACCCTGTATATAGATATATATGTCTGTTAACGCTCTAGTGGTCGCAATTTTTGTTTGATCGTTACCAAACTTCATATTTAAGCGTTTTATGTAAAAAGGAAGATCAAGTTCGTTAATGGCTGAAATTGGACCAGTGGGAGGGGGGGGATTTTTGAAAATTCAAAATATCTCCGTTATTATGCATCGAATCGAAAAATTGTATAGAATCAATCTTATTGCTAATTAAATTTACTATAAATATTGATCTATACATTTATTCTGTATCTTGAATATTAACCGAGATATTTGCATTTGTATTCTGTGCGTAGTCGGCAGGAGTTGGCTATGTTGGGGACTATCCGCCGAGAGCTCTGGCGGCCGTTTCCGTAAACTGTTCGTCCTTCGTGAATAGGTTTAGAGATCCCTTACTACTACAGATGTTATTGGGCAGATTTCTCGACTGTAAAACTTCACGTGGGAAATCTGCTTAGTTTACGCAGCCCCTGCGTGACGGACTTTTTTTCCCCTAGGAGATCTCAAAATTATGTTAATTCCCAATTTTTATTTTTGCATTTTTCTAAACTATGTTTGTGTTCAAAAGTGCCTTCTAAATTCTTCAGGGCTAAGCAGGACATGGTACAGATATTTTTAATACAATTTTTTCAAGGTATCACACGCACTGATTCATTTATCTATAATTTATCTTATTCATCTAATTATACTACCAGCCACTTTAATTACTATGCCTGCCTAATCCACTCTCTTTGTATTATTGTAATAACAAGTAACATGTAAAAAAAAAATAAGTAAATGCATGTTAACTACTGTTAACTACTGTTATTTATTAACAGAAGCCAATATAAAACTTCATACCGAAAGTCTTATACCAATATACAAATTCCATATTTACCTCATATGAGTTTTATTAATGAGTGGTGAAATAATTATTTATTTAAAGCTAGTATATTCACTTTACAGAAGAAAAAAAACACAATTTTTGTGGGCATTATTCTTTTTTTATTTTTAGTCATAACCTAGAGCTGTAGGTTTGTTTTTGGCCTGGGCAATAGGAATTATTTAACAATAAACTCATTAAATAAAATTCTTGTCCCAGTCTGACTTGAAAAGGGTGGCAACCTTTGATGATAACCCATCTCAATTAGCCATAGTAGCAGAAAGTGAACGTCAATGTATAACATTTAACTATTTTTTTTTTTTAAATATCAGATTAAATATACAAATTTCTTCTTTAGTAGTAATATGCTAATTATGTTGAATGTTCTGATATTATAAGGACAATAAAGAAATAACTCATTTTTACATATTCCTTCATGTTCCTACAAATTTCTATTCCTTTCCTTCGAGTGTTATATAAATCGCTGTATTGTAAGTTTTTACTGTAGATATTTATTTAGGTAATTGTTTTAATTTTTATTGGATGTCTTTTGTAAATACTTTTGTTTTTAGGTATGTTGTCTGGGCATAAATTATCTGGGATACGTTTTCGACTACTAGATGGTGCCCATCATATTGTTGATTCAAGTGAACTTGCATTTAACCTGGCTACTCAAGGAGCTATAAAGCAGGGTATTAATTTGTTTTTAATTTTTAGAATTGTATTTTTCCTTTAGTATTACTCCATAATCAAGTGTGTGTGTTTGCAATCTTGCATGCGTGTGAGTTTGAATAGGGAATAGAACGTAAGGTGATATAATCATTCTTAGTGCATGGGAAATCGGGTTAATTGGTACAGCACCTGTGTGTTTTTTTTTAAATAAATTGTTTTTTTTCTTTTTTTAAGCTCTTTAGTGTTATTCTTCAAAGGGCAACTAAATGGTAACATCATCATAAAATAATTTCTTTAATCATTTTGTATTCATCCAATAATACTTACATATAATAATAATAAAAAAAGTGTCACATTTTTTCAGTAACACTAATTAAGCTTTGTGTATTATTGAAAGTTGTCTACCCAATCTGCCAAGGGTTTATAATAATATGGTTTGGGCTTTTAAAAAAATTATTATGTATACAAAAAATGAATTTAGACAGAATTGAATCACTTTTTGTGCAATTTATATTAATAATAATTCTCATACTAAAAACCATTTTAACAGCTTTACATGATTTTAGTTTTCGAAGATGGAGCATGGCAAATACTAGAACCTATTATGTCAGTCGAAGTGTCTGTCCCAGAAGAATTTCAGGGAGCAGTAATTGGTAAGTTAAATGTTAAATGTGTTTAAGACAAAACTTAAGATCAATCTGTGGTTATACAGATTCATTTTTTTGAATGGGGGGGGGGTTATGGGAGGAGCAGATACACTGACAACTCTCATGCAATGCAAGCAGATTCAATGCACTCATACCAATTTTTTTTTTTTGCTTTGTTTTCTTCCAAAGTGTTTCTTAACTGTTTAAATATACTGCAAATCATTTTTTACCAGTAATTTTTGAAGGGTAGATTAGATTCCTTATGGCTTCCCCCCCCCCCGCCTGCCTGTCAGGGAGGACACTGCAATCCTTGGCAGGCAGGTCCTATTGTGCAAGCCTCACATATCTATTCCGATTGGCTCATTCACAATGGCTTTATATTCCTTATAAAATCAAGGTATATCTTACCTGTGGCTTCCTTCTTAATTTACTCAGCATTTCCATGTCCAAAGTACCTGAATCTTAAATTTTCCAGCATTCTGCATTCAAGCACAATGTGCTTAGAGTCTTCCTCTGCTTCATAGCATCTACATATTGGAGTTTCACTGAGTTTGATGTTAAATGTGTGTTTATTCGTCTTCCAGTGCCCCAAGATCTCTCCCTCTACATATCTGAGTTCCTTCCTAGGCAGTCTGAGGTAAATTTCCCTGTTTCTTTTCTCATTAAACCTGATGAGAGCCTTCGTATGGGTAACCTTGCGCCTTTCCCAAACTTTTTTAAATTCCTTCCTGGTCACATTCTTTATGGAGTTCTGAAGAAGTGATGGAGAGTACTGTTCCAATACTACACTTAGGTTAGGGGTTACACTTGACCCTCTCCTGGCCAATTTATCTGCCTTTTTTCCCCTGGGATACTCTGGTGTCCTGGTACCAAGTATATTGTCACTTTTTTGGTTAACCCTTGCTAATTGTTCCAGCCTCATAACACATTTCTCCACAATCCTGGAACTTATTGCTGGTCACTGCCTATTATCAGTCAGAATATTAATAACCATTCCCATCACATTAAGTTCAGCCAATTGATGGGCTGCCACCAAAATTGCAAAGATTTCGGCTTGAAAAACTGTTGGAGTGGGTCTCAATGCAATCCATTCGTTTAGGCTATTTTCACTTTCCTTGCACCACACTCCTGTCTCTGACTATGCAATCGCCCTTCTTAGCCTCCACTCTTCTTACATCCGGGATATTAACTATCATCTGCTGACATGTCGATGTACCTCAAAATCCATTAGTGCTTTATTTATCCCACCATTTGGGGTATTATCAAATGCCCACTCTATGTCAAGGAAAGTTCCTAGTGCTACCTCCTTATTTGCTAAAGCTTCCTGTAGCTCCTTGGTGACTGTGCACAGAACTGTTTCACATGAACTACCAGCCTTATAGGCATGCTAGTACTTTAGGCGCATAGAGATCTTAGTGATATGTGCTCTAATATGTCTATCTACTATTTTCTCCATTACCAGATAATTTTAATATGCATGCTTCTAACGAGGATTTGGTGGTGATTAATATATAAAAAAAGTGTGTCACGCAGGGGCTGCGTAAACTAAGCAGATTTTCCTCGTGAAGTTTTGCAATAGAAAAATTTGCATACTGGTAACACCACTGTTAGCACCACTGTGAGTAAGAAAAAAGTCCGTCACGCAGGGGCTGCGTAAACTAAGCAGATTTCCCACGTGAAGTTTTACAATAGAGAAATCTGCCTAGTAATAACCTATTCTCACGAGGACGAATCGTTAGTGAAACGGCCACACTAGCGCTAGTGCGCTCGGCGGAAACCCAAACATAGCCAACCAAACTCACAATACAAATCCAAATATCTCGGTTAATATTCAAGATAGAGAATAAATGCATACAACAATATTTATAGTAAATTTAATTTGCAATAAGATTGGTAATTTTTCGATCCGACGTATGTTAACGGAGATATTTTGAATTATTGAAAATCCCCCTCTAAACCCCCCTCCACTTGTCCAATTTCAGCCATTAACGAACTTGATCTGTCTTTTTGCATAAAACGTTTAAATACAGACTTTTTTAACTATCAAACAAAAATTGCGATCGCTATAGCGTAAACAGTCAAATATATATATATCTATATATATATATATATATATATATATAGATATATATATATATAGATATATATATATATAATTTTGAACGGACCTCATTTTCGTCATCTCCTGGGTAGGATCGATGGACATTTGAAGAAATTTTTCGAAACTCGCGTCATGAGTACGACCTCAATAGCTGATTTCCCTTAAGGGAAATCTGCTAAAAAATTTTAGTAGTCCAAAACTTTAAGATGGGGGGGGAGGAGTCACCCGGGCATATTTGCATGTATCTCGTATAATAAAGGTCTCTTGAATACAATTTCTGGTATTTAAACTTCCAATAATGTGATTTATTATGTATCAGAGTATTGTTTACGTAACATGAGTAGAAGTGGCGGTTTGGTGAAAACTGAAAAATGCAAATATCTCGGTTAATATTCAAGATAGAGAATAATTGTATATAACAATATTTATAGTAAATTTAATTTGAAATAAGATTGATTCTGTATAATTTTTCGATCCGACGTATAGTAACGGAGATATTTTGAATTTTCGAAAATCCTCCCCTCTAAACCCCCCCTCCCACTGGTCCGATTTCAGTCGTTAACGAACTTGATCTTTCTTTTTACATAAAACGCTTAAATATGAAGTTTGGTAAGGATTAAACAAAAATTGCGACCGCTAGAGCGGTAACAGACAAATCTATCTATATATATATAAAAAAGTCCGTCACGCAGGGGCTGCGTAAACTAAGCAGATTTCCCACGTGAAGTTTTACAATAGGGAAATCTGCCTAATAACAACTGTAGTAGTAAGAAACCTCTAAACCTAAAACATTATTTAGGGCGTAACAACCCAGTAGTTTCTAGCCCCAAAAAACAGTTGACCTAACCTCTAAAACTATTCACGAGGGACGAAGTTATAGAAACGGCCGCCAGAGCTCTCGCCGGAAAAATCGAACATAGCTTACTGGTGACCAGTATCACGCGGAATACAAATGCAAATATCTCGGTTAATATTCAAGATACAGAATAAATGCACATAACAATATTTATAGTAAATTTAATTTCCAATAAGATTGATTCTATACAATTTTTCGATCCGATGCATAATAACAGAGATATTTTGAATTTTTGAAAATCCCCCCCTCTAAACCCCCCCTCCCACTGGTCCGATTTCAGCCATTAACGAACTTGATCTTCCTTTTTACATAAAACGATTAAATACCGAGTTTGGTGACGATTAAACAAAAATTGCGACCGCTAGAGTGTTAACAGACAAATATATATATATATATATGTCTATATATATATATATAGATATATATATATATATAGATATATATATATATAGTTTTGAACGGACCTCATTTTCGTCATCTCCTGGGTAGGATCGATGGACATTTGAAGAAATTTTTCGAAAATTCCGTCATGAGTACGACCTCAATAGCTGATTTCCCTTAAGGGAAATCTGCTAAAAGTCCGTCACGCAGGGGCTGCGTAAACTAAGCAGATTTCCCTCGTGAAGTTTAGTAATAGATAAATATACATACTGCTAACACAACACCACCGTGAATAAATACAAACGGAAATAAGAAATGTTTCAACCAATTTCAATAGTCTGCCGACAGGAAGCGTTAGGTTAGAAATGTAAACAAACGGATCCCGCCTCACACGGGAAAGAAAAACAATTACTGAAGTATATCAGAATATAACACATTAATTTTATTGAGAACTATTTACTATATCTACTAGTGTAATTAATAATGAGTCAGAATAATTGTTATCTCAATCAATAAAATTTTAGTAGTAAACTTTAAGATGAGGGGGGGGGGGGGGAGTCACCAGGGCATATTTGCATGTATCTCGTATAATAAAGGTTTCTTGAATACAATTTTTTGGTATTTAAAACTTCCTATAATGTGATTTATTATGTATCAGAGTATTGTTTACGTAACATGAGTAGAAGTGGCGGTTTGGTGTGAAAACTGAAAAATACAAAATATCACGGTTTTAATATTCAAGATAGTGGAATAAATGTATATAACAATATTTTTTGGGGGGGGTGGTGGATAGTAAATTTGATTAGTAATAAGATTGATTCAGTATAATTTTTCGATTTCCGAACGTATTAGTAACGGAGATATTTCGAATTTTCGAAAATCCTCCCCTCTAAACCCCCCCTCCCACTGGTCCGATTTCAGCCGTTAACGAACTTGATCTTTCTTTTTACATAAAACGCTTAAATATGAAGTTTGGTAAGGATTAAACAAAAATTGCGACCGCTAGAGCGGTAACAGACAAATATATAGATATATATATATATAGATATATATATACAGTTTTGAACGGACCTCATTTTCGTCATCTACTAGGTAGGATCGATGGACATTTGAAGAAAAATGTCGAAAATTCCGTCATGAGTACAACCTCAATAGCTGATTTCCCTTAAGGGAAATCTGCTAAAAGGGTAATGAGAAATCTTTCAGTTAATTTTAATAAGCTCCCAATGGAAACGGCTTCTAAATTGTAAACAAATAGGTCTGCCAACCACCCAGAGCTAAACAGATAGACATACTCATCACTGGAAAGAAAAACAATTAATGATATATATCTGAATATAACATATTAACTTTATTGCAAACTATTTACTATATCTAGTTAGTACTGTAATTTATAATGAATAAGAATTATTTATATTTTAATAACTCAAATTTTAGTAGTCCAAGAACTAAAGCGGAGGGATCAACAGAACATCTTTGCATATATCTAGCAAAGTAAAAGCTTACACGAGTCTCTAGACCAACTTCACGAGAGCCGAAGTTATGGAAAAAGCTGAACTAGTTTTCAGCTGTCTCCGGGGAACAATACCGACAATAGCCAATCTCAACTCGTCCTTTATACCCACACACTTAATAAAAATGCAAGTATCACTGTTAATATTCAAGGTAGGGAATAAATGCATATAACAATATTTATAGAAAATTTAATTTGCAATAAGATTGGTTCTATACACATTTTCGAAAATTATCCCCTCTAACCCCCCCCCCCCAACTTCCCACTGGTCCAATTTTAGCCATTAACTAACTTGATCTTTCTTTTTACACAATATGATAAAGTATCGAGTTTGGTAACTATCAAACAAAAATTTTGTACAGACTTCATTTTCATCATCTACTAGGTGTTTTCGAAAAATCTCTGTTATTATACGTTGGATCAAAAAAGTGTATAGAGCCAATCTTATTGCAAATTAAATGTACTATAATTATTGTAATATAAATTTATTCTCTATCTTGAATATTAACCGAGGTTTTTGCATTTTTGTTTTCAGCCTTCAGCAAACCCTCAATTCTACTCATGTTATATAAACAATACTCAGTTATATAATAAACCACATTATTCGAAGCTTAAATGCTAAATGTTGTTTTCAAGAGACCGTTATTATACGAGATACATGCAATTTATTTCCGTTTGTATTTATCCACTTAATATTCATGCTGATGTTGTGTTAGCAGTATGTAGATATATCTATTATTAAACTTCATGAGGGAAGTGGCTTAGTTTACGCAGCCCCTGCGTGATGGATGGTTAATCTGGTATAGTATAATATTACAACCTCCTCTTACTAGAAATTTGAAAATATTTATTTATGTATATATTTGGTTGCAGGGCAGTTAAACAAAAGGCATGGTATCATCACTGGAATTGATGGAAGTAATCAGTGGGTTACAGTGTCTGCTGAGGTATTTTATTCAATTTTAATAATAATAATAATAATATATATATTTCTACTAATGACCTTCAGGGTAGAAGTAGAATAATTATAAATAAATAAGTAATTGTCTAGATTTAAAGAGAATTCTATGAATTATTAACATAGATATTAATATAATCATTGTTTCATTTAATATTCAACTTAAATATTGGTCTTTTAAGTTAAATTTAGAATCAAAGCCCTATAATTAAGATACAAGCAAATTAAGATTCATTCCTTGAAAGTTTTTAAATTTAAGTTTTTTTGCACAAATCCCATTTCCAAAAATATGGCATTAGTAGATGCTAGTGACAATATTGCAAACAAGCATTACCTCCGAAGTTTAAAGTTAAATTATTCCTAATAGCTTCTGTTTGCCTGGTAACTTAAGTATTATTTTTCATCATTTGATTGCTAATATTTTAAGTTATCAAAAGGTGTGTGTGTGTGTGTATATATATATATATATATGTTACTGTAAAACCCCGGAGTGTGGTAATTGTCCGAATTTATCTTTCATATCGGACTTTAGCCAGTAAATCTTAGGATTTCCCAAGAGGCTCGGTACAAGCTAGAATTATCTCAATCAGGATGCGTCTTTCGGACTTCTACCAACAGATTTTGGTAAATCCTAACATTTCCCAGCGTCTGCCGGTAAAAGTTGGAATAAAGGTTATTTGAAATGAAAATTTTAGAATAAGCTTTATTATTATTTCTTACAGCATGGGAGAGAATTGTGGAACTTTGAATTGCACTTCATATTAGCTAACTTCCACAAACATTTCTTATTTGAACATTTTTTTAAGCAGTTGCATTTTTTGAAACCCTGGCCACCAACCAATGACTGTTGACGAACTGCGGTGCGAAGGCTCATCTCTTTGTCGGGCACTTCATCAGGAGACAAGAAATTCTCGGTGCAAATTGTTAACTGATTACACGAATATAATGTATTCAATTTTTCTGAAGAAGTTCCGAGTTGGTAGAACCCATCTTTTTTTTTGACGATCACTGCAATGCTTTTGGGGTCGATTTTAGATAGGTGTTTCGAGGTAGCCAAACCCATTTTCATGGGGACTCCAAACATGGCTTCATAGGGAGAGTATTTGATTCCTTTGTGATAGGGTCTGTTTTTTATGGCCTGAATAAACCTAATCCCCTCAGTCCACTTTGAAGTATCATTGGTTCTCATCCATCCCTGTCCCAACTCCTCTTCACTGGACATTTACCAATGAGCCTTGGGAAATCCGCACATTTACCAAACAGCATTGGTAAAAGTACGAAATCTCACATTTATTTAACGTTTTTCGGGCATTTACCAAGCCTGACGGTAAATCCGGGGATTGACCAACTGCCAAGCGGTAAAAGCTTGAATTTCATCTAGATTTCGAACTTTAACCAGTGCTCTTGGTAAATCCTAGGATTTACTGGTAAGTCCTGACATTTACCACACTTCAGGGTTTTACAGTAACATATATATTTCATTTAGTAAAAGGAACGTTTAAGGAGATACGTACAATAGGGGGCATATGTTTCAAACAAACATGTATGAAATAGATGTGCCTAAAAAGAACTGCAAATGTTACCTTAATTTTTAGATTAATACAAATTGAATAATAACTGTTTGATATTATTTCAAAAAATGGCTTAACATTTTTATTTTCCATACATAGGTACCACTGAATGACATGTTTGGTTACGTCTCTGAGTTGAGATCATCAACCCAAGGAAAAGGAGAATTCACTATGGAATATTCTCGATATTCACCAACATTGCCTGAGGTGCAAGATAAATTAGTTCAAGCTTTTCAGGAAAGTCAAGGCATTGTTCCAGAACAAAAAAAGAAAAAGAATTAGTGTGGATTAGTTTCAAATTTTCCATAGTACAAAATCGGAAGAAAAACAATAGAAAATGGGTAATCACTTAAATGATTAATATAAAAAATATTTTATGATGATCACGTCCTTGAAAAATTATGTGATTTGGCCAAGTATTACTTTGCATTGCAATGTATAATAATTATTCTTCTGTAATATCAGTGGGATAAATAGGTTGCATTAACCACAATTTATTATTTTCTCTTTCTTTCTAAATTAATTTTGTATCACACTTCTTGCTGGAAAAACTATTGATTTTTCATTTATTTTCTTTTTTAGTAACTAACTAAAATTCAACCTTATAGTCTAAAGCTTTTTGTTCTGTTTGAGGATAGTGTGAACTCAAGGGTTAATTTAAAATGTTCTGGCATTCTTCAGTTATTTATATAAATTGAGCTTCACAACAAGGGTGATAATGAATTAATGATTTTATTCTTTAGTGTTCTGATAATTTATTATGCTTATCCCTTCTCAATAGGACTATTAAATGAAATGATTTCTCTAAATTATTTTAGTCTAAATATCTTGTTGACATTTGTTTATTAGACGTTTGTCGGAAACTATGTGTGTTTATTATGTCAATCACTAAGTTACCACATACATTTTCCCAAAATAAGTAATTTTACTGATTTTGTCCTTCAGTTTACTTCATTATTATTGCTTCTAGAAAGTATAAGGACATCAATGTTAGACAATGAAGTTTTTATATGCAGTTTACCTTGTTAGATGAAAAATTCACCATTCATCATTTATTACCCATTTCTAATATTATCTGTGATTTTAGTTCTAATAAATAAGCTCTTGTACATACATGTGAATAATTGTGTAAATTATATTGTGTAAATATCTTATTTTAGAAGTACTGGCGTGTTTTATTTATTTCCTAACATTTATGTTCAGTTGACTAGATAATCTGTGATTGAGGGGACTTGCATTAACTTTTGATTTTAATTCTAATAGAAAAGTTTTGACACTTTCATATAAATATAAATTTACACACATACATCCATATATTTTTAATTATTAACCCATTTCTTCCCATGGTTGCATATACGCAACCTTGAAATTTTATTTTTTTTAAATTTTGTTAATGCTTACATTTTTATTTGATTGAATCTAAATTATTTCTGAGGGTCAAATGAATTAAGGGAATATATCAAACTTTGATGAAATGATGATTTTATATTTTTAATGTAATTTTGAAATACAGCGAATTGAGCTACTTGAATGAACGAAATTTAAATTTTTATTATGGAACTTTGCTCTTGAAAAAATTTTTTTTTCATTTGATTGTTAGTTAAAACTAAGTTTCATTTAACAATAAAAAATATAAACAAGCAGTTAGATAAGTTTCCAAATAAACAGAAAGAGTAAAAAGTGTATGTTGCGTATATGCAACCATGGGCATGAGGTGGGGCTCTCCTCTGGATGCCTGTTGATTCCTGTCCATTCCTATTCTCACAACCCTAAAGAGATATTTGATTTGTTTTTAACTCCAAACCTAAAACATGAAATTGTTGAATACTCGTTGAAATATGCTAGGGATCAGAACAATCATAGCTTCAAAATGAGCATGCAGGATCTTGACAAATTTATTGGAATCCTTATATTTTCTGGATACCACTCCCTTCCACAGCTAAGATTTTACTGGTCAAAGGACAAAGATAAAGAAGTTATGTTTGTACGGAACGCGATGTCACGGAATCGTTTTCAGGAGATTAAAAAATATATCCACTTATCTAATAATGATTCTCTAGATAAAAATGATAAATTCGCAAAAATTACTCCCTTATTTCAAAAAATTAATGAAAAATTTATGCAGTTTGGAGTCTTCGCTTATAACCTGTCAATAGATGAACAAATGATCCCCTATTTCGGGAGGCATTCGGCAAAAATGTTTATACGGGGAAAACCAATAAGGTTTGGGTTCAAACTATGGTGTTTAGCTTCATCTAATGGATACATTTTCAAATTTATTCCCTATGGTGGTGCTGCAAAAGAAACTGCTAACATACCTAAATTAGGACTTGGGGAAAGGGTTGTAAAAAGCCTAATAGAGGTCATAAGTTCCCCGAGAAATCATGTCATTTATTTTGACAATTTCTTTTCTAGCTATCAATTGTTTTCTACTCTCAGTGAAATGAATTTTTTTTGCAACGGGTACTGTTCGAGAAAATAGAACTGGAAAGTGCCCACTTTTGCCTGTGAAAGATATGAAAATGAAATCCAAAGGGACTTACGATTATGCTTTTGACAATACTCAAAAAGTGTTATTTGTACGATGGCATGATAATGCTGTGTTAACTATTGGTACAAATAATGGAACATTAGAGCCTATTCATAAAACTAAAAGATACAATAGGAAGACCAAAAAGCATGATTTGATTCCACAACCCAATGTCATTTCATCTTATAATAAAAGTATGGGTGGTGTTGACCTACATGATAATGCCATTTCCGATTATAGGATTCGAGTTAGAGGTAAGAAATGGTGGTGGCCTCTTTTTACCAATTGTATTGACTCCACCTGTGTAAATGCATGGAAGTTTTACAATATTGTTTCAGAACAAAAATTAACGCAGATAGAATTTCGATCATTCATTGTCCAGTCCCTTATGAAATCTGTTGAAGACAATTGCATTCGAAACTCTAATGAAGCAGCTCAAACACCAGATGAAACCAAACGAGGAAAACGCTCAAGATTATCAAATTCGCTCCAAATTCGTTACGACAATGTTGGACATATAATAAAAAGAGCTGATAATTCTAAAAGAAGACGGTGTGACCTATGCAAATCACAAACTGTGTATATATGCAAGAAATGTGATGTTGGTGTGCATCCTGATTGTTTTGAAGTTTACCATGAAAAATGATTATTTAGTTCACATATTTATAATTATTAAACTTCATAAGTAAATAATAAATATTATTTATAACTTAATAACATGTGTATATTGCATTTATATTGTATTATATGAAAATTCTGTGTTGCTTTAAATATAATATTTTTTACATTGATCTAGTTTTTGACCCCCGTCCTGCCCAATGTTGCGTAAACGCAACAGTCTGTAAAATATAGCTTAAGCATAATAATTTTTATATTCTTATAAAAACATTTTATTTTCATATACTTAAAGCAGTTTTTCAAAGAAAACAAAAAAAAAATTGTTTCCTATACCCTTGGGCAGAAATGGGTTAATGTAATGACCTCACCCAAAAATGTCTTCCCAAACTTAATATTTTCCATCAGATATTAAGAATTCCTACTTTGTTAGAATGTTAAACAGATTAGTGCTTACTTAATTTACTTTGAAAAAATACTATATCTATTTAACTGATACAACCAATGAATTATAATTGATTATTACTATACTCTATAAAGAAATCATTGGAAAATAAGACATTGTCCCTTATTGGGGATTCCAATCCATTTCCTCAGGCTTCTGTTAAATTTTATGAGGAAGAAGTCATTTTTATTATATATCTTTAAATTATATTTGTAAAAAAAAAAAAAAAAAAAAAATATTGCCAACTTTAAATTTAGAACATAAGAGCACTCTCCTGTGTTTATTTAAAATAAGGGGTAGTATATCTTTTTGAAATTTCCTTGCTTATGGTATTTGGATCTTAATGAGAAATAGTTTTACAATTCAAGGAATTATTTTTACTTGCACTAGTTTATCATGGTTGCAAGAGGTGTTTCTTCCTGCACTTAACTATTGGCTTCATATTGTTCCTGGATAGGCTTTCTTGTTCTTGAATAAAAGACCATCTTGAGTTGAAGCAGCAACAACTTAAAGAGAAGGATCTGTATACTCATAACACATTTCATTCTGATTTAGGGACAGAGAAATAATAATTTTTTTTTTTTTTTTTATAAAATTTGCCTCTTCAGAGTTGTAGGTTCTGATAATAATGAAGTTGTCAATGAACACAAAAATGAATCATAAACAAATCAAATTAAGTTAATTTACAACTACAAATCAGATTTTGCGTTGTAGAACAAATTTTGAAATTTACCATTATTGAGATTTGAAGAAATTGCAGAATTAACATGTGTATAATACAGATGAAGGATGTGTCTTGAAGAAACAAAGTGCGTTAAGTGAATAAAAAAGGACAACTTCTCTGCTGCACTTTAACATAACTCAGGAAGACACTAGGCAAAGAGCTGGGGGAACTTACTTAACTGGTAGATGTTACTCTTGCCACAGCTTCTAAGAGGAACAACCCTAAATGGTTTAGCCAACCCACTAAAAAGAACCCTTTTTGGAGGGATGGCTTATTGGACTATTGAAATCATTTGGAAAGGGTGGACGGTTCCAATTTTTATGTTTAAAACACTAGAAATAAGGAGTCGTACTCTTATTTTAAAATTGATTCAAGCAGGAACTGAAAAGATATTAATAAATGACTTGTTAGCAATTAAGGTTTTATGTTTCATCTAGAGTTATATTCAAAATTTATTATATGCTTTTACCAATGTTTTTGTAGAATACATTCATATCTCCCCCTAAATCAATAGATTTGTAAAGAGTTAGCTTTTCTCCACCTGTGGGGTTCCTCATAGCTGGGTATTTATCTAACATGTTCAAATGAATACAGTGATCACCAAGATAATAAATGATTTCTACCAGTGCATGAATTTCAGCCTCATTTCTTGTTTGGGATTTATGTTCAAGTATTTCATCTCCAAAATCGAAGTAACTTAAATAAGCTGGGATTTTTCTTCTTTGATGAACCTCTGATGAAGAATTCTACTAATCGACTCCTGAGGAAATGTGTTTCATAACTGTTTACTTGAAGAGATGTTCCACTCTGTCATGATAGATGCTATAAATGTAAGAAAACCATCTTTTTTTGAATATAGGATGACATACCACTGTGACAGCGGCTTTTTCAGTCATTTTTGTACTTGTATAAAAATATTGTGCAAACCGTTTTTAAATGCTGGAAATGTGTATTTCGACAAGGGGTTCACAGTAAACCCATGGCTTCTCACAAAAATCCTGAAATTTTTTGCAGGACAACAAAGGTAGAAGTAGGCCAAAGAAAAAGAATTTTTTTTCTCCTTGAGAAATGTCCAATACCTCAGGTAAAGGAGTAGAAATGGTAACATATTTTTCTATATAAATGAAGTCATTGTTGGTCAAATGTTGCTTGACATTCAGCTGTCAGTATAGTGTAGAACATTTGTCTTTAATTTTTGGAATTGACTCATAGCAACAAACAAATCCCAACATGTGTCTTCTGGCCTAGACAACGTACGTCCTAGAACTTTGGGAACTATCTCAGCTGATTTTGGTCAGAACACAAATTCCACAAGGCATTGCATTTAGAAAAAAGTCCGTCACACAGGGGCTGCGTAAACTAAGCAGATTTCCCACGTGAAGGTTTACAATAGAGAAATTTCACGAGAGCCGAACAATCAAGGAAACAGCCGAACAAGCTTTTGGCGGGAAAGTCACTCTCGCCCGTTAGCCGTCAATTTAATAAAAATGCAAATATCTCAGTTAATATTCAAGATAGAGAATAAATGTATATAACAATATTTATAGTAAATGTAATTTGCAATAAGATTGGTTCTGTACAATTTTTCGATCTGATGTATAGTAACGGAGATATTTTGTATTTTCGAAAATCCTCCCCTCTAACCCCCCCCCTCCCAATGGTCCGATTTCAGCCGGTAACGAACTTGATCTTTCTTTTCACATAAAACGACTAAATATTGAGTTTGGTAACGATTAAACAAAAATTGCGACCGCTAGAGCGGTAACAGACAAATATATATATACAGTTTTGAACAGGCTTCATTTTTGTCATCTACTAGGTAGGATTGATGGACATTTGAAGAAAAATTTCGAAAATTCCGTCATGAGTACAACTTCAATAGCTGATTTCCCTTAAGGGAAATCTGCTAAAAACAGAAGTTTGCCACTCAGACATTGTAGGATACTTATTCATTTTTTTGTGTACATCTAGAACCACACGCAGAGTGAGTACTTAAGTGACGTTCCATTGCTCCTGTGAACTTTTTTGGGTCTAATTCACCCATTGATTCACCTACTGTAGTTTGTGCTTAGGTATCTGAATCTGACTAATCACTACTGCAATTCTTCACCAGTCTCGTCATCAGGAAAAGCAATGGTCTCTCCCAAATTTTTTGAAGGCTTTAATGAAATTGGACCCGTTATTCATCACTGTAGCTCAAGGTGTATTTCAGGCAGAAGGTGAGATATTCTGTCGAAGTAGAGTATACTCCTGCAAGCCAAAGCCGCTGACTCTTTTCGTAAGTTGTTGAGATCCAATGAGCAGTAACCCCAATAAAAGTTCTTTGTTTTTACCTGACCCAATATCAGTGGTTGTGCAAACATAATCCCTCATAGTTAGTAATTTCCGTATTGCAATATTATTTTTTCAAAAAGGTCTTCCTGAATGTCTGCTGGGAATTATAACTATTAATATGAAGGCCTTTTAAAATATCACACAATCATTTTTCACAACTCAAAAAAGAATTTTATAAAAATCTTCGCTTCAGACCAATCTTGTTAAGCTATTAATGCTCTACAATTGTTGCTCTATACATTTTTTTATAACTCAATTATTAAGCGAGTTAATTGCACTTTCTTTTGTTCAGCCTTCATTACCTCCCCCTTCCACAACCCTTTTATTCATCGTTTTTTTACATAGAAATAGAGAATGAGATCACAATTGTTTTATATCAGCAAGAGGGAAATCTGCTTAGTTAATGCAGCCCCTGCGTGATGAACTTTGTTGTGAATGAACACTCCATAGTAATGTATGTTTTTGAATAATTAAATTGCAAAATGGGTGAGATATGAACAACTTGCATTTTCCTGTGTCTCCCTAATACTATTTTGAAAATTTTATGGCCAATTTTATACCATAAGTATTTTGGTAAAACATTTAGATCCTCCGGGATCATGTTGTGGCATTCAGAAAGATGTGTATGCTAACTGGTTGAAGATTGATTTGATTTTATAATGAAAATGCACTGACTCGACATAAATAAGTATACTAGGAATTACTGAAAATCATGGGTTATGGTCATAGTTGAATAATAATTATTGCTTAGCAATTTTCTTTATTAAAACCACAAGTACTATGACAAAGAGATATTACACTAAAAGGAAAATATTTTAACACCAATGGAAGAGTGATTGACTAATATCATAAATACTGAGAAACGTCTACTGAGAGGCACTCAAAAAAAAAAAAAATTTCTGAGTGTAGATTGATCAGTCACATTCATTGACGGAGGCATCATTGCACACAATTTCCATTGCCTCCTTCGACTATTCTCTCTCTCAAAGTTATTCCCACCAAAACAATCACTTTGTCAAAAAATATTCTAATCACTTCAACATTTCACAAATGAGAAAAAATAAATAAAACAAAGGACAATTAGGTACTTAAATTTTTGTTAATTTTACTTATCATCTATCTTAATATATATATTTTTTTATTAAGTTTAAAATTGTGTGCCATAGAATGGCTGCTAAACAAAAACTACACATAAGGAGGGTACTAATTTATTTACACTTTATACATTCTGATAAAAATTATATTTCTGACAAGTCAGGATGAAGCACTTTTAAAGCAGATTTCTTGTACTTTTCCAGATTATAATCATTTTCACCTAAAAAAATAAATAATTTAAATAAGAACCCAAGCTCCAACCATAAAAATTATAAATAATTCAACAACATGTTTACTGATGTATGAAACATTGCATTTACTTTTATATCGTCAAAATTTGGTTTTGTGAAATATTTAAGGGTATTTTGTGTAACTTAGTCACCTGAGTAACCTCAACAGCTGCCTTTTCTAAATAAAAACACTACAACTCTAAAATTGCCCCCACTTCTACCCATACCATATTAAACAACTAGTTAATGTATCAAGACATTTTTTATTCAAAGCTTAACTACCAAATATTGTTATCATCAAAAGAGATATATTGAAATATGCTAGATCATTGTATGATGATTAAGAACTTATGTTCTAAACCACATGATTTTTATATTATCAATACAATACTGAATATTTAACCATTCTTGGAAAACTATAGATTAGAGGTTGGAAAAATTTGAAACATCTGTTATTATTAGTCAGATCAAAAATGTTATACAACCAATCGTGTTGAAAATGTAATTTTCTACAGATATTGTTCTGTACATGCTTTCTCTAACATTAACAGAGTTATTTTTTTTTTTTTTTTTTTTTATTATCGGCCTTAAGTATACCTCTTCTTCTACTCAACCGTAACCTAATCATCTTAATCGTAATCTAATAATCATCTTAATTTCAACCGTAATTATCATTTTAAAAACCTCAAACACTAAAATCTCGTGTACAGTCTAAATTTTTGTTTACATAGCCTTCTTTTTACATGAGATATAGAGAATAGTTGAGGGGATGAGGTTTTAAGCTAGTCATATTCCGGGACCTTGGGAAATCTGTTTGGTTTATACAGCACCTGTGGGATGCACTTTTTAATTGCAAGGTTCTTGAGAAAATACTGAAAGTTTTTATAAAAAATCATATGTTACTATATTATAAAATAATCTTAAATTGATTTAAGTGTCCCTTCTAATAGTTTTAAAGGCAAATAAATGTACAAGCATTACTTTTTTTCAAAATTATTAGATTCATTGTTGGTTGACCCATTCCCTAATTATTTATTGTTTTGATTGGTTGAGGTAATATTATTTTCCATTGTTCTTAACACATCATTAAAACTATAATTTTGGTTATCATGTTAATTTTTGTATTATTGCATGTTTATTACCTTCGTCAAACAATGCTGTAACTGATTTTTTGTAATTCAAGACTTCTTCTGAGTTATCAAAATTCTGCGATGTAGCATTGAAAAGAAATTTTATATTTTCTTTAGATTTGCTATTTTCCCAATCAAAATATTCCAAATCATCTTGACTCTTCTCTTTTTCCCACGGTTCATAAGTCTGAAAAGTAATCCTAATTATAAAGTAAAGAACTACAGATATTAATATCACATTTACTAAAGGAATAAGAGTAAAGTGAAAGAAAAAAAATAGTCTGCCTAAAAATAAACTAATAAAATGATCTGCCCAAGGACTAAATAACTAATATTAAAATATGTTTTATGAACTTGTTTGAAATACTAATGAAGTATGTATAATAAATATTTTATTTGGTTTTCTTTGAGGTAGACAAATTAATACTAACTTTTTATACATAATATAAGAAATTAGTCTTTCTAGCCGATCACCTTACAAGTGAGCCACTCACTTAGCAGACAATTTGTTTTAAGTTAACAATAAATAAATTATACATAGTAAAATTCATATTGTGCATAAGAAAGAAATAAGGAGATAAGCAGCAGGCTATTTTTATTCTATTATTTACAAGAAATATGATGAGTGCCAAAAGAAGAAGGGCAAAAAAGTTGAGGGAAAACACAAATCACAAATAAAATGAATAATATTTTCTCAGTCACTAAGCAGAATGCGAAGTGTTCAAGAGAGAACACACATCTAAACATTAATTCAAGAGGACATTAATGGCTTTATTTTAATTTAGTATCCATTACATAAGTATTAAGCTCTTAATTTATGTAAAAGTAGAAGCAATAATTGTTTTAAAGTCATAGATTATAATATGCCTCTAACATTTTCCTAAAATTCTTATTACAAAGTATTTATTAAAGTATTTATTATTCATTAACGTCCACTTTTTGCAACTTAGGCTAATCGGGACGGGTTATCTACAGGTTACCACCCTTTTCTAGCCAGGGCGGGATTTTAGGATGTTATTTAATGAATTATTAAATATTATTACAAAGTAATTACCCAAGATTCAAAATACAAAGCTGTCAAAAGATACATTGCATAATCATGATTCTGTTGTTTCAGGGGGCATTTATCAGTTACAATTGTAACCAAACCAGTTTTTTCATCATATCTTTCCCCCACAAGTCTTAAAAATTTATCCCTTGCATGGTCATCTAACTCAAGCCTGCTTAATGGAAACTGAAAAAAATAAAAATAAATAATCATATATTTTTTGTTCCTATATTCTAAGTGCTTATTAATATTCATTACACCCCACATTATTATTTATACTAGTTTCTGAGAAAACACTGAGGACCATAAAATTCTGAATTTCAGGAAAACTGTGTGCATATAACAAATTAATTAGTCATATTTGGTAACATAATTTTACCAGATTTCCATTAGGTGAAATCAATATTGAAGTTTTACTCATGATGCAATTTTCAAAAAAATGTCAATTCATTCTATTTAGGAAATGACAAAAATGATGTCCATTCAAACACGATATTTAAAATTTTAAGTAAAACGAAAGATAAGTTTGTTGATGGGTAAGAAGCGGAACAGGCAGAGGGAGGGGATATAATGCTATATAATCAGATAATATAAAAGGAAAATATTATATAATGGCTCTTTCTATTTTCCAATAAAGGAGATTTATTGGAGAGCATCCAGCTAGCTGCTCCAGTGGGTCCATTTGTTAGTAATTTGTTACTTTTTTCATGGCCCACCAGTCATCTTCAGACAACTACACATTAGACTGATTAGATTTTGCTTCCTTAGTTAGGTTAGAGTTTGGTTTTCATTACTAAAGATTTGATGTTTGTAAGCACATTTAGGAGACTTTTATTCCATCATCACTGTTTATAGTATTTTCTCTGCTATTAATTTCAATAGCTGCCTCTTACCTAAGTGCTGTTCCTTATGTAGTTTTGTTTTGTCAAATATAATCTGTTAAGAACAAACTAGCTATGGCAGATGTCTTGAATCTATTATACTTTAAATCTATCACATCTTGGCATACTTGTGAGTTTTCTTTCCTGCTTGTGCTACATAAACCTTACTGCAATCACAGGCCATTAAATAAACTCCAATATCTGGCAAAAATTGGGTTGTCTTTGGGCTCTTTAATTATTTCCTGTATGGATTGAACACTCTTCATAATTATATTTCCGGAGTACACCTGCTAGTCTTTCGAAAGTTCTGGCTGGTTTATGCAGAGCAAAAATGAAAGAATAATGTTACAACAGTCAGATAACATGTGGCAGCTTTAAAATGCCAGCCGTGGCTAGGCATACAAGTTTTTGTTCTCACCAGATTACATTAATCTAACCAAATTGATTGATAGCACCCAAGAGTATGTACTTCAGATTACCCATAGAAAAGAGGATGGTGCAAGAAGATAATGAAATAAATAAGACAGAAAATACAGTGAAAGATATGGACAGAAAAATACTCTCTGAAAGGTTGAAGAAGGTACTAATCACAAGGTATGATTAATAAAGAAAACCAATCTCTAACCTAACTAAGGAAGCAAGGCCACATATTTCTTCAAAATTTCTAGCTCTAAAAATTACACCACTCAATTTATCCAATATAAATATTTAATACAGTCAGTACCTCTGCCGATTAGTAATCCTTTTGACAATTCTCTCAATGACCTAATTACTCTTAAAGAACTGGAACTTGGACTTACAAACACATGGGACTCCATGCCAGGACGATGGAATAAGTTACAAAATGATAAAAGAATTACCCGACTCTGCCCTTAAACATGAGTAAAAAAATTTTCACTGAATCTTTTCACCGCCCATTCTTCCCAAGATAAAATATATTCCGTAGATGAATAGGTAAAAAAAAATGTACCAATAGTATTTCAAAAATATAACAGTTACAAGAATGCTATAACATAATATGTAGAAATGAAGGTCAAAAAAAGTCAGTTAGAGTTGAAAAAATTCTCCCAAAAATAGTATATGAGCGGACTAAGTTTACTGACATTCAAAAAGTTACATGACTTTCTTTTGGAATAATGCTTAGGTAACTTTATAAAAGTCAGTCACGCAGGGGCTGCGTTAACTAAGCAGATGTCATGTATTTACATTTATCTCAAAAAGTAAATGTTTAATGAGAACAATATTTGTTATTTAAAGTGCTTCATAATGTAATGGCTTATCATTAATATGACATGAGTAGGAGTGGGGGTTTACTAAAGGCCGAAAACTGAAAAAAGCAAATATCTCTGTTAATAATCAACATACTGGAAAAATGTACATAACAACATTTACAGAAAATTACATTTTCAATAAGATTTGTTTTATACAATTCTTAGATCCGACTCATAATAATGGAGATATTAAGATTTTTCTAAATTTCTCTGTATAAACCCTCCTTCCTACTGGACGGATTTTAGCCGTTAACAAACTTGATCTTTAGTTTAGCATAAAAAAGTTTTAATATTGAGTTTGGTAACGACCGCTAGAGTGTTAACAGTAACAGACACACACACGCACCCACCCACACACACACACACACACACACACACACACACACACACCCACATACACACATATATATATATATATATATATATATACAGTGGAATCTCTGTTAACCGGCCACTTCGGGACCGGAGCCTGGCCGGATAACGAAATGGCCGGTTAAACCGAATTCTTGTCAGAGTAAAGAAAAGTATGCAATAGAATTGTTTAATAAAGATATGTATTATTTAAAAAAATCTAGCATTTTTAAAAAAAATCGTATTATTAAAAAAAATCTGTAATTTTTGTTTGTTTTTTTACATTGGTAGCTTTTTTAAATGCGATATCACGCCATTTTTTTATAAACATTACATCAACTGCAGATGATTCTTCCTGTTGTTCGATGTATACAGTGGCTACTTCAAAGGCAGCTTTTGCTTCGGCATGACTAATTTTTCCTACGGCATCTTCTTGCGCATCTGCTTCTTTTTTTTGCAGTATTTGTGCCTTCGATTTTAAAATGGGACCGCTTAACGGAGTTCCTCTCCTACGTTCCTGCTGGAACCAAAGCCATAGAGCATCATCTACCATCTCATTCGTCGGTTTCCGAAGTGTGCATCTTGTAGAAAGGACCTTATCCGATTCAATTCCTAAACAAAAATCCTGAATTGACTGACGGTTTCGGCGCCAGTCGTTGACAGTACTTTTTCCCACGCGTAGCTCGTCACAAATCCTTTTCACTGGTTCGCCTCTATCTAAACGTTCAAGAGCGTCTAATTTTTGTTTCATACTCAAAACTACTCGTTTACGTTTGTCACTCATTTTAGAACAAAAATATAACGTCCGTCCGAGATAAAATGAAGGGGTAGACTGATTGTGAGACCTACATATTCCCAGGAAGTGCTGGACACCAGCCCCCGAGCATGTCTCGGCAAGTCTCGAATCCTTCCCGCCTCAGCGTCGCCGACCAGTTAAACCGAGGGCCGGTTTATCCGAGGCCGGATAAGAGGGATTCCACTGTATATATATATATATATATATATATATATATATATATATATATATATACTAGCTAAGGTACCCGGCTTCGCTTGGTAAATCATTAGAGGCTGAATATTGAGGGTACTTTTATAGCAAGGCTTCAATTTGTAC
This sequence comes from Riptortus pedestris, assembly GCA_019009955.1. NCBI lineage: Eukaryota > Metazoa > Arthropoda > Insecta > Hemiptera > Alydidae > Riptortus > Riptortus pedestris. The sequence continues at coordinate 131,713,287 of CM032229.1, read as the reverse complement.
AATTATACTTCCTGTCTGGGCGTATTATTTTTCCATAAGGGTAACTGTGGGGATTTATAGAATAGAAAATTGAATTAAAAAGAGTAAATGAAAATGAGTTCCCAATCAATCCCTCTGTACTGTTTGACATACCGTGAATAATTCTAATCATGATCATGGATAGCATTTATTATAATTAAGTAGTATCTATAATGCATATATTTTCTGTCAAACCCACTCTGAGCTCACATAGTTCAGCAATACTCGGTTATAAGTACAATGAAATTCTAATAGTGCCAGCATTTAACAGGAAATAAGTTAACATAATTAACTGTGTGGGCCTCCATGAGACTTTCCCTTCCGCTTGAGATTTATAACCTCACTAATCCGAATTATACATAGAACTCTCATATAAGCAAAACAGCATTATTACGTCTGTATCAAATAAACATTAATTAGTACTAATACAGTTGGTTACCCCCGCTATAGTTTTAGCGTATACCTCATTTATACTTTGTTAAACGACAAAAGTGGATGCATCAAAAGTTACTCTAAATAAGAAAATAAAAAACGTCTGTAATGTCCATGAGATAATAGGCTTCCCGGATTTGGTTCAATCATTAGTGCCCAACAAAATTGTAGGCTCCGCTTTAGTTTTTAATGTATTTCTCGTTTATACTATGTTATACGGCAAAAGTGAATATAACAAAAGTTACTTTAAATAACAAAATAAACAACTTTTGTCATGTACATATTTGCAGAAAAACCCAGTAGAAAACAAAATACTGCTATTTTTAATTTCAGGCCTCCCTAACAACCCCCACTTCTGCCCGTCCCAAGAAATGTTGGGATGGCTTATGATAATTAAGGCGTCAGTACTAATACACATACCGAGTTTAATTTAGTTCAGTTGAGTCTTTTGTGCCAAATAATATTGTTGACTCTCGCTATAATTTTAACACATTTACACTTTGATATACGATGAAAGTTTATATGACAAATGTTACTCTAAATAACAAAATAACCAACTTTTGTTATCTGCATATTTGAAGAAAAATCAATAGGAAATGAAATATCGCTATTTTTAAGTTCAGGCCTCACTTATAACCCCCACTCCTGTTTGTCTCAGAGAATATTAATATAGCCTAAAGTCTAAGTTGGGTTAGTAGTAATACACATACCAAATATCATAAAATTCGGTTCAGCCGTTTATGCGTGAAAAGGTAACAAACACACATGAAAGATACAAAATGCAGTTATGGTGCCTATGACATGTGAAACGAAAAAGAATCATGAAATTTTGAAAAAATAATCAATGTACAGACATAGGTTACAATTTTACATATCTAAAACTCCATTCCAACAGGTTATGTGCAGACAGAGGTTACTATTTTGCATATCTGAAACTCCATTCCAACAGGTTATAATTTACACCATTAACAATCTTAACATTTAGATTCAGATTAACTGTTTATATTTAACATTGGTAGTGATCAAGGAGAAATTTTGGCTGCTAGAATTTTGACAGAGAATTGTACATGTGTGTTTGTGTATGTGTGTGTAACTCAAATTTTTGAAATATATCCAATGAGTACAGAATCAAAAACTGAGTATCTTAAACGATATTAAAAAAAAACAAAAGAAATATTAGAACTAAAGAGCCTTCGAAACTGAATATAATTAATAAACCAAAAGAAATATTGGTATATTAATTACATTTACAACTTAAACTACAAAACAGGAAGTATTAACAAAAATAAACAAATGTTTAATATAAAAACCTAGTTAATAAAAGAAGTGTTAATGATATTTAAAAAGCTTTACCTTTATAGTTACAATTCGAGATAATGGATTCCTGATGGATGGAGATGAATGTACATAATCAGTTTGAATGACTTCAAGAGGAAAATGTTTTGTACACTCTGCATCAGTACTCAAAGCTTTTGGCCATGGTGTACAAAACTGTTTCAATGCTTTACAATGTTTTTTTATAGCCGGCGGGGTTAAGTGAAGAAAATTTGGTATTTTCATAAGTTCTACATTAGCGACTTTTCCAGGTGCTGCACCGAGCTTATTGATACCCTGCCTGACAGGTAGGGGGACAGATGCAGGATGAAACGTCCGAGGACCAGGCCAAACATTAGTCCAATCTTGATCAGTTGGCATACTGTCAGCTCGAGGAGGAAATATATTTTTCGGTACATGCCTTCGACGAACAGCCTGAACTTTTTTAACACCTTTTAAATCTAATACTCTGAATTCTTCATCATCTATACAAGAAAAGAAGAAAAAGTATACTGATAAATTTAAAGTAACCACAATTAAAATGGAAAACTAAATACCTGTAGCCTGAGCTGCAGCAGAACTATTTTGACAAATACAACTTTTAAAAATGCTTCTCTTCACTGACTTTATAGAATATCTTCCGAGATTGACAGGTAGCAATGCATTGATTGCTGCCATTTCAGCTACTACTTATGAGTAATTTTGTCTTCAAATGTTTTAATTGAGATGTAGCAATCTAGAAACTATAATTGCCTATTGAAATAAACTCTGTGCTTACTCCTTGTAGGCTAAGTTAAAAAAATTACTAATAGACATTTATTTCAATAAATTTGATGCTACTGCATTATTAGTATTAAGTGAGAGTAGTAATACCTATTATATGAAAGTATTAAAAATACGGATACTTCTGTAAAGGTTATTTGCCGAATCCAAAGAACATAGACAGAGCGTAAAGAATTTTCCAAATCATCGTCAGTCAGCCTTGTACGATTTTTTGATTTATTAACTTTCATCATTGAAAGGAACTGTTCGCATTTATAAGTACTGCCAAATCAGCCTAACTCAATCTTCTTACGAATTTTCTAAGCTGCGAAAAGTTGTTTTCATCGAGGTATTTTTTATAGAAATCGCACAACTCCACGTCTTCAAATTTAGATTTTTGGAGTGCGTTTTCTTGAATCTCGATAAACTCCATTTGCAAGTGTATTGGAGCATTTTGTACATTACTTTTAGTTGGAGTAGCAAATAAATTGAAACAGTCTTCCGTGTTTTTCAAATCGCTAAATCTGTTCGAGAATTGCTCCGACATTAACTTGAGTTCCTCAGCATATTGAGCATAAGGAATATTTTCATACACAGAGAACGTGGTGAAATGGTAACTCTTACGGGACAGCATCTGTGCCTCCCATAAGCGGATTGAATAAAATTGATAGTTTTTACTACCACATTCATAACATTCTGGAGTCGAATGAACTTAGAACACAAGTTCTGTTGATGGATAATTCAATTAAGGACTATCAAATAATCATTTTGCATATTTAATTTAGTTGCTTTTTCATTCAATGTTCCCATGAGACCTTTACGTAAGCCGACCATAGATGGTGCACCATGTGTTCATACTCCAACTAATTTTGACCATGGCAAGCCAAAACTTGTGAATACCTTTTGAACTCCATTAAAAATGTCCTCTCCTCTAGTGGCTCCTTTTAGCGGCTGTAAAGCAAGCAATTACTCAGTAACAGTGAACTCGTTATCAGCACCTTGAATAAATATAGTCAGTTGAGCAGTGACCGACAAATCGGTACTCTCGTCTAATTCTATGGTAAATTATTCAAAACCAGCTATACGGTCAGTCAATATTTTTATATCGTTAGCCATAATTTCTATACGTCGGACAATAGTTCGTCTTGACAAACTAATTTTTACAAATTGATTTTTCTTTTCAGGGCAAAAAACATTGCAAACGTCTAACATACACTCCTTGATAAATCCTCCTTCGGCAAATGGTTTTAATGACTTTGCAAATTTTGAACTAACTATAAAACTAGCTTTAACAACATCATTAAGTTGTGTTCTTTGTTTATGACTGCTGTTTTTCCAAATTTTGCGGTAAGCTCCTGTGTTTTGCCTTTTCTCATTTGTCCTGTCAGTGAGTGCAGCATAGGATGCTTAGTTGTGCAATGCCTCTTTATATTGAATTCTTTCATCACTGACATAGATTCATTACACAGCAAACAAATAAGGTTACCATTGTGCAAGATAAATAGAATTCTTCAGTCCATTTTTCTTGAAACTGGCGACCCTCTGCATCTTTGCAGAAGGGACAAGCGACAAACCCCATCCCACTCTATTTGCCTCATTTGGAGTAAGTAATGTAATTTCTTTGTTTAATGGGGGTTTTCAAAATGTATCGCGGGCCGGTTGTTCCCCAAACACACACACCATAAGCATATAATAGCGATAAGCTGTTTTGAACCAGTTTGTCATTTATAAATTCTGGAAGTGTTATTTTAAATAATAAAGTAATTTTTTTTTTAATTGTGATTTAATAATCATCTTTAAATGGATGGCCTAACGATAATCGATGAGTACTTTTTTTTGGGGAAAATTTCGCGATACCTTTCCGTTTCAGATGAAATGAGTACGATATCAATTTTTGGCGTTGGTGTCAGGTTGTTACCTTTTCACGACTGAACTACTGAACAGAAACTTACTAACCCAACTTGGACTTTAGGCTATACAAATATTCTGAGAGACGAACAGGAGTGGGGGTTATAAGGGAGGGCTGAAATTAAAAATAGCAATATTTCGTTTCGTATTACTTTTGCTTCAAATATACACATAACAAAAGTTGTTTATTTTGTTATTTAAAGTAACTTTAGATATATACACGTTTACCGTATACCGAAGTATAAATGAGTTATACACTAAAAACTATAGCGGGAGTCAACAATTTTGAAACTAACGCCGCCATGGTTATAAACTGTACCAACATTTCTAGGGACCAGCAGGAGTGGGGGTTGTAAGGGAAGCCTGAAATTAAAAATAGCGATATTTCGATTCCTATTGGTTTTTCGGCAGATAAGCACAAAACAAAAGTTGTTTATTCTGTTATTTAGAGTAACTTTTGTTATATTCACTTTTGTTTTATAACAAAGTGTAAACGAAACCTAGAGTGGCGAGTTCGATTCTCGTCTGGGCAAAGGAAATTATTTAGTGACGAATTTCATTAAATAACATCCTAAAATCCCACCCTGGCTAGAAAAGGGTGGTAACCTGTAGAAAACCCGTGCCAATTAGCCTGAGTTGCAAAAAGTTGACGTTAATAAATAATAACAATAATAAACGAGATATACACTAAAAACTTAAGCGGGAGCCAACTATAAACGGCTGAACCGAATTTTATGAAACTTGGTATGTATATTACTACTAACCCAACTTAGACTTTCGGCTATATTAATTTTCTCTGAAACAAACAGGAGTGGGAGGCCTAAAATGAAAAATCGCGATATTTCGTTCCGATTGGTTTTATGGCAAACACGATACATAGCAAAGTTGAATATTTTGTTATTTAAAGTAATTTTTGTTATGAGCACTTCTGCCGTATAACGAAGTATAGACATAGCAGAAGCCAAGAATTTTATAATAGCACAAATAACTAAACGGAACTCCGAATATAAATCTTCTTGAGTGTTATTATTTATTAACATCCCCTTGTGCTATTGTGACTAATCGGGACAGGTTAACACCCTTTTCTAGCCAGGGTGGGACTAAAGATTTTTTTCGTTTAATTAAGTTCGTCACTAAATAAATTTCTATTGTCCAGGCAAGAATCGAACTCTTCAATTCACGTGTACCATGCAAGATTAATACCAACACCTTAACTCACGTGGCCAATCTGACTCCCTTGTTGGTTATAAGCTAAATGAGCATTTTTGTAAATGTACAGGATTGGGAGTTCTAAGGGAGGACTGTAATGAAAAATAGCAATATTTCGTTTCCTACTGGGTTTTCGCAAATCGTGTACATAAAAGTTCAAACACACATACCTAGTAGATAAGTGGATGGAGCCTCCATCCATATACTTCCTAAGGACTCCAAGAAGCATACGGAATATTCTTTAGTGGGGGCAAACAAATCGCCCATCAACACCTATGGTGAGAAGTCCCTTGGTCTCTGGCGAGTATTCCCATGGAGCTCCATCGTCGCAGATGTCGGCCAACAGATACTTAGAGCGACTTCCTCTTCCATCATGGGCTTTCAGTGGATATCCGCCGAATGCAGATAACCAGCCAGAATACAGGCCTCAGGTAAATCGGAAAGGCCTCCACCATCTCTGGGCCATCGATTTCCACGATTCCGAGGAGCTGTCCATATGCTCATCTGTCTGAGAATTCCCGGGCATAATCCAACCTTCACCGAACGATAGACCATCTAAGAGTATCAGATCGAGACTAAAAGCCATCCAGTGAACAGCAAGGCTAGACGACTTGCCCTGAGAAGTGCCATGAAAGAGGAATTCCAACACACGGTCGAGTCGTTGGTTAAGGCCTCTTTATGTCGTCACCAAGAAAGATGGCAGTTTTCGCGTGTGTGGGGATTTCCGGCGTTTCAACAACCTCACACTCCAAGACAGGTACGCAGTGCCTAATGTAATGGATTTTGCCACTCGACTCAACGGGAAATCTATTTTCAGTACCATGGACATCAAGGCCGCCTATCATAACATACTCAAAGCACCACAGGAAGTGAAGAAAACTTCAGTAATAACACCATTCGGCCTATATGATTATCTACAAATGCCTTTTGGTCTCGAGAATGCCGCACAGACCTGGCAGAGATTTGTAGATACCATGCTTCGTGATCTTACTTTAGTCCTCCCTTATTAGACAACTTTCTCGTAGCTTCAGAGACCTCCGAATAACACCTACAGGAAATCTATAAACGACCTGACGAATTCCAACTTTTGTTGAACGTCGGGAAGGAGCGTCTTCGGCCAACAAAAAGTAAACGTCCTAGGATTTAGACTGGATGCCAACGGAGTCTATCCCCTTCCAGCTAAAATACAGGGCGTCCAAAACTTCCCATAGCCCGTGACCATATATCAAATCAGGCGTTTCCAGGTTATGTTAAACTTTTATAGAAAGAGTTTGCCGCACATACCCAGGCTCCTTACAATCAACGTTTACACACCAGGAAACGGGACAAGACTTCCATCGTGTGGTCGAAGGAGATCGTCGAAGGTTTTGAGAAAAGCAAGTCCAGCCTAGCAAAGCTAGCAAACCCATCAGTTACAGGCGAACTTGCCCTTGTGTCGTGGCCACAACAAGAAGTTATTCCGGCATAACGATCTCCACTCCTGTACCCATGTCTTCCTTCGTGCGGATGCTGTTCGAAAACCCCTAGTTCCACCGTACACGGGACCACACAAGGTGATAACCAGAAGTGAGAAATTTTGACTACAATCTTCGGAGCCAGGGAAGTCAATGTCTCAGTCGATCGGGTAAAGTCTGCTTATCTTTTGGAAGACGACACCAGTGATGTCTTTGCTCCGACACAACCGCCTAAACCTCAACTACCTTCTTCAACAACACAGGAAATGTAAAAACGGCAGGACCAGCTAACAACTATTCCTAAGGAAGCGAAAGGTACGTGCACTCACGTTTTGGACAATGCAATCAAGTCATTCCACCAGATATGAGTCACTTCGTGAAATTAATTTATTCGGCTGTTATCCCCGATAGAGGCAGTCAGTCCAGTGCTCTTCTCCGCCAATGAAGCAGCTCCTTGCGATTCTGCTTTTACACAGTGACTCATTGTGTATCCAGCCTTGCTACATTGCCCGAGACGTCTTGGAAGTCAACTGGTAAAGCAACCTCTAGGACATTTTTGTGGACATAACCCATTGTGTAACGTCTCGAAGATATAACCCCTGTTAACTCCTCTGAAGAGAAGCAACAGAATATATTTAAGGCAGACAATGATCTAACATATATAGTTGTGTTAAATATATATGTTTTTTAAAATAAATTGTTTAAATAAAATGATATCTGAACAGGGTCATTTTGTTGTGAGACCCTTAGAATCTGTGGTCACACTAATTACTGAACAGGATATGAGTTCTATCACCACTAGATGTATTACCATGCTATGTAATAAAATAAAATACCCTTGAAACTATGTTTCATTTGATTGTCCCCCCCCCCCCCTGCATGGTTATTTAAGCCTTATATCAGTAGTTTGATGCTGTAGAGGTGCCTGTTGAGGTTCTTAAAATGACAGAGAAAATGAAGGGAGAAAGTAGACCAGTGAAAAAATAATTTGTTTATATTATAAAATTGTAAAGGCTTGATAATAAATAATTTCATTTCATGTAAAACCATTGACCTGAAATTTAAAATTTGAGTCTGACTAGTATTTTACTTCTCATATAAACACCTTTCATCAATCCAATAATGTGTTTGAAAAGAACTGTTTATGAAGAGATGCAAAGGACAGAAAATAGAAATAAACAGCAGCAAGTTTGGGCATTCACATATAAATGTAAAGGTTTAAGTCAAGTGTTTAATACATCTAAAGCAAAATTTCAATTGTTTCCAGAAAAAGAGTTGTTCAACAAATAGACATTTTCTAAAGAGTCTATTACACTGAGCAAGTTTACAAAGTACTGGCAAGCAAATTGACTAAACTCTCCCAGTGAAATCATGTTCACTACATATCTGTGATAACTTTAAAAACTTAAGTTATTACTTGTGGCTGTTTGGGTTTATTATTTATTGGAATAGTTATAAAAATTAGTCACTACTGCAATAACAGATTAGCCTATTTCATAACTTGCCCGTGCATGGCTTGTAAACTCACTCAATGAAATTGACCCTTTAGGAGGAAAAGGAAAATTAAAAGATATTCAATAGCATAATTTTTTCAAATTGATTAATAGACAACAAATTTATATATCTACAAACAATGTATTTGAATGACAGAAGACAATTGACACAATGTTATGGATACATATAATCTACAATATAAATAATAATAAAATAATATTCTAAAGAAATTTTTAGTTCATCTTTATTAGGAAGAAAATACAAAAGGTAATATCTATTTAAAAGTATAGAAATCTAATTTGAAAATTCTAATTAAACAAATATACATTGTAAAGGGACATTTTACAACTTTTACATCATCATGAAAGTATTACTAGAAATAATACAAGAATTAAATATCAATGTGCTTCCAAATAAAATTAACGTAATACATTAGTTATAAAGGATTATTTTAGATATCTATACATAGTATTTGTACTTATACATGTTTCATTTAAAATAAGCTTAAGAGTAAGCACTGGACAATAATTTATTAATCGATTCAAGGCTTCAATTATGTATTAACTTTACTTAAAATTAATAAGCGTAACAAGGGTTATCACATTTAAACTATTAAGAAGGTTAATATAATATATTGCATTGCATATAATACTAAAAATACCATGCTGATTTATTATTATGAAAATGTTTATATTAGAAGTGTTTGAAAGTAAGTATAAAAGTGAGGCACAGATGTTCAGTCATCTATCTAAAAGATCAACTGCAAAAGCTATTATAATATATATAAGTATTAAAATAATACTTCCTTTTTTTTCAAAACAGATCATATGTATTCAAGGAATAAGTCTGATTTATTAATTTACCAAACCGCATTATATACATTTTAAATGATATACAAGAAAATGTATTTTTTACTTTTATATCATAACAAATAAAACCATGTGTGAATCAATAATATGTTAGGGAACATAATTCAAGATTAAGACTTGAAATTAGAAAGCTATGAGTATTTATCACATGTGATTTGAGAATGAGACAAATATTGTAACACGTTTTTCTCCTAACTGACTGATTTATATTCATCAGGAAAGTTGACTAAGTGAACTTTATGAAAATGTTTACATTTAAGCAAATATTACTCTCATAAATCAAATAGCTGATTTCCCTTAAGGGAAATCTGCTAAAATGGTAATTGATATGTTAGGGTTGAGAAAAAAATGAATACTCAATTTTAAATTAAAACTTCAATAGGATTTCTTTAAATCATAATTTATTAGTTGAGAACTAATATTATAAGAAAGGAATTAAATTCATAAATCAGTTTTTTATAAATCAGCTTTTCGTGAGACCATTTGTAATACGCTTGTCTCACTGCTGAACATTACTGTTGACAACAGAGCAAGGATGAGAGATTAAGGATTTGTGCTTTCTCAAATAATGCCAGATACAATTATTTATTTTTTGAGTACCTCAATTAAAATAACAAAAAAAAAATAAGCAAAATATATACCCTAAAAATTAAATTAAAAAAAGTTTAGTGAACACATGTATGAGGATAATTTCTTTAGAAAATAAATAAGTACATTGATTCAAATTTAGAAGAGTTTATAAGAGAAAAATTATTTATACAGTTCCAACAAAATATTAAATGGATAGGTATTACCAGTTCAAAGATCAAATGTTATGAAGTTAATAAAATAAGAATTAACGTACAATACAATAACAGAATTGAGATAAAAATGCCTTCTCTGTTAATTTTTATGAGGAACAATGCCTTTTGGTTAATTACGAGTATGTACAATTCACATGCAACAAAAACATAATGAAGCAGTAATTAAAATTAATCAAGTAATTATAATAATTCAGTTTTACTAATTGCTTTATTATGCTCTAGAATGTTTGTACTTTGAAGGTGGTATATTAAGTGACCAAAAGGTTTTTTTGTTTATTATCTTTATATTCAACTGGAGTCCCAATTTTTACAATAGTAACACATTACCTTATACTAGAAGCAAATTTTTAGTGTTTAAGAACTAATAAACCAAATTTCTTAAAATTTTCATTCGCATATAACAATTGAGTCCATTTGTTACAAAACGGCTTAGACTTACTATCTCCTAGTGGCAAACTGCCTAGTTTTGTTCCTCAGTTCCACAACTGTATCAATATTATTTTTTCATAAAACTGTGATAACAGTTTACAAACTCCACATTTTTTCAGAAAACACATAACAGTTTACAACTTCACAAGCTATGAAATATTTTTTTTAAATTGGTTAATTTTTTTTCTCCAAGCTTATAGTTCGAGTATTTGATTAATGTTGTTGCTTCGTTTAGGAAGAGGAGGTAGACAAAAGGGGAGAGTGGGAGTGTGTGAGAGGGGAGAGAGAGAGGGGGTGGGAGGAAGGTGGGTCATGGACTAGATCGAATCAAAAATTTAAAGATTATAAATTGAATGAATTGCTGGTATGGGGCTGCCATGAGGTACAGTGGGGGGGGGGGGAGAAGGCTTTAAAAGAAAACTAAAAATGACTTCAATCATAAGGGCCAAAGTCTGTGACTGCCATGATCAATAAACTTGATCTTTAGTTATACAAGAAATTTCGAATTTGCCCTGTTAGGAACATGGTATTGTAATTAATTAAAGGGATTAAAGGGATAGTTTGACAGTAAATGGTAGTGGAAAGTTTGCTGTTAAAAAAAAAAAAAAAAGGAAATATAAATCTTCTGTTTTCATAATAAGGATAGAGAATATTTTTTTAAATCAAGAGATGTTTTACAATATTTTGCGAATGAATTTACCCAATATTGAGGAATCAAAAATTTACAAGTATTCAACAGTTAAGCAAGTGACCAGGTTTGGTCGAAGATATAGGTACCAATACTAAATATGGAGATGGGGTGAGCAATTTCACAATAATATATATATTATATATATATATAAAAAGAAATGGGAAGAAAGGAAATTTAATAAATATTTTCAGTTTTTAAGACAATTATCACCAAGTCTTGGCTAACTGAACAATCAATGGCTATTCTTAACTATTTAATTTATTTTATAATGAAGACATTACATTTTAAATTATGTACAAGAAAATTTATTTTTTTACTTTTATATCATAACAAATAAAACCATGAGTGAATCAATAATAACTTAAGGAACATAATTCAAAGTTAAGAATTGAAATTAGAAAGCAATGAGTATAATTGAAACATGTGTGATTTGAGAATGTGAAAAATATTGTAACATGTTTTTCCCCAACCGGACTGATTCATATTCATCAGAAAAGTTCACTTAATGAAAACGTTTACATTTAAGCAAATGATACTCTCGCAAGTCAAAAGAGGTAACTTATATTTAAATGAAATGCTAGTTTAGTAGAAGTTTTTTTTTTTTCTTTGGATTTCCAAAAACTATTAGTGATTGTAGTTAATAGTTGCATATCAAAATTTGTGATATTTAGTTGTGGTGAATGGAAATCAATAAGATGTGATAATGTGACAATAAGGTCAAAGTTTGAATAATCTGGCAATCATTGGTTGCTTGTCCCTTTGTGCCCACACCTAGAATATATAATTAATTAAAAACCTAATCAAGTATATACATTCACAAAATTTTAAGTTAAAAAATCCTATTTTGAATTAGGATAATTACAGCTGTTATCAATCATCTTCCAAAATCGACTGCATTGGAAACAATATTTTTTGGTTTACCTTGCTGTGTAGTGCACTTACACAGAACTTATATTGATGTAATTAGTTTCTCATTATCTCGAGTGGAGAGAGTTTTAAGGAGTAGGTAGATAGGTCTGTTCTCAATTTGTTTTCTTTACATCCCAGACTGAAGTTAAAGTTATTAATTTATGGCCACTACCTTGGGATTAGTAGTATAAGTGGCTTCTATTTATGAATTTCAGTTTTGCTCAGGTAATTGTTTGACAACTTAATAAAGAATTACTCACCTATTTAAGAAATATTTAATAAATGAACACCTCTCAAGACAATCAAATATGTTCCGACAATGTAAATAAATGTAATAAAATAAGCCCCTTACTATAGTTGTGGATGAGATCTTCTAAATGAAATAATGGTTTAATTCTCTTCAATTCTATATTTGAGGAGAATTAACTCAAAAATATTTCCTTGTGTACTGACTCCTGATTTCAGACAAAGGTTATCTAGGGTGATATCCTTAATAATTAATCCATTTTAGAACTAGGCTTTTTTAGCTTTTTTCATTAGACTTATATTTCAACAGAAAACTCTTTTGCACACATCAGATAGGAGGAAAATATGTTTTAAGTATATAAAGTATAAATATATAAAAACTTTATACAGGGCATCCCAAGTTCGTGTGGCACATTTGATGCATTCTTTAACTGTAAAATGCCAAAAACACGGTTTTTAATACAAACGAAACTGTATATTTTATTGAAAAATGCTTCAACAATACATACATATATGTATACATTTAAATCAAAATAATGCCAAAGTATTCTTGAATGAGTCCAAAATATGTTTATTTAAAAAAAAAAAGTAACATAACAAAAAACATTCATAGAATTAATTTATTTTAAACCAATTACTTAGTACTTATTTGTAAAAGGAATACATTTTTCCACCTAGATTTTACCAGTTTTTTTTTGTACTACAATATTTACAGCTGGTATTTACCAATGTTCAAAAGTTTGTCCTTACTCATTTATGCACTTACGGTATCTGAAATCTCCTTTGGGATAGTGTTTTTCTGCTATTGAAATTGAAGTTATTGCTAATCTGATTTTATTTTTTGAATATTCTGTCACGTATTCTGATAGATGATGTCTTTGACCCTACCCCATAGAAAATAATCCTTTACTGTTACATCTGGTGATCTGGGTGGCCACTCAATGTGTAAGCCCCAACCCAATTTGTGTTGGGGAAAAATTTCTCTTATTGTTCACCGAAAAGTGAATGATAAGTGGGAAGGACATCCATCAAGCTGCAGCCACGTCTAATTTTTTTTTTTTCTTTTGCTTTTGCATTAATGGGAAGTCTTCTATTAAATATAGAAATTCATCATTTAGGAAGTGGTTCAAGACTCCCATTTAATGTTTCATCAAAAAAATGATTTCTTCACTGTGAAATACCGCACTAAGCATTAACTTTAAAGCGATGCTGCTGGTCAACATAATGGACCCAATGTGGATTTCTTTCAGACCAATGATGGAAGTTATGACGATTCACTTCCGTAGTACTACAAATAGTACTTTCGTCTGTCCACTGAGGATGTTCTCCTAGTTGCGGAATTTTAATCTCTTATTAAAATCAGTAGGCTGGAGTGCCTGGTGGAAGGATATCCTGCACACTTTCAGCATGTGAACCCTAATAATTTGAAATACCATCCGCCTGGATAAACTTATTTCTGGAGCGATTTCTCATGCTTTTATTTGGAAATGCATCCACTGCAGCTAGGACATAAATAATATTTGTTTATTTGCAGCATGGACATTGTACCTGACCCAGCGAGGAATAAGCTTCAAGACGGTCCCTAGACCTAGCTCACCACACCAATGTTGAGGATTCACCCAGTTCTATGAAAACTGTAATAACTGTGCACAAGGAAATCACAATTTCAACTGAGGACCTACTACTAACATATTGATTGAAATCCTAAGTTTAAAAAAGATGATTAAGAAACCTCAAATCTTCGATAATTTTTCCCTTCATATCTTTTGTTATTATTTGGTACTAAAACATTGGTATTTTAATCCATAGTTGGTCTCTTGCCATAAGTATTTCAATTTAAATACTTTTTATTTATGAATCACTTCCTATTCCTGTAGTTTTGTTTCAAAGATAATTTTGTTGGTTACAACTTTTATGTCTCAGCATTTTTTAATAAAATGTAAAGTTTAAGATAAATAAAAATTTGGGTTAAAAAACATGTTTTCGGCATTTTACAGCTAAAGTATACGTCAAATAAAAAAAAAATCACTGATATAAACTTGTTTTTCTACAAGAATCTGTCATAAAAAGTTTTTCATTCCAAAGTAATGGTCAGTGGAGAAGTACTGGAGATGGTTATGAGGTTAAATATGGAATGAAAAGGTTCTCCTGAAGGGGTCACAATTATGGCATACCAAGTCTCAGCCTTGCATTCAAATGATTTTAAGGGGGGTAGCATGCAAACTTGGGACACCCTGTAATACACATGTGCACGCACACACACACTCTGCACTTAATGAACAAGCAATCACACAATGATTAAATCAAATTAAATGTAAATAAAGATAAATGCAAATGAGCAAAAAATAAATAAAGAATAATAAACAGATGTAATAAGAAAACATTTAAAATGTTGACTCCATATCCACCATCTTACACTCAATACATGTTTCTATTACTGATTGAGTACAATGATCGAGACAGATTTTAATAGATTAATACAAAAAGAAACTTGAATTTTATTTTACTGTACTTCATTCTTTAGCAAAATACGGCTACTTTGACAAGATGGTATTTTGTAAGTGCCAAATATTGTGCCATGGTATCATCAGATGATTTAAACATTTCCACTAAAATGATAAAGATTCACTTTGTTACAAAGTTAAAGGGGTTCAGGAAGCCCTCCAAATGTTTGACATAGTGAGTTCCTCTGCTAATTCATATAAAAACACTTCTATTCAATAAATCTATTTATGGAAGCTTAAAAAGAGCTCCATGAAAATTCCCTGTAGGAACTGTCAGAGTCAGCTAAAATACTTTTGTCACCTTATTCACAGGACCTTTTGTGGGATTTTCACATTTACTTCACTATTCCATGTCACATGTCCAAAATGTTGCCTGAAGGAGAGAATTAATACTTTTTTTTAATTTTTATTAAGGCAAAAGAGTACAGTTATGTTCTTAATGGAGTAAAATTCGGAGCATAGCAATTCTTTGAAGGTAGAAATTCTGCTGAGATTCTTTGTTGTTTGTTCTAAGAAAGGCTATCCTATCCATTTTTTTTTTTTTTCAAAATAGGTGCTGAAGCAAAAAAGTTTTGTTTTCAATCTTACAACCCAGTTCCAAAGTACAGTACAATTAATATTAATTAATAATTTCCTTTAATTAATAGTTCAAATGACCTCTAGTGACTGACATCTCTGATTAGAAAGAAGGATTTTCCAATGGAATAAAGGATGCCCCCCAAAAATGAAGAGGTTTCATAAACAATATCTATTTCAATACATCAATGACAGGTAATAGCTACTGTGAAGAGAAAATAAAGGTATTAACTTAAGGTAATGGAATCTTTATATTTCAATGGGATGCAATTTCATTTCAACATAAAACTGGCAACACAGCTAAAGCTACTTAATACACATCATACAATACATATTATTTTGAAATTGGGGTTTGAATGAAATGTATATAACAGTAGCTAATTAGGTACCTAGACCTTTTTTAAGGTGAAGCTAAGGAAATTATAGAACCATGTAGAAATTATATATACTACAATAATATAAACTACAATTCCTGAATTTGCAATAGCCTTCAGACTTACATATCCCCTCTTGCATACATGTTTGTTTCATTCTAAAAAAAAATATACTCAAGAGCATAACCACAATTTTTTTGTTCTTTAAGTTCAGGATATGTTAATAATTAAATGAAAACAAATTGACAATGTTTTTTAAACTAAGATAAATTTGCAATCAACAAATACCGCAAGGAAGATGATATTTATTGAACCTTCAAATATTCTCATGAAAAATAAGTATGATATTTTGAAACAAATAAAGAAATTGTGAACTTAATAACAGTATTATAATGTTACGGCTCACAGATGGAATACATCATTTCCATTTAGAATACAGTAACTGTAACAAACTACCTTAATAAATAAAATTCATGCAGAAGATACAAAATCAATAAACACTGAATACTTAGATAAGTACTAAATATGGTTTTGATCCATGTTGAAGAACTTAAGAATACAGGTCTTAAGCAAGTCAGGTAATTATAAAAACAAAAATAGTGGACTATCACAGTATATTTATTGAAATGTAAATGATTTTGGTAGTGCTATTTACAAAACTAAGGGAAGATTTCTGATCTTATGACTTGCAACCTGCTGAAAAATGGCAAAAAATTGTTAAAAGAGATTTTGCCTCAAAATGTTACAATGTTTTATGGAAAATTCTACAAATGAAAATAAGAAGCTCCATTTGGGGACAAAAAAGCAAAACAAAATGAAAAAAATGTTATTCGAGCAGTTTTTTTCCCCCCTAAAAGTAAAAAAAATGTTATATGTTTTATGCAGCAGTCATTTTCATAGACTTTCCATCACATCATTTCCCATGTCAGTGATGATAAATTGAGTGTGCAATATTAAAATCAAATAATAAGAACTATATTTCTCCTAGAGACGACAAACTTTAACAAAAATCTAACTACTAGTCTATATGCTCTTAAGACAGCTTTATGTCCATAGATGATAGATTTCATACAGTGCTGAATTCCATTGGTTGAGGTAAGGAAGCTAAAGTAGCTTTCAAGAAAGCAAACTAAACAGAAAATGAAAATTGGCTGGTGTGTGGAAGCCCTTTGACTACATCAGAGATATATTGGTAATGGAGTTGGGGGTGGAGTTATGAAGCAGGGAGAGAAAATGTCTAGGCAACTAACTTACTTAAGGGTAACTGAAATATCCTATTTGTTGACATAGATGATTCAATTTTTACATGCAGTAACCAACAAATCACCAACAACATACATCAGATGTCTCTTGCAACCTATGTCTCAACTTCAATCGTCTCTTTAAAAAATTGAATCAATTATGTAAACGAGACATTTGAAGAGATGACTGAACGAGGTAACTGATGTTCTAGGTGCTTTGGTGGAGATAGACAATAAAATAGGTTGAACAAAATACCTTATATATGTAGTTGGTGATTTCTCCCGTTCTAAATGGGAAATTTAATCAATTATGTAAAGGGTTCATTTGAAGATGAGAAATGGGTTGTACGAGATATCTGTTGCATGTAGTTCATGATTTGGTTGGATAGGGAAAAATATCAATACACAAAAAAGGTTCAAGAGGAAGAGAATAGGAAAACAAAATACTATGAAACTATCCAGATATGTTTCTCACTATTGAGTGCAATGGTGTCATAAAATTTCTTCAAAACTGTAAGGCTTTTAATACTTCAGTTTTGAATGTTATGTAATACTATGAAATATAACTGATCTTTATGATTAAAAACTTCTGAAGATTGTATAAAATTACTTAGAATGAATTCCAATCGCATGCACATCCGATATATTGCTATACAAGTGTGTAATTTTCATACAACATATAAACTATTTAATTATCTATCGTGTCGATTATTGAGTAGTACATCTCTGTACGATGCAAACTGTTTAATTTGCTTCAACATTTATTTTTTATATATTTATTTACTTATTCTAAATATTTTTCTCGTAAATTGGCAACAATAAATGGTGTATGTACTGTATATATAAAAAACTAAATAAATAAAAGATGTTTATAATACTATTGTTATTTATTTATTAACATCCACTTTGTGCTACTAAGACTAATTGGGATGGATTATCTACAGGTTACCACCCTTTTCTAGTCAGGTTAGGACTAAGGATTTTATTTAAAGTGTTTGTCACTAAATAAATTCCTATTTCCTATTACTCAAGGTTTACTATGTGAGATGTGGAATTTATTTAGTTATGAACTCATTAAACAAAAGCCTAACAAGAGATGCGTAAATTAAGCAGATTTTCCAAACGCTGGTATAGCACACTTGTGATCTCATCTGACCACATATTCCTTATTTATATGCAAAACCTGATGAGTAGAAGGAGGGGGGGGGGTTAAAACAAGAAAGAACGAATAACTCACTTAATACTTGAGTTACAAAAAAGAAACAGAAGAATATTTGTAGAACATCAATACTTTAACAAGATTGATTCATTATAACAGATATTTTCAATTTTTCGAACGTTCCCCTTCTAAACCACCACTATTCCAGGTCCAATTTCAGCCAATAATGGAATGGTTAAATATCAAGTATGGTATGAAATAAAAAATAAAAATTTTCGAGTAAAGAGCAAAAAATCTTAATTGATGATGCCATCACATAACGTATTTTCATGTACATCTACTAAAAGTAAAAGTTCAATGACAACAATATTTTGTATTTAACCTTGGAATGAAGTGGTTAATGATATAACAGCTTATTGTTAATATGGTATGAGTAGGAGTGGGGGGGGGGGGTTAACCGAAAGCCGAAAACTATGAAATTTACTACTATGATACAGAAACTTATATATATAGTTTTGGACAGACCTTATTTTCCATCTCCAGAGTAGGATCGATGGGCATTTGTAGAAATTTTTCGAAAACCGCATCATAAGTACAATAGCTGATTTAACTTAAGGGGAATCTGTTAAAATCCTTAGTCCCACTCTGGCTAGAAAAAGGTGGTAATTTGTAGATAACCCGTCTCAATTAGCCATAGTTGCAAAAAGTGGACATTAATAAATAATAATAATTAACTTTTCATTGGTCTCACACTTCCTAAAAACTGGGAGATTATAAAACTTAACATAAATTAATAATTGTTTTCTGCTTTTATTTATGTGTAAACCCTGACAAAATTTCCTAATATGCTTCTAACTCAATTGGTTTGGTATGCAACTTTTTTCTTAAACCTTTAGTTTGAATATGTAAAGTATTCTTCATAGAGAAAATTAATAATAACATGAATAGACTATGATAATACTTAAGACCTGAAAAAATATCATTGCTAAAATGAAATTATGGAAATGACTAAAGAATTCACTAATATTGCAAAATGTGAAACGATGGATTTCTAAAACCTGGCATACTGATTAAATGTGGCGTTCAATTTTCTTCATATTTTCAAATTTACAAGGACAATGAACATGAAATTAAAAAATGAAAAAAAAATCGAAAGTTACTTTAACAACAATTTGTCTTATATATCAAGTACTACTTCATACATACTGATATGGGTTCATGCATACTGGTTGGTGTCTGCCACTGAATTTGTCTTATCAATTCTAAGGCAGATATAAGAAAAATACTAACTACTCAAACTTTATAAAAAGATAATACAAGTATTAAAGAATATACTTCACTACCCAAAGAAACAATTCAGAAGTAAAGCTTAAATTTTCATTTGTTAACATACAATTTTTTGTATTTGTTTTCACAAAAGAAATGAGGATCTTGAAATTACGAATACACATAACAGTAGTATACAAGTAAGACACAAACATGTATTAAGATCTTTAAAAAGAAAGAGTATACATGCAAGGATAATTATTCAATGAACAGAAATATGGCAGTATATTGTTAATAGCTTACTGACATCAAGAAGACCATAACTCGAGAAGACCTGGAATTTTTTTAATAAAGAAATCAATTCTAAAACAAAACTAATGAAAATAAAAAAATCAAAGTAATATTTTTTCATTGCTGATTTTGTCAAATATAAAAATTTTCTGAGGACAATATACAAGGAGACAATTTTAATTGATTGATTTTTCTTTAGATATACTAATAAGTAGTAAAAATCTAAGATTATTAATTGGATATCATTTAACTTATATTTAATTATAAAATTGTCATTTTAATGATTTTTTTTATGTTGTAATGGGTTCCCATCTAGCAATAACAAATTCATTTTAGTTTTTGAAAATCAAAGATCACAAATGGATTTCCATAATTATTTCACAAAAATGTATACTTATTTATTTTGTTTTATTTATCAGGAATACTTACTTACACAGGTCTAAAGTCCTTGAAGGACCTGGACTTTTTCAATTGGTTATCCATTAATGTCCTACCTCTGCATGTTCTCCAGGTCAATACACCACAGTTACCTGTACCTATCTCTTTTACTACTTCCACCTGGAATACTATATAGCATCTTCTTGGCCAATCTGACAGGATCTACTCTTTCAACAGGCCCCAGGGACTGTATCTGCTCTTTTTCATAGCACAGGTCAGGTCAGGATCGTCACAAAACTCCAGAAGTTCAGTGCTGCTTCTGATGTGCCATCTGAGCTCCCAACATATTTTTTGTAAGGCACTTCTTTCATAGAACAACATCTTTCTCCTGCTTTCTTTTGTGTATCACTAATATACTGGTCTACTCGTCTCCAAGAAAGGTTTTGAATCAGAGTGCTTAACACAGGGCAGAGGTCCTTGTAATTCAAGCTCCAATTTGAAATTCTATGTTATTCTCCCTGTTACCACTCATCCCAGATACGTAAGTTATGTGTAAGTAGAAAATGTGTATTCCAACAAAACTATAGAATCCTCTGCCTATCTGGCCTTCCTAGACGACCACATATACTTCATTGTATACTTATTTATTGTGTGCTTCAATTCATCAGGGATACCAACCCTCTAATAAAATTAAAGAAGTGAATTCATAACAGTATTGATTAAATAGGAATCAATTTTATTTATTGTTGGAAAAAAAATAATTGTTTATTAAGAAGTCTTTATGTTTATAAACTTCATCATTGCATTAATGTTGAAATTATCCATTAGTAAGTAAAGTCAATTAATACAGTAATAAATATATTACAATAATTAATAATGTAACAAAGAAATCTGTAAAAAGTGAAACTAAATAAATAATTTTAAGGGAAAATGGGCAGAGAGAAAATAAAGAAGAGAGCTCTTTAAATTATAAATCTGTAATGTCAAAACACATTATTGTTTGGTACTGCCTTTATAACTCAATTCACAACATATTTTCTGTTGGCCATGGTTTCAATTTGAAAAGTTTTATATAAGGATACAAAACAAATCACTCTGCTTTATAAAAATTCGGGAAGGAGATAATTATGTCTTACAATAAAATTCCTTTTTTTTGGCTAAAATATGTTAATTTCTTGTTTCATATTTTCAATTCTAATAAAAGTATCTATATTAACAGCACATTTAATAAAAACATTAATCAAAAAATTTCTTATTTACAGGTACAAAATATTGTATTGTAAAAGTTATACTTATCAGCTGTATATGTTAATATAAGAATTTAAACCCACAATGAACAAAAAATAAGAAATACTTAATTAATAACACAAATAACTATAAATGCATATGAGGAAACAAGCCCTCAGAAAATAAATTAAACTATATTTCATGAACTGGCAAGTGCCAAAATAAATAAAAAAATATTAACAATTAAAGAAAACAAAATTACAAAGCCGCAAGAATTTGCTATTGCCTTTTCATTATTTTCTTCACGATTTGGGACATATTCTTTAAATCCACATCTCTAACTTAAAAAACAACAATAATAAATAAAGAAAATATAACACATTTCTAATGTAAAAGAAATACAACAAACTATGATGTCAAAAATGAAAAAAATAGGACTACATTTGTAACTGTAAATTACAAATTACTTAAGTTAATATTAATAAAAACAATACACCTAATTACTATTATCATCAAATATTTCAAGACTTCAATGGCATTAATTCAATATCATAGTTTGCTGCATCTGAAAGACATCTTGAGTATAAAACATTGCTCCAACAAAATACTAATATATAAAAAGCAAGCCTGCTCAAAACTTAAAAAGAACACTTTGAATGGCAAGACAATTATGTACACTGTACAGAATATTATCACCTGAAATATGAATGGTTCTGCTACCTTTTCTGAGGCCAGTAGAGACCAAAAAGAGATCGAATATCAGTCACTATGTGTCATTGTGACTTCATTGAAACCAGTTTTCTACTTCGTGCTCTTGCTTCTTGTCTAGCATTTGTGTATTCAAACCACAGGACATTAGGAATCAATGTAGTGTCTCTTATAAGTAACATCTCAGAAATTCTCCTAAAATATAAATAATTAATAAGTAATTAAGAAAATTTGCTCAAATCCTTGGGGGTATTGGAGTTAACAGGAATAGAATGTTTATAAGACTGGCAGAATGCTTAGCAGATAAATTTTCCAATACTATTGAATGGTCAATACATTGTTACCTTGAAATTACGTTGTAAATAACACCTGACAACTAGCATTTACTGACTGTAGAATTCTTTTATAAAACTATAAAAAAGAATGATAAATGAGAATATTTTTAAACCACTTACTCAAACATAAAGTGTATATTAATTATAAAGTGTATTCAAAAAGTAAATGATATTTTGCAATATCTGTATTGCTATTAGTTATTTAAGTTAAAAATTTGTTAATACAAAAATTTAACAAGTTATCATACATTCATTATTGTAAATTGTGTCTAAAGGGACTTACTAATGAATTACAGGTGCTTTTAAGCTCTACTATATTGACATATATTTCAGAGTTAGTAAGGTAATAATCACAATGTGCAATCTCATATTAAACATAATTTATTTTTAAATTGTCAGG
This sequence comes from Riptortus pedestris, assembly GCA_019009955.1. Classification (NCBI taxonomy): domain Eukaryota; kingdom Metazoa; phylum Arthropoda; class Insecta; order Hemiptera; family Alydidae; genus Riptortus; species Riptortus pedestris. Next base: position 131,690,290 of record CM032229.1, on the reverse strand, counting down.
GCAGGCCTGCATTCCTTTGTGGTAGTCTAACATGAATAAATTCTATTTGGTAGTTAAAGTTGGAAGTCAGCATTATGAAATTCATAAATTTAAACAACATTTTAAGACCGAAAAAAGCATTCTAAACATAATTTGTGTTTAACATTTTTATAAATGAACTCACAGTGACATTATTCAAATCTTGATACATATTAAAAAAAAACCAGAGTTCAATCAAGGCACTCCTATGGACAAATAAATTCTATTTGTTGATCTGAGTCAGAAGTCAAAGTTTTTAAATTCATAAATCTAATCTATTGGTTTTAGGATAGAGAAATATATTCTAAACATAATTTGTTCTTTATGCTTCTTCTATAAAAGCTATATATATTATTTTGGCATAGAAGTAAACCCCACTCCCAGTTAAAAATTCTAATTCTCATATAGTCTAAGTTAGAACTTAGGATAGTTGAACTTCAAATATGCAATCCTCTAGAATTTTTTTTTTTTTTTTTTTTTTTTTTTTTTTTTTTTTTTTTTTTTTTTTTGGGCATCTCTAATATTATGACAGTTAATTGTATTTTTTTTCTGGTTTTAACCTTTGTAAACCCTTACTTTTAATTATCGCATATTAACAATAAGCCAATATATCATTAAACATTCAGTCTGCATTTACATTTCTGCTTACTAAGGACAAAACAGAGAATAAATAGTGAGATGACATGATAATTGTGCCATTCCAGTAAGTGGGAAATCCGCATTCCTAAAGTCCCCCTCTTTCCACCACTCTCCTGATCGGCCTTTTCAATAACAATTATTTTGCTACAAATGCCCAAAGGCCTCCTTGGTCCAGGTTAAAGGGCAAAGGGTGAGGATAATAGAAATGTTAATATCTTTATCTAATGCATGTATTTGGAGCTTAAGTATGTCATCAAAATAGAGCTGTTTACATTAGCATGGTCTACATGTTCAGCTACTGTTATTTATTACCCAAATTTTCATTAATCTGATTGAGTGCTAAAATTGTTTAATTCTGTTTTTGTATACTTATTTATTTGCATTATTATTGCTCAGCATTTGGAATTATTTAAATTATTGGTTTAGAAGCATGCATTTGGGAATTTTCTGTAATTCACATTCTACCAAATAATCACAGAACTAATACGACTTCTTTTCCTTCTCTCTTTTTTAAATGTGTTTTATTTGCAATAACTTTTAATTTGTATTATATTTTTATATCTTATTGAAATTTTGACTGCTTTAATATCATCTTAAAAGTCGATTCCCTACTTCCCTTATTTACATAATTAATTTTTAACTGTTTATTATAATACATACGTACGTTACATGATAACAATTTCATAATTGGTTATTTTTTCTATTATACAATTTGATGTCAATATCTGCTCTTTTTATAAAAGTTTTCATAAATATTTCATTTTTTGTCAGATAGATAATTCAAATATTTTTTTTTTTTCTTTTCCTTCTGAATGACATACAAAAAAAAAATATATATATTTTTTAACCAATGGGGATATTTTTATTTGTTGCCAATAAACTTCATTGATGTAACAATAAGAATAACGAATCTGCAAAATACATTTATAATTAAAAATCAGGAATCGCAAAGGCAAAGCCAGAGTGAGATCCCGAAGGCATCGCTTGCGAAAGGGGGTCAAGGGGGCATCCCCTAGCTTGCATGAGCTAGTATTTATTTATATACAAACACACATATAAAAAATTTAGTTTTAAAATAGATTGTTTATCAAAGAACCTACTAGATAAATCTCATTCTCCACTCCTTAGTACCCTATCAACTTGAAATAATAAGAAGCTACTTAAATCAAATAGTTATAAGCTCTGCCTAAGTCTGCCTTATACAACACCGTAAGAAATAAAAAATACTGTTTTGAGCATAGGCTATTTCAAAAATCGATTTTGAAGGTTGAAAAGTTGGAGATTAATAACAGCTGTAAATATCCTAATTCAAAATAAGATTTATTATTATTATTTTCTTTTTGCTTTATTTGAAATTGATAGAAAACTGGCAACATCTGTTTTTAGCAGATTTCCCTTAAGGAAAATCAGCTATTGAGGTCGTACTCATGACACGATTTTCGAAATTTTTCTTCAAATGTCCATCGATCCTACCTAGGAGATGACGGAAATGAGGTCCGTTCAAAACTGTGTGTATGTATGTATATATATATATATATATATATATATATATATATGGTGTGTTATTCTTTTCGGAGTTTTGGTCAGTGTTAGTGAAATAGAAGAAAAAATAAAGATTCTTGAAATATCGGCATAAACTAAGATTTATTTCACCAACACTGACCAAAACTCCGAAAAGAATAACACACTACATATAAATACAACCTGGTCGAAAACATCAGCACAATTATATATATATATATATATAGATCAAGTTCGTAAAGGCTGAAATCGGACGATTGGGAGGGGGGGTTTAGAGGGGAGGATTTTTGAAAATTCGAAATATCTCCGTTACCAAACGTCGGATCGAAAAATTGTATAGAACCAATGTTATTGCAAATTAAATGTACTATAATTATTGTTATATACGTTTATTCACTATCTTGAATATTAACCGAGATATTTACATTTTTCAGTTTTCAGCCTTCTGTAAACCCCCAATCCTAATAGTGTTACATAAATAATACTCAGCTACATAATACATCACATTATTCGAAGTTTAAATGTCACAAATAATATTCAAGAGACCTTTATTATACGAGATACTTGCAAATATAACCTGGTGATCCCCCCCCCACCCCCCGTCTTAAGGTTTTGGACTACTAAAATTTGGTTGATTGAGATAACAATTATTCTGACTCATTATTAATTACAGTACTAGATATAGTAAATATTTCTCAATAAAATTAATATGTTATATTCTGATATATTTCAGTAATTGTTTTTCTTTCCGGTGTGAGGCGGGCAGACCTGTTTTTTTACATTTCTAACGCTTCCTGTCAGCAGGTTATTGAAATTGGCTGATACATTTCTTCTTTCCGCTTGTATTTATTCACTTAATATTCCATGTGGTGTTATGTTACCAGTATGTAGATTTATCTATTACTAAACTTCACAAGGGAAATCTGCTTAGTTTACGCAGCCCCTGCGTGACTTTTTTATGTCTCGAAATACCAGATTAATACACAATTTATCAATACCAAAGCACTATACTGTTGTTCTGATAGAATGCCTAAAAACTAGTAAAACTGATAACATCACTAACCTTTACTTCAAAAGTTGAGTTCGCCAAAGTTAGATGACAAATATTTTTAAATTAATTTAGAAAATAAGATAGATCCTGTTTGTCTCAAATATAGCAATGCTCTGGGATATACTAAAAAAATAACTAATTTAATTAAAGATCCCACTTTGGTGGGAGATAAGGTCAGTGATAATAACAATAAATTGTGCAAAAAAAGTCCACGGTATGTCAAAGTGTACCTTTAAATACTATTTAGCAAGGATATAATCGCACATATAAGGTGTGTTAAAAGAGAAAAAATGCTAAGGGAGATTACTGACAAATGTTTTATTGCAAAAGATGGACTACCATTACTTCATTATATTATTACAGGTTTTCCATAAACTGTGGTCAATCTTAGGTAAAGATTAGGGAGAAGGGTCTGATTTTGATAGAATCCTTGGTGAATTACATAAAAAATAAAAAAAAAAAGACCCACAACATTTAGAAATAAATTTTATAAACTTTCAATTAGATTTATGAAGCAGGAGATGTTCCAGATTCGTTTACGAAAACCATAACACCCCTTTTTGCTAAAAGATTATAACTAAAAACAGTACCGGTTTTGAAAAAGTCTGTCACGATGGGGCTGCGTAAATTAAGCAGATTTCCCACATGCTGGCATAACACACTTTTGATCTCATATCAAAACACATTCCCTACTTCTATGTAAAAAAAACAGATGAGTAGAAGGGAGCAGTGTGCAGGGAGATGAGGGTTACGGAAGGGTGAAAACAAAATGTTTTCAAAAACTCCTGAATACTTGAGTTACAAAAAAATGAATAGCACAACAATAGTAGAACATCAATAGTTTAACAGGATTGGTCCTATAACATTTCACGATCCGACTCATAATAACGACAGTATTTTGAATTCCCCACCCCCTCTAAACCCCCACTGTTCCAAGGTCCAACTTCTAGTAATAACAATTTTGATCTATAGTGTTAACTGAAATATTTAAATATCTAATATGGTATAGATCAAGTAAACATCTTAGATAATAGTAAACTAAAATGAATCACTAATTTTATGAAACCTGTAAATTCTTAGGATAATGAAAGAGTGTTAATAGCATGCTTGGGGGAAGGGGGAAACTACTGCTAATATGATGCCAAAAGTACGTTTTTACCCGATTAAATAAGTAATAAAATTAACTCAATCTATAACAAAATCATTTAAAAAAAAGTCTGTCACGCAGGGGCTGCGTAAACTAAGCAGATTTCCCACGTGAAGTTTTACAATAGAGAAATTTCAGAATAGAGAGTCAAACAGTTACGGGAACGGCTCGAACTAGCTCTAGCTCTTGACGGAAACTCACGACTAGACCTGAAGTTAGCCGATCTCATCTCAGAAGCTGAAAACAGAAAAATGCAAATATCTCGGTTAATACAGAGTAAATGCACATAACATTATTTATAGTAAATTTAATTTGCAATAAGATTAATTCTATATAATTTTTCGATCCGACGTATAGTAACAGAGATATTTCGAAAATCCTCCCCTCTAAACCCCCCCCCTCCCACTTGATCTTTATTTTTGCATAAAACGTTTAAATATCGAGTTTGGTAACGAGCAAACGAAAATTCCGACCGCTAGAGTGTAGAATGTAATTTTACAGCCCTGAAGAAGAGAAAATAAAGATTCTCAAAATATCGGCATAAACTAAGATTCATTTCACCAACATTGACCAAAACTCCGAAAAGAAAAACACACCACATATATATATATATATATATATATATATATAATTTTGAACGGGCCTCATTTTCGTCATCTCCTGGGTAGGATCGATGGACATTTGAAGAAATTTTTCGAAACTCGCGTCATGAGTACGACCTCAATAGCTGATTTCCCTTAGGGGAAATCTGCTAATATGGTTTCGAAATTAAAACAGGCCTTTCTAATGAATACTTTGACCAACACAAAAGAAGACAAAAATTGTTAACCAAATAGGGGTAGTATATAAAGTTAATTGTAAAGATTGTGAAAAAATGTATTTTGGTGAGACTAGGAAAATCTGAAAAAAAAGAATAGTCCAACATAAAACAGACAGAAAAAAGTCCGTCACGCAGGGGCTACGTAAACTAAGCAGATTTTCCATATAATAGATAAATATACATACTGGTAACACAACACCACCATGAATAAATACAAACGGAAATAAGAAATGTTTCATCCAATTTCAATAAACTGCCGACAGGGAGCGTTAGGTTAGAAATGTAAAGAAACGGGTCTGCCCGCCTCACACCGGAAAGAAAAACAATTACTGAAATATATCAGAATATAACATATTAATTTTATTGAGAACTATTTACTATATCTAGTACTGTACTAGAGACCTTAATAATGAGTCAGAATAATTGTTATCTCAATCAATCAAGTTTTAGTAGTCCAAAACCTTAAGACGGGGGGGGGGGGGATCACCAGAACATATTTGCATGTATCTCGTATAATAAAGGTCTCTTCAATCCAATTTTTCGTATTTAAACTTCGAATAATGTAATTTATTATGTAGCAGAGTATTGTTTATGTAACATGAGTAGAAGTGGCGGTTTCCTGATGGCTGAAAACTAAAAAATGCAAATAATTCGGTTAATATTCAAGATATTGAATAAACGTATATAGCAATATTTATAGTAAATTTAATTTACAATAAGATTGATTCTATACAATTGTTCGATCCGACCTATTGTAACGGAGATATTTCAAATTTTCGAAAATCCTCCCCTCTAAACCCCCCCTCCCCCTGGCCCGATTTCAGCCGTTAATGAACTTGATCTTTCTTTATACATAAAACGACTAAATATCGAGTTTGGTAACGATTAAACAATAATTGCGACCGCTAGAGCGGTAACAGACAAATATATAGATAGATAGATCTATATACAGGGTGTCCCCAAACCAAACGGCCAAACTTTAGGGATCTATAAAGGATCGAAAAACTAAAACAAAAAGTCCTCTGGCCTCGTTTTCGAGAAAATCACAAAAAACTAAAAATAGTTGTGCAAAAACTAGTTATGGCCAATGGAAGAGCGAATTTTATTCCTTGAATGAATTTTAGCAATAAATGTTATTCCAATACAATTATTGTATTCTAATCTTATACTAACAGAAAGGTAATTGAAAAAAAATAATTATTTTTTATTAAGAAAAAATAATAAATACTTTTTTATTCAAATATTCATAGTATAAAAAAAATTACCTATTTAAAGTAGATAACATTATGAACAATAACTGAAGATTAAAAATTTAGAAAATTAATAAAATAATTAAATATTCTTACTTGGAAAACATAAATGTTTCAGTTTTTATATGGGTCTACCTTAGTGAGAAAAAAAACCCTGAAAATTTTGAAGGTTTTACCTTCTCTAAAATTACATCGTTAATTTCTAAAGCGTCAACGTAAATGTTGCTCGAAGTGCTGGCCTCTCGCTGCAATACACGCATCACATCGCGTACTCACAGATCGCACTGCATCTAAACATTGTTCTGCGGTGAGCTGGTTGCAAACCATTCTGATGCACTCGATGAGGTCATCCCTTGTGCGGACGGGCTCTCAGTAGACATTTTCTTTCACGTATCCCCACACGAAGAAATCTAGAGGCGTGAGGTCCGGAGACTGGGGAGGCCAAGGCACCGGCCCACCTCGTCCTATCCAGCGACCTTGGTAGTTGATGTCCAACCAGTCTCGTACGGCCCTTCCGTAATGTGGAGGACAACCATCGAGTTGAAACCAGCTCTCAAGCCTTGTTTCCAAAGGGATATCTTCCAAAAGTGCCCGTAAGTCATTCTCCAGGAATAGATGATAACTTTCAGCGTGAAGTCAAGCAGGTAAAAATACGGGACCTATTATGCGATTATAACAAAGACCGACCCACACGTTTACAGAAAACTCATGCTGGTAGTGAAATTCTCTAACAGCGCGGGGATTTTTATGTGCCCAAAGGTGGTAGTTTCTTTGATTGAATATGCCCACACGTGTAAAAGTCGCTTCGTCCGTCCAGATTACTTTCGAACTTAAGTTTACATCGTTTTGCAATTGTTCTTTGTACCAATTACAAAAATTTAATCGGCGGGGATAATCAGCGGGTATTAAATTTTGTACCTTTTGTACATGGGAAGCATGCCTGCGGTCAGCCCTTAATGTGCGCCAAATGGTTGTCTTTGGTATGCTTAGAACTGAAGCAGCTCTCCGGACGCTTGTGCTAGGGTTGGTATTGAAGTGCCTCAGTATCCTCTCCCTCCGCCTCAGGTCAGCTTCCATCGGAGCCTGCATACAGTTTCCACGACGATTACATAAGAAGGACCCAGTCTCTCGAAGCCTTTTGAAAGTGCTGTTAAAAACACCTCTGTGTGGGGTTTCTCGGTCAGGAAACCGTCTGCGATATTCCCGAACTGCCTGACGTGCATTGCCATCACAGAATCCGTAGACGTAGACTATGTCCGCGTATTCAGCGTTGGTAAATCTAGCCATATTTGTTGACTTCACTGAACAGTACTAGCAACACCACTAATGTGAGAATGCGAGGCTGGATTCCCCCCAAAAAGGATTAAAATGATAGTAAACATTTTAATCCTTTCTTTTTAAGTTTAAACACTCAACCTAGACGTTTTATTGATAAGGAAAGCGTGAGAATATTCGTGTTTTCTAAATTTACTCCTCGTAAATTAAAAAATTAAGCTTACTCAAAAAGCCAATATTTTTTTGTAATTTAAATACATTATTAAAAAAAAAATACACTTTTTGCACAACTATTATCAGTTTTTTGTGATTTTCTCAAAAACGAAGCGAAAACGAGGCATATGCCAGAGGACTTTTTTTCTTAGTTTTTCGATCCTCTATCGATCCCTGAAGTTTGGCCATTTGGTTTGGGGAAACCCTATATATATATATATATATATATATATATATATATATATATATATATATATATACAGTTTTGAACGGACCTCATTTTTGTCATCTCCTGGGTAGGATCGATGGACATTTGAAGAAAAATTTCGAAAATCGTGTCATGAGTACAACCTCAATAGCTGATTTCCCATAAGGGAAATCTGCTAAAACATACACATACATGCAATACAAGAAGTAAAGAAGTAAACAAATTTAATTTTGATACAACTAAAATATTATATAGAGAAAACAAAACTAAGTCAAGAAAAATAACAGAATACATTTACATATCTAAAAATATAGATAAAACTATTAAAAACAGATACTGGAAAAATAAACACAGTCCATGCAAGTGTAATTAATAAATTAAAAATATGATGTGGTTATCCTCATTGGACATTCCAAAATTCAATTTAATTATATAATTTTCAAATTATAGAATATACAATATAATATAAATTAGAAAGAAAGATTATGAAGGCAATGGTGTTTTTATGTTGACAGAAGGGAGATGTTTATACTAGTATATACACTCCCATCTACATACACTATGACATGAGTCAAATAGTTTGACTTACGTAATTTCAGTGAGGTTGACAAAGAGCTGATCATGCTCCTCATAAAGAAGAAAAGTATATTTGGACTTTAATACAAGGTAAAATTATATAAAACAATGGTAACAAGTAAATGTTACGATATGTCACAATTTTCATCGATTTTATGTTGACAATGAACAATTATTTCATAGGATTATTTGAGCCACAAAGGCCAAAACGTTGTAATGAACAAAATAAAAATTAAATTGGGTTGGAGAGCTGTATACTTATTTCTTATATTATTATTACAAGGATGTCTGTTAACATCTTATTTATTTTCTGACTTTATTAATGATATTCCAGATTTCATGGAAAGGGGATTTTTATTGTAAGAGTTAAAATTAATTATTTAAATGGATGCAAATGATGAAATATTTCTAGCTGAGCCCTGAAGTCCAGTAATACATGATTAATAAAATCAGTGAATATTACTCTCACATACTCACAGAAATCGACAAAAATTATGATATTCAGGAAAGAGGCGAAATTATCATAAAAAGAAAAATATAATATCTCAGAAGTAGAGGTAATAAATGGATATTGTATTAAGGTATACTGAATACTCAAACTTCGACTGGTATTGGCTCAAACTTTTTTTTTAATTAATTCTATGTTTATAAAGTGCTATTGTATCTTCATTTTGTTAATATTTCAAAGAAACAAACTTTATTATTATTACAAGTTTTTTTCTTAAATAATAATGCTAATATTATTCTCCATTCCTTTTATAAATGTTGATATTATGGATATAGTTAAATAACTGATTAATTCAGTCTCCTTCTAATGCCACTAAAATAAAATGTCATCTGCATTTGTGTGTAAGAATAAAATATCAATATCAGTTTCATTATTTATTTGTAATGAGGTGGTTATAAATATGAGAACGGTTTTTTTTTCTTCAAGTTTATATGGTAAATCACCATCTGCGATAATGTTTTAGACTTATATCAGGTTCAGAAATTGGATGTAATATAAATCAAAGAAATCATTATACACTAGAACATATATGGTTAGATAGAAAAATCTATAATGTATAATAACTTCTTATTATATTTATAATGTAAAGGGTATCAAATACATTGCATCTTAAAAGGCTTTTATTTATTTTTCTTTAAAGTATGAACTCACAAGATTAGAAACAAAGTCAATATTTATCATTTTAATTTATATTTTTAAATAAGTAAATTATGACAGAGCTTTTTCATTATACCCAACTGAGTTATTTAAAATAAAAGTACATAGTCTCTACCTATAAAAGTGCCCAATAATACATTTTTACAAATAGTATTAAGCATTATATCCACACTTTAAAACTGTTGTAACAATTTATAATAATTTTGACAACATTCTGGTGATAAAATATTTCCAAGTCCATTGCTAGGAAGATCAGAAAACCTAATAATTAAAAACAAACTTTAAACAAATAATGAATCAATTATAATTTAATAAGAAAAAGTGGTATAGTAATATGGTATAAAAGGGTAATTTAAAAATTTAAATAATTGCAATTATATTAAAATGAAAATGTGAACCTTTAAGATTAAATATATTAAAAAGAAACAGATTGTTTTACAAGAAAAAAAAAATCACTGTAATTATGGGGTGGGGATACTATGAATCCTAAATTTGTGTACTCTTCTCTTGATAAGCAACAAACGTGATATAAACGGAGTTTCATCAAGTCAAATATTCTCTTCCGAGTATATTGATCAATTTGTAATGAATCATGAATTCTTTTTAGATTTTCTAATTTTAATTGAATTAAAATTTTATATTTCATGTTTAGCTTTAATTATGTTAGCTTCATGGCCTTTAAAGACATTATCAATGAATAACTGCCTGAGGCATCCAGTGTTGCTTGGGATATGTTAATAATAAAGGTATTTGCTATGTGAGGCTTTACTATCCACAATATTTTTTAATTTCCCATCTGCTGTGCATGTATCTTTTTTTTGAAAACATCATGGACCATTTAATTCATAATCAAGGATAGTATGCTATATTCCAAACCATGGTTGAATAAAAACTCCTTTGAACAAAAGTGGCCCAAAGCCCAACAAACAATGGCAGCTATTTTATGTATGTACATATGAACCATTAATACAAAATACTCTTTTGAATGTCTAGAAAGTAAACTTTATATTCATAGTACATAGTATGTTCAGTGAAGTATAAGGAAGTAATGAAGCAGTGTTAAAAAATTCCAGGAAAAGCTGGGTACACCACCCCAGTGCTCAAAATAGTATTTTATAGGGCTCAGAAGTAATTGTAATAGTTAGGAGAATCAAATATTAAATTACTAACTATGATGCAAGGCTAGCAGCAGTGGGAATACTGAAAGGTTCCACAGAGGAAGTCCCCCCACTAATTACACTCAGGTTTGCCAACCAACCAATCACTCATTTAAGATCTCAGTTCTGTCTAAATTAAATTATGTTAACAATTCTGATAACATTATCTTTACAATACAAAAAAGTGTATGTTCAATTAATTTTCCTGCTACAATGGAATAAGCTATGCAATGTATTAAATACATTTAAGGAGAAATTGTCATTTCTGATTAATTAATGTTTGGGAGCGGGGAGGAGGGGAGGGGTATGCTATACTTTTTGTGCAACCTGATAATGGCTTTAAAAAATTAACATGGATTTGAAGTACCAGGAACCAAGTTTAATAAATTCATACACAGGAAGGAATCACTGACTATAGCAATATTATGATTATAGGATAAAAATGTACATAATAAAAAGTTACTCTAAATTACAAAGTAAGCAATTTATGTGCATTTTTGTCAACAACAAAAAAAACGAATAGGAAATGCATTCATTTGTTTCCGGTTTCCATTACAACCCCTACTCCTGTCCATACCAAAGTATCTGAATATAGTTTATAACCTAGTAAGGGTTGGTGCTAAGTTAGTCCAATGTTTGGTTAAATTGTCTAGTCGTTTGTACCCCTTAAATTTTTGACCCCTTCTACAATATTTAATGTATATCTGGTTTATACTTTGTTATACAACAAAAGTGCATTAATAAAAGTTACTTTAAATAACAAAATAAACAACTCTTGTAATGTACACAATTGTCGAAAAACCAATAGGAAACAAAATATGACGATTTTTCATTTCAGGCCTCGCTTTTAACCCCCCACTCCTGTCAGATTCTAAAAATGTTCATATACCTTATAATCAAGGAGGTTCTAATACTAACCCACTCACACAGTTTTGTTGAGTTCAGTTTAGTCGCCTGCACTCGATAAAATTGTTGGCTCCTGCTATAGGTTTTAGTGTATATCTTGTTAATACTTTTACAACATAAATGTACATAACAAAAGTTACTTTAATTAATCATTTATGCTATTATGAAGACCAGATTGTACCATATAAGAAAAATATTATATGGTGTACCATGTGGGGTAAGAAGCAAGGATCAGGTAAAAGTGGTTGGATGATTTGAGGGAGGACTTCTGAAAATTTAAAACTGGAAAATTTTAGTACCAGAATTCAACAAATGGAATAAGATGGTGGCAGAACCTCAAGGTCATACAATGATCAGTAATATATAAATAAATATAGCCAGACACCAATTACAAAATAAACCTTTAAGTAGTAAGTTTATTGTGTGTGTTTGCTTATCCAATGAAATAACAAATCAAGAAATTATTAAATGAAATATAGCAAAGTGAAAAATTGAATAACCATTTCCTGTTAATGAATAATATGTAATGACAATGAACAATGGCCTTACCATGAAACTATCATTGGAAAATATGGTGTTAAAACCACATGAGTAAGTGTAAACCACAGAGATCCGAAAAGTACTCCAACTAATACTCCACAGATAACTTGCTTCCATGTATGATACTGTAAATATACCCTAAAAGAAAAAGATTAAAAAACAATAAGCTAATAGCATATTACAAATATAAATTTTACTTATATATTAAAGCGCCTGTAAGATGGAGGAGAACGAATAAATTAATTATACAAAACAAAAAATCTTTTTTTCTGCCCATTAGAACACCTTTACATTTATTAAGTGAGTATGCTACTTCAAGCTCATTTTAACATCAAGTTTTCAGTAATTGAAGTCCATACAGGAAAGAATCGGGAAGTGGGGGTTTCCCTGTGGGCTCAAAATGAAAATCATTAATAACTCAACACCAATTCCCTCCCACACATGGCCTTACTTAGTGGATCTCAGGACCCAGAACTGCCAGGCAGTAATTTGAAGGAGAGTAGCATAGATAGATTCAAAGCTCTCCTGCGTAAAAACAAAAAATCAAATTCTAAAGTATGCGTCAAATCGAAAAATTCACCGATACAAACTCCTTTTAGAATTTGATTTTCTACAATAATATGCTATAAAAAGTAGGGAATTCCATTGGAAATTCCAAAGTTATGGGCGCTGGAGAAGTACTGCAGAAGGTTAATATAACAAAAGTTACTCTAAATAACAAAACAAACAACTTTTGTTATGTAAATATTTGCTGAAAAACCAATAGGAAACGAAATATCGCATTTTTAATTTCAGTCTTCCCAAATAATCCCCACTCCCATTCATCTCGGAGAACATTACTATATCCTAAAAGCTAAGGTGGGTTAGTAGTAATATACATACCAAATTTCATAAGATTCGGTTTAGCCGTTTACGATTCTATAAAGGACATACAGACAAACATTCATTTTTATATTTTTATATATATATATATAGATTTTGAATGGACCTCATTTTCGTCATCTCCTGGGTAGGATCGATGGACACTTGAAGAAATTTTTCAAAAGCTCTATCATGATCTGCTAATAATTATGTTTTGGCAGTGAATAGAGAACAAGGAAGAAAAAGAAATCAATATAATTGTAGAAAACCTTTTATGTACATAACACATGGTGTGAAGCCATGGATTCCACCGATATGGTAATAAATGATCAAATAGTTTCTAAGTAATTACTTACCTGCTTAAGCAAATGAGTGTTGCAAATGTGACACAGCCAAGAACAATCACAGTTTTCCACACTGTTTCCATTGTTGAATTATTGTTCATGTGATGTAGCCTAAAATTTACATGCATTATTATCATTTCCCAAAATAATAAAAATGAATAAAAACAAAATATATCTCATGTCTAGGTTAGATGAAAGAGTCATGCTTTTAAAATATATTACATTTCACTTTTTAAATTTTAAAGAGTAATAATTCAGAAGAAAATGAAAATATATTCCCAATACCTCTATTATCAAAGAAGTTAAAGCGTATTGAACTAACTTCTACTTTGAAAAAAGAATTGGACCAATAATTCCAATGGTTTACTACATAGGAAATAATAAAACAAAAGAGAGAGCTGGGGTTAAACTAGCATGGGGTTAGCAAGTGCAAACCTTGGTCGAGGGTATCATTATTGTTACTTTAGGGATTATTTCCCACCATATATTTTAATTTTCCTTTGACCAGTGATCTTATTATAGATCGACGGATCATGTTAGAACAATAATGATGTTTCTAATTTATATCTAGTGACATTCACCTTTTAGGTTGCTGACTGTGTTTATTTTAGTTATTGAGCTGACTAAATACAATATGTATTGTTTTACTGTTGTCCTAGGGATTGACTAAGTTGCTGTGTGCTTCAGTATCTCAATGTAATTGAGCAGCCCCATAAACTGTACAAAAATTTGTACAATAAAGTGATTCTCTCTCTCTCTACTATGAAATTGAGAGGGAAGCTTTCAGACATGAAAAACAAAATTGATAAAGGCACAATTGAAATGGGAATTCTCTTTATTTTATTAGTCAACACGCACGCATGCACACACACACACACACACACACACACATATATATATTTTAATATGAAAAAAAAAATTGATATGTTTTTCAGACCACTGATGGACCAGGTAAAATGTTTCAATATCGGATGAAGGTACAGATCAAATAGGAAATCGTATAGCCAAGAATTCTGCTATGAAATCACCTACACCAATCAACCAACAATGGGACAATCTAAAAAATATACCTACATAAAAGAGGAGGGCGGAAGTACCAGGAATTCTTATATTTCTGATTGTGAGGCAGCTGGTCATATTTTTTATGATCAGAAGGCTATTTATCGGTTTGAAATAAATTTGATTGAAGCTTATTTTCATCATCTAATATGAATAGATATTTAAATTTTAAATATCCAAAAATCTTAAATTCCCTTGAGGAAAATCTGCAGAAATGTAAATTGTAATATTGTTCTATATTCTTAGACAATGGAAAAAGAAATGTGATAAATATCAAACTGACCCATCTAATATTTTCAAACCCTTGAGGGTTAACCCTGCAATATAATTACTATTAAAAAAAAAATAGACAAAAACAATATAATACCTTATACAAACAAAACATATCACATATGTTGCAAAAAACCAGGAAAATTGAGAATGAGCAGAAGGCATTCCATATTCTGTAAAATTAACAGTTCTTTGAAGAGGTCTTTCTTCAGCCAAAATATGCTTAAGTATAAAATTTAAACATTCATTTAAAAGAGTACCTAGAAAGAAGACAATCTGAAACAAGAAAAACAATTCGAAATATGTAAAATGTACTTCAAACAAATGACTATACTAAAGTATAATACAATGAAAATAAAATAACATAATAAGAAATGTATATACAAATTGTATTTATAGTTCTGACTTGAAAACATTTATTGCATAATATTTGAAAACATTCAAAATTAATTATAGTTTTCATAATGAAGTGATTTATATGGCCTTTCAAAATTAAAATAAATGTCACCCTTTTGTGCTGCATTGCTCCAAAATCTAGGATACTTAAATTCTATGAAATCTACTAATAAACCTCTGCCCTAAGAGAGTATGCTTGGGTGTATTAGGCTACACGAAATAGATTAATCATCTTAAACAATAATTTACTTTAAAGTGGCATTTTTTAAATAAGAAGGAAGTTTAAAGTATGAGGGAAAACTAGTCTTAAAAAGAGCATTAAAAAACATTATTTTGAGAAGAAACTAACAAGAGAAAAAAAATTATTTTGTCAAAAATAAAAATAATTTAAGAAATAAGTACTTAGTTTACTTCAAATGCCAACTTGTGTTATTGACTCAAAACTCTGGTCACAGCTAAAATATGTGATAAATTATCAACATATACTTGAGAATTTGTATAGTCACTACTACAATTACTTTATATTAAAAATTCATTTAAGGGCTAAATATTTTTAAAAACAAATATAAAAATCATAGGGCATACTTAGTGGCAACATCAAAATAGCTTGCTTTAGATGTCATACAAAATTAATGAAGCAAATAAAATGTGTCAACAAAATCTTAGAGTTAAAGAAAAAGATATGACTTTTTTAAGGCACTTGCTTTTTATAGGGCCATCTTTCTCTAAATTAAATTGCTTAGTTGTATTTATCAAGAAGTTTTGAACTTTATTCAATAGATGTCCAATAAATTTAATTATTAAATATTAGCAATATTTTTAGCTCATATTTCAAAACATATAAATACTTTGCATTTCAAGAGTTTATCATGGAGACCATCTAGTTTAAACATAGAAACAGGTAATAAAAGAATATTATTTTCAGGACTAAATTTTAGAAGCTTGTCAAAATTATGATAAGAATAGTAAGGAAAAAATGTACTTACAGTGTGTAAATCTCTTCTAAAGAGAATAAGGGCTACAAAACCTGAGCCAATACCAAAAGGAAATAAGCTGATTAAAGCAAATAACTTTCCTAGCCAGTCTCCTGAAATGATACACAAAACAATGAATAGAAAATAATACATGGTTAGCTTAAAGAGGAAAGGAATATTTTCTTATTGAAAAAAATCGACAAACCTTTATAATAAATAGGTAGTTATTATTGTAAATTCTTACTTAAATCATGGAACTCTCATTATCCCTTAACCAACTAATATCTAAACACAGATAATGTCCTTAAAATTTAAGAAAATTTTAAAATCCTCAATTACCTTTGGGATATTCTACATGAGTCAAACTGAGCGGCACCCACTGAATATTATACGTTTGTTTGCCCACCAGTTCGTCGTCTTCCAGAGAGGCCATTTTATTGTTTGGAGAGTGAATGCGATATTTTCAGAGTTCCATCAGCAAAATGCCTCCCGGAGCTGGCGGCTCGCTAGGCACTTCTGCATTGACTTTCAAAGTCTTGGCAGAATGCAGTGAATCAAAAGCAAGGGCTGGTTTGATGATCCTTCCCCACTCGCCCGTCGAAACACCAGTTTTCATGCCAGTTGGCACAAAGGTAACCTGCCGTAAAACTGCACGCTGTAGAACTGTTTATAACCTTGCTCACGAACTGTGCAATAAGAGAACGCATGTTTAAAATGAGCTCTTTTTCTCCATATTTCCGAGTAAAACTGGATAGTCTCAGCTGTTTTTGGATGTTAAATAATTTAATTTGTTTAATTCAATTTATAATTTTTTGGAATAATAATCCCGAGTTCTTTCTTTTCTATTTCCTTTTTCTTCAATTAACCCAAAATAGTTAAATTTTAAATTGGGTTTGTGAATGGGTTTCATGGTGTTTTTATTATTGGTTCAAGTGAGATATAAATAAAAATGAATATTGGCAAATAGTTAGGTCAGCCTCTTCTATTCTATTGAGACTTGATTCTCCAGTAGAGAAATTTATTGTCTTATTTAAAGTTTGTTACAATTAGTATTTATCATTTCTCTTAAATATTGTGTCATGAGTGGTATACTCATAAAATGTCAATGTGAATCATGATACTAAATGTTAGTTCTCCCCTCCTACCTAAGACACTACTTTTACAATATCAGGGGATGCAACTGTTTCTTTGGTGTCTTTAGGTGGGAGGGGAGAACTAACATTTAGTACCGTCCGTGACTCACATTCACATTTTATGAGTATATCACTCATGACAGAATATTTAATCTGTTAAAAATATTTGTTTGTAGATATAAAAATAGAGAAACTAAGGTGAATTAGGACATACGATTATAACAAAACATATTTTTAACAAGCTGCCTTGAGATGAAACAAATAAATTTTTGACTGAAGTTTTGAAATGCTTTTTTTTCTATTGAAATTAAAGGTGCAATATCATTAAAATTAAACTTAAATATGTTAATAAAGTAAAAAAAATATCTCCAATTAGTCTACATATGTAATATAACTCAAATGGATCATCTAAGTACCATTCTGTACCAATATTCTTGTACTCAGCCTGAAAAAGGAGACACAGTATACCCAAAATATTGCTAAAAACAGAGCTATTGCTACTGCTAGAGTAGACACCCAGCTCTGTTATAATAAAAATAAAAGGACTTCTGAATCAAAGAAATGCAGGAGCATTTTAAGTCACAACAGACATATACATTTTATAAGGGTGTTAAATCCCTCCAATTGTGTCTACATACTGAATTCTGCCATTACCAACACCATACATGGTTAGATCTAGGGCTGAATATATATATATATATATATATATATATATATATATATATATATATTTATTTGTTTCTGCATGTCTCATGCAAGTTAGCATATATATATATATATATATATATATATATATGTCTTTGCAGTTGCTGCATGAATTAAGCAGATTTTTCATGTGCTGAAATGAAACCCTGGTTATCTCAATTCACCATCTATTCTCTAATTGAGATGAACAAAATAGGCCTATTTTCCTCCTCAATAAGTTTATTATGACAAAGTACACTTTCAGAACACCTGGTTTAGTGCCTGTTGGGGAAAAAAAAAATAATAAAAAAAATGTCAATTTCTAAATATAAAAACGAAATTAAAATACAAAGTAAAATCAATATTAAAATTTCAAAAAAATTATGTAGCAAAGATTAGAAAAGGTGAAAACACATATGCGAGTTAGTTAGGGACTAGCGTGCTTGGTACATTTAAAGTAATGACAGCTTTTCCCATTTTTTTAAATGCTTATATATAATTTTTTTGTTCTAATATGAATTTTACATTGTATTTTAATTTCGATTTTATATTCTATTTTAATCTAGTATTTGATGATAATCAAAGTTTTCATGTGTGTTGATATTCAAGGGGTTTTTCGAGTCAATGGACACTGAAGATGGATCTGGTGTTCTGAGATGCACTTGATCATAATCAACTTATTTTCTTCTTCTCCAAAGTTTCTTTCTGCTCCATCTCATCACAGTGCACTATTCTAATAGGTCATAGTCTGGGGTCTGAACTTCTTTAACTTTGACCTATCCGGAAAAGCAGTGGTGATGTATAGTCTGAAGAAGGTAGTCATAGAGCTACCAAAAATTAGAATAGTGTACTATAGTAATAACCCCATGTGAAACCAACAAATTCGGATAACTCTGTTAGTATTTGAGTTAGAGAAAACATGATAGAACAATAGTTATAGAAAATAAAATTAAATTTGTAGCAACATTGGTTAAATAAAAGCTTTTGATTTTATCTTTATTAATGGGGCTATTCAGGATTTTCAATTTTTCACTCTCGAACCCCCCCCCTCTCTATCCAGGCCAATTTCTGCCATTACTTACTATTATCTTTAGTTCGGCATGAAATGGTTAAATAACAACTGCAAAAAAAGCCATATATCTTGGTTAATATTGAAGATAGAGAAAAACATACAACAATGTTTGTGTTTGATGTATGTTTAATAATATTTTCTAATCTGACTTATAATGACAAAGATATTTTGGATCCCCCCCCCCTCCCCGCTTTCGATTCCAGCCCTAAACAAACTTCATCTTTAGTTTTACATATAATAAAATACTTAGATCAATCAAATTATATCAAACAAATATTGTGACTGCTAGAGCATTAACAGAAAAATATATTCATTTGTCTGTCTGTCTATATATATACAGCTTTGAAGAGACTTCATTTTTGTTGTCTAATTTGTAGGACCAATTTGATTCTCATCATGAGTACAACCTCCGTAGTTGATTTCCTTTAAAAGAAATCTGCTATAAGGCATACAATCATTTTGTTAATCTGCATTACCTCTTTATTGACTTCCAATAGGATTATGAAAGTATAAAATCGTTTAAGGCACTGTAGTCCCTGGAGAATACCTAGCAATCTGATTAAATTGAGGAAAATACTTTCTGTAAATTCAAGACCAGTGTAGGTACCCCAGATAGCTTTTAGGTTACTGACTGTAATGCAAGGAGACTCACTATCATCATTGCTGTGTGACATCACCCTTGAAGTGGGTATCCAAGGAGTAAAACTTGTACGACTTATGCCGTATGTCAACAATGTATTAATTACAGACAGATACATTGCAACAGTGGCCAATCCTGCAGAAGAATTCGGTCAAGGAATGTCGAACTTAGGGCTCAATAAATAAGGAAGTACATGAGATCGCCTATCCAGGCCAAAGAGGCACAGAGTTCTGTCACTTAAAGAAGTGCACATTCCCTACTTGTACATCATTTAAGTATCTGAGAGAAATGGTTACAGTCCCTGCAGGAAGCATTCCGCTTCAATAACCTCTCTTGGAAAGCAAAACTTATTAATATGGAGGAAGACTTTGAGGTTGGACATCCAAAATAGAAGCAAGTCAGGGAACTATTAGGTCAAATAGAGTGGTTCAAAATTTCTTTGAATGTCCACTGATCCTACATACACGCCCTTGTGACAAAATTACTATGTCTGTTATTAGGAATTGGATCAAAAAATTACATGAATGTTTTAAACACATTTATTATTAGCCTAAATATTTAGAGGTTAAATTAGTTGATAAGTTTATTGTATAGACAGTATAAATTGTGGATTGTTTAAAATATTTTTCATATTAATGTTAAAGGTGCATTGGCATATTTCTAATGAAATTTAATTTATTTAAAACGATCATCTTATTCATGACTATTTAATATTTTATGTATAAAGCATTTTTTCTATGAATTTGATTTTTCCTTATTAAGGTTGCTTCTTGATTATATCAGGGCAGGGTCCTGCCACTATACTAGGCAAACTTTGTTTGTTCTCCAAGTGATGTTAAGCCCTTAGCTTTTGCATTTAGAATAATTTAAATATTTAAAACTAGTAATGCCATTGACATTTTCATTGTTTCTTTATTAAATGACATTTTACTTTATTGTTTTAATAGGGGACTCTTAAAGGATTGTTACCTGATCAACTTGAAGCTATGGATTGCCAGATCATACTTGGTAACACTTATCATCTTGGAAATAAACCAGTAAGTACTCTATTTTATATACGTATATTTTTTATTTAACATTTCTTAATTAATTTTTAAAATTGAATAAATTGTTTGTAAACAAATAGTAGGTTTAACCCAGGTGAGAACATCTACACAGTTCTACTCCTACATATTTCACATTAACAAGCTAATATAATAAAACTTAATATTCTAAGCTTAAATACAATATATTGTTCTCACTGGACTTATACTTTCTGAGATACATATACATGGTGACGTTACCAATGAAAATTCAAGTGTTAATAGTTACAAGGCGAAATAAAATAATGAGAATATTTACTTTACTCTATCATTTGAAGAAATTCATTAATTTCCTTGATTTTGTATAGGGCTCAGAATTGCTTAAAACAGCTGGTGGCCTACATAAATTCATGGGTTGGAATAGAGCTTTACTAACTGACTCTGGAGGCTTTCAAATGGTTTCTTTACTTAGTTTAGCAGAAATTACAGAAGAAGGAGTTCTTTTTCAGTCCCCTTATGATGGTAAGATCTACTGCTAGACATATTCATTTTTATTTAGAATTATAAACACAAATTTGATAGAAAAAAAAATAAATTACTTTCAATTCCAGCCTCAAAATGCTTACTTACCCCAGAACATTCTATTGAAATTCAAAATGCAATTGGTGCTGATATCATGATGCAGTTGGACGATGTTGTTAGCACACTAACTACGGGTCCTCGGGTGGAAGAAGCAATGGAAAGGTATCAATTTAATTAATAAACTGATTATATAGGTAATGTAGAATGTTATTGAAATTTTAATAAATAAATTCCACATTTCCAGAACTATAAGGTGGTTAGATAGATGTATACAGGCACATAAGAGAGATGATGAGCAAAGCATATTTCCTATTGTTCAGGGAGGTCTTGATAAAGACCTCCGAAAAAAATGTGTTAGTGAGTTAGTAAAAAGGAATGTTCGAGGTTTTGCAGTAGGAGGTCTCAGGTTTGTAAGACACTAATTTAATTTTCGTACTTCTCTACTATTTTTTTCTATTACTATGATTTTATTAATTGTTTCAGTGGAGGTGAAGCGAAAGATGACTTTTGGAGGGTTGTTAATTTATGTACTGATCTATTGCCACGAGATAAACCTCGCTATTGTATGGGGGTAGGATTTGCTGCAGATTTAGTTGTTTGTGTTGCTCTTGGTGTTGATATGTTTGACTGTGTTTTTCCAACTAGGACTGCAGTATGTGTTCATTTTTTTCTTCTTCTTTTCTTGCTTGTATTTATTAATTAAATGTGTGATTGAAGGAGCAATGTACATCTCTGTGGTATGTAATCTACATCCATTTGAATTTCTGTACCTGTTCCTAAAAATAATTGTTCACAGAGATTTAATTCCCTTTCAATCTCATTTTCTAATACAAACGAAAACCAACTGGGTCATAGACTTAAAATATACTATTGAGTTAATCCCTATTAATTCCCAGTTATACTAAAAAATAAACCAGGCATTCCAATACTTTTTATGGTGAACTGAGATAGTTAATTGTTAATAATAAATATCAGCTACTTTGTATCTCAAACACAGTAATTTATTTTTTGAATATTTAACATATAAGTTGTGACCTTATAAATTAATATTTTATAAATAAAAATTTATGATAAATTTTGTTTATCATAAATTTTCTTTCTTAAATTATATGAATGTAGTGATATGTTTATCATGATTTAGTTTAAAAAAAATTATATAAGTAGCTTGTGTTTAGTAAGAAAATGAAGACAGTATGCTTGTCCTGAAAGTACTTTGTTGCAGTATAATTAATTACAGAAGGAAGGTGTATTCGTTTTGTCCTGAAATGACATATGTTGGTGGCCCTTCATGTATTACAACTTCATTTTGAAGTTACCAGATACCTCACCCCTAATGTTAAATTCAATTTGCAGCTATTTAAATGTCCATAAATGAAATTATGAATATCTTTGCTATTTAAAAGATTAACAAAACTAAAAAGGAGGCACTTAACCTAAGGTAGTCTGCAGTTAATGAATGGAGAACAGGTAACATTAAATTCCTCCTCATTCTGCTGTAAGTTGCTTATAGAATGATTCAAGACAAATAACATCCACTCTCTTTCCTTTTTATTGGTACCATTGATTTCAATGTATCGAGCCTAATTATAATTATCCGAAAGCTTGCCCATCTGGTATGGTTACACTCCAGTAACTCTCTTAAAGTGTAAATTTTCAAGCCCTTTGTACAGAATTATTTCTGGAAGGGAGTGTGTAATAATGAGGTTGTACTTATGATGTGATTATCAAAGAAATTTTTATGAAAGGACTCTCAATTCTACACAGTACCTGCATGATGGACTTAATTAGAACTTAGAGCTATAATTGAATAACTAAATAATTTAGACTTAGATCTATTGTGTATATTTTATTCATGTGTAAATGTTTATTTTACTTCAGAGATTTGGATGTGGTTTAGTTGACACTGGTCAAATAAATCTGAAGCAGAAAAAGTACCAACAAGACTATAGCCCCATTCAGGATGATTGTGAATGTTCAACATGCAAAACATATACAAGGGCATATATCCATTCCATTGCTACTATTGAAACTGTAGCTTGTAATCTTCTTTCTGTACATAATGTTTACTACCAGGTATGATTTGATTTTCTTCAACTTGCTTAAAACACTATTTTCAATTGATACATGCAAAAAGTAAAATGGATTCTTTCTGTAGAAAAGAGGGAATTCTGAAAATTGAGAAATCTCCAGAAAACACTTTTTATACATGGGAAATAGTCCTTCAGTATAACTAAATTATTTGTTCACTCTTTTAAATATATCAAGTAGGCATTTTAAACATGAATTTTGTTCATAATAAATAACTGTATGTATGTACACGTACGTATGTACACGCACGCGCACACACACATACATACTCATATGTACTTACTCTGTGCTTTAGTACTTGATGGACTGACACTGCCATTTTTGATTATTTCTTTGGCAGTTTACATTGAATACCTGCCTAATGGTAATATATATAAATTTTTAGTAATTTCTGTCTATCGATTTTTCTGTAAATCGAAATGATAACAATTTTTGACTTTGGTATTGTTAACTTTTCACACCTAAACTACTGTACCGTCTTTTATGAAACTTAGTACATGTATTACAAATAACCCAACTTAGACTTTAGCCTATACTAAAATTTTCAGAGACGAACAGGAGTGGGGGTTATAAGGGAGGGCTGAAATGAAAAATTGAATTATTTTGTTTCCTATTGATTTTTTTTTTGTTTTGGAAAATGTGCACTTAACAAATTTGTTTATTTTGTAATTTAAAATAACTTCTGTTATTTACACTTTTGTCATAAAATGTAAGTGTAAACGAGAAATATGGTAAAAATTATAGTTGTAGTCAACAATTTTATTGGGTACAAACTTCTAGCATACTTGTCTGTTATTGCTCTAGCAGTCACAATTTTTGTTTAATCACTACCAAACTCGATATATATAAGCTTTTCATGCAAAACTAAAGATGAAGTTTGTAAATGGTTGAAATCGGACTGGGTGGAATTACGAAACATCTTATATCTTATATGCCAGATCAAAAAAATTGTATTGGAAATTTAATTTACTATAAATGTTGTTATATAAATAATTTCTCTATCAAACATATTAACCGAGATATTTGGATTTTTTACTTTTTAGCCTTCAGTACTCCCACTCCTACTGGTGTCATATTAACAATAAGTTGTTACATCATGAACGACTTTAGTATAAGCTTAAATACCAAATATTGTTTTCATGAGAACTTTATTACGTGAGATTTGTTGTGTGATGACATCATCAATTAAGATTTTACATTCTAGTCTAGGAAATAGTTATTTGATCTACAGAATTCTTGATACCATTTCAGTCAACAATAAAGATCACATTTGTTATTGGATGAAATCACAAATGCAATTGGGGAGGTTTAGAGGGGGGGGGATTCAAAAATTCAAAATATCTTCGTTATTATGAGTCGCATCATAAAATGTTATAAAGCCAATGTTAAACTATTGATAGTATACAGTTTTTGTTCTATGCATTTTTTTATAATTTTTTTAAACTGTTATTCGTACTTACTTGTTTTTAGTCTTCGTTAAAGCCCCATTTCTACTCATCATTTTTTTACATTAAAATAGAGAAAATATATTGAGATGAGATTACTAGTGTGATCTCTGCACTATGTAACCTGAAATGTACTTTTTTCAAATAGAGAGAAGGACTATAAATTTCATATTTTCATTTTTTGCTATTTTTATGGAATTTACAATGACCACTTCTCATTCCTCATTTCCTTGTTTAAAGTGAGTTTTATGTTAAGCACTTCTCTAAAGATTTTTATTCTGTAGTTCCTTTAAAACCATAACGGTTTAAATCACTCGAAACCTCTGCTTTAAACCGTTATGAAGTTTTTGTTTGTGGTTGTAATTCTATGAAATAAGTTTTATTATATTCTACAATGCATTCTTATTCTAAATAAGCCATTATACGAAAAAACTGAGAATAATATAGCTCTATTTTAAACAGGTATTCAATTATACCTTTTTTTAATGGTATTCAATAAGACTTATGAAATGTTAAACTCATTATGGTTCATGTTTATTGGAATCAGACTAATCATATGCCAATTCCAATCCTAAGTCATTCGATGTACCAAGGATTGCACTGGTGTGTATACATCTACAAATATTTATTAATGTACTTTTCGGAGTGAAACTCCATCAACACGGCTTGACTTATTTAACTGACATAATCTGTATGTCATTCTAGAGATGGAACTGCATTTCGACTTCTATTTAGTCTATTATAAAATATACATTGTGAATAGCATATGTGTAATCTGCTTCCTTCACACAGGACCTACATGCAATTTTCTTTTATTATTAGTATCCATAACTTGGTTCTGATGAAGAATAATATCAATGAACCAGAGTTGTGTGTATCCCATCCTGGTAGGAATAGTCCAAAAAGTTAAATGTCTCAAATAAATAAATTATTGACAGGAGAGTCTTATTTATTTTTTATTCTTTTATTGGAATATTGTAATTAACATATGTATATTCCATTAAATTTACAGTCCAGGTTAAATGATGTCATATGTACTAACTGCAATGTAATATTCCTTTAACTTTGTCACTAAAGTAATGAAATGAAGTACTTTCTTGTAATTATGAGAAACATATTAGCTCATAATTTTATGATGGCCTAAAGTTTTCTTTTTATTATGCATTACTTTTATTAATTTCTATTGCCTTTATTTTTAGTTAAAGCTAATGAAGAATATAAGAGATAGCATTAAGGAGCAACAGTTTCCTAATTTTGTCAAGAATTTCATGAAGAAAATGTTTGAAGGCCGAGAGATACCAATTTGGATTAAAGATGCATTAGGATCTGTTAATATAAATATTGTTTGAATAAATTATCTGATATAATAAATAAAGGTTTTATTTTGAAATCAGAAGGAAAGTAGAAAAGAGGAAAACACTGTTTTTATAAAATAAAGATTTTTTATTTATTTAAATAATGAAACTATTAGTAATAAAATGAAAAAATTTCAATTAAAATACTCAATCATCCTTTATTTTTTTGTTTGGACTTACTTTCTTGTAATTCTTCATACATAAAAAATAAAACTTGTACTCCTTTGTCTTTACACCCAGTTCACAGTTTGCTCCAAATCTAGATCATCCCATTTCCCTTCCAAATTGCCAGATCCATATTGATATGAGTGGCTGTGTTAATCATACAAAAAATTCTAATTACTGGGATGGGGGCCATTATTTCACTTTGCTTGCATATATATATATATATATATATATATATATATATATATATATATATATATATATATATATATATATATACTAGCGGACCCAACAGAAGTCCTGCATGATATTTCAAGCGATTACGATATTAAATTTAATAATATTATATTTAAAACAAAAGCTACTATAATAACACAAAAAAGAACTTTTGTTATGGGCATGTTTGCCTAGAAATAAATAGAAAATGTAATATCGCAAATTTTTTTGAGGCCTCCCTTACAACCCCCACTAGAGCTCCATCTGCTGGGCTGATTTGTGAATCTAAACCATTCAGGGCGTCACCCAAACGCATACAAAACAATTTATTCAAATCGGTCCAGCCGTTTAGGAGTTCAGTGACATACACGCGTACAGTAGAATTATATATATATATATATATATATATATATATATATATATATAAAATTGTAACCTCTGTCTGTACATTGATTTTTTTCGCGAAATTTCACGATAACTTTTCGTTTCACATGTCATAGACACCATATCTGCATTTTGTTTCTTTCGTGTATGTTTGTTTGTTTGTTTGTTACCTTTTCACGCATAAACGGCTGAACCGAATTTTATGAAACTTGGTATGTATATTACTACTAACCCAACTTAGACTTTAGGCTATATTACAATTCTCTGAGGCCAACAGGAGTGGGGGTTATAAGGGAGGCCTGAAATTAAAAATAGCGATATTTCGTTTCCTATTGTGTTTTCGGCAAATATGAACATAACAAAAGTTGTTTATTTTGTTATTTAAAGTAACATTTGTTATATGCACTTTTGTTGAATACGGAAGTATAAATAAGTTATACGCTAATAACTATAGCGGGAGTCCACAATTTTATTTGGCACAAAAGACTCAACCGAACTAAACCAAACTCGGTATGTGAATTAGCACAAAAGCCTTCTTTATAAAAAGCCATACTAACATTTCTAGGGACGGGCAGGAGTGGGGGTTATAAGGAAGGCCTGAAATTAATAATAGTGATATTTCGTTTCCTATTGCATTTTCAGCAAATATGCACATAACAAAAGTTGTTTATTTTGTTATTTAGAGAAACTTTTTTTATATACACTATCGTCGTATACCGAAGTATAAAGGCGTTATACGCTAAAAATTATAGCGGTAGTCAACAATTTTATTTGGCACAAAAGACTCAACCGAACTAAACCAAACTCGGTATGTGTAATAAAACAAACGCCTTCTTTAGAATAAGTCATACCAACATTTCTAGCGATTGGCAGGAGTGGGGGTTGTAAGGGAGGCCTAAAATTAAAAATAGCGGGATTTCGTTTTCTATTGATTTTTCTGCAAATATTCACATGACAAAAGTTGTTTACTTTGTTATTAAAAGTAACTTTTGTTATATTCACTTTTGTTGTATAACAATTTATAAACGAGATATACACTAAAAGCTAAAGCGGGAGTTGGACACCAACGGTTGAATCGATTCCAACAAAACTCAGAGTATATAAATTAAAATTGATGTTTACATGGTTATAAGCTATTTTAAAATGTTTAGATTAGTACGGGAGTGGGGGTTATAAGGGAGGCCTGAAATAAAAATTCGTGATATTTCATTTTCTATTCCAAACCAACCACGGGTACTAATCCTAAACACTGAAACGGGGGTATGTCAAAATATTGTGCAGAGTAAAGTCGCCGAAAAAATACCATCATCATTCCGGCTCAAATGAATTCCCGGGCGTAGCCGGGTACCTTAGCTAGTATATATATATATATATATATATATATATATATATATATATATATATATATATATATACTAGCTAAGGTACCCGGCTTCGCCCGGGAATTCATTTTAGGCTGTATGGTAATGGTATTTTTTTGGCAAGGTTTTACTTTACACAATATTTTAACATTTAACCGTCCCAGTGTTTAAAGTTAATACCCGTCGTTTCTGTGGATTTGTTAATAATAAAATTTGTAATTTCAGGCCTCCCTTATAACCGCCACTCCTGCCCGTTCCTAGAAATGTTAGTATGGCTTACAGGAAGGTGTTAGTGCTAATGCACATACCGAGTGTTTTATTTAGTTCGGTTCGGAGTCTTTTGTGCCAAATAAAATTGTTGGCTCCCGCAATAATTTTTAGCGTATAACGTCTTTATATTTCGGTATACGACGATATTGTATATAACAAAAGTTTCTCTAAATAACAAAGTAAACAACTTTTGTTATGTACATATTTGCCGAAACCCTAATAGGAAACGAAATATCGCTATTTTTAATTTCTGGCATCTCTTATAACCCCCACTCCTGCCCGTCCCTAGAAATGTTGGTATGGATTGTTATAATGAAAGCGTTAGTGCTAATACATATACCGAGTTTTAGCAGATTTCCCTTAGGGGAAATCAGCTATTGAGGTCGTACTCATGACGCGAGTTTTGAAAAATTTCCTCAAATGTCCATTGATCCTACCCAGGAGATGACGAAAATGAGGTCCGTTCAAAATTATATATATATATATATATATATATATATATATATATATATATAAAATTGTAACCTCTGTCTGTACATTGATTTTTTTCGCGAAATTTCACGATAACTTTTCGTTTCACATGTCATAGACACCATAACTGCATTTTGTTTCTTTCGTGTCTGTTTGTTTGTTACCTTTTCACGCATAAACGGCTGAACCGAATTATATGAAACTTGGTATGTATATTACTACTAACCCAACTTAGACTTTAGGCTATATTAATATTCTCTGAGACGAACAGGAGTGGGGGTTATAAGGGAGGCCTGAAATTAAAAATAGCGATATTTCGTTTCCTATTGGTTTTTCGGCAAATATGCACATAACAAAAGTTGTTTATTTTGTTATTTAGAGTAACTTTTGTTATATACACCTTCGTCGTATATCGAAGTATAAATGCGTTATACGTTAAAAAGTATAGCGGGAGTCAACGATTTTATTTGGCACAATAGACTCAACCGAACTAAATAAAACTCGGTATGTGCATTAACACTAATGTCTTCATTATAATAAGCCATACCAATATTTCTAGGGACGGGCAGGAGTGGGGGTTGTAAGGGACGCCTGAAATTAAAAATAGCGGTATTTCGTTTTCTATTAGTTTTTCTGCAAATATGAACATGACAAAAGTTGCTTATTTTGTTATTTAAAGTAACTTTTGTTATATTCACTTTTGTCGTATAATAAAGTATAAACGAGATATACGTTAATAACCAAAGCGGAGGTCTACAATTTTATGGGCACTAACGATTGAACAGAAATTAACAAAACTCGGTATGTGAATTAGCATTAATACTTCCATGATCATAAGGTATATTACAATTTTTAGGTTCGAACGGGAGTGGGGGTTATAAGGGAGGCCTGAAATAAAAATTCGCGATATTTCATTTTCTATTTGTTTTTCGTCAAACGTGCACATAACAATAGCTGTTTACTTTGGTATTTAGAGTAACTTTGGTTTTATACATTTTTTTGTATAACAGTGTAAAACGAAGTAATTTGCGTAGAAATATTGATATGCTCAACAATTCTTTCCAATTCGAACAACCAGGTAGGTACCTCACCTGGATAAATGATTTCAAATCTATGTTAATATTTTATCCTTGATAATTCAAATCTATGTAATTTTTTAACGTCAGTAACAGATTGCACCAAGTAAAGTATACTGCCCCCTCCCTTCTCTTCACCCAAACATTAATTCATGAGAAATGCCGGTTTTCCCTATTTGTATTTAATACTTTATTTAATTAGAACCTGAAAAATATTTGAACAAACAGTTTTAGTATTGTAAAGAAAATGTAATCTGATTTTTTCATATAATTTAAGGTATTACAGGATTAATATCCTAAATGAGTTGGCAGCACTGAGCACAGGGAGGTGTCAAGCTACTTCCTTTGTACTATCAGTTCTGCCGCTTCCCCGCCGACCTCATATTGGTTTATGTTTACATGTTAATTGATGCTTATAGCAATGTAACGTTATACTCAGGAATGTGAATTTGTTTAATGACCAAAAATAAATAATTTAAAAGGATGAACGCTGGGGAGGTGCGCCCATTTTTTTGTGGTATTTATTAACTCTGCTTCATTAATGTATAATATAATTTACTGAACACCAATATCGATATACAGTTTACAATCTTGACTTACAAAAGTGTATTTTTAATAGCGGTTATGACAAATTTCCCCTTGATGCGGTACAAAGCTTAATAGTGATAGTAAAACAGCTATCACTATTAAGCTTTGTACCTCATCAAGGGAAAATAACTTTTATTCATACATGGTTTGGAAGACAGAATACTTTCTATGATTATAAATTATATGTTCATTACTTTATAAAAAAAAAAAAAAAAACTACATGCACAGGAGACGGGAAATATAAAAATATTGAGGAGAGTGAAACCTTGCATAACAAATAATTTAATTATTTACAAATCCACAGCAACGACGGGTATGAAACCTAAAGACTGTGACGGGGAAATGTCAAAATATATTGGAAAGAAAAGCCTTGCCAAAAAAATACCATCTTCATTCAGGCTCAAATGAATTCCCGGGCGAAGCCGGGTACCTTAGCTAGTATATATATATATATATATATATATATATATTTGTCTGTTAACGCTCTAGCGGTCACAATTTTTGTTTGATCGTTACCAAACTTCATATTTAAGCGTTTTACGTAAAAAGAGAGATCAAGTTCGTTAATAGCTGAAATCGGACCAGTGGGAGGGGGGGTTTAGAGGGGGGATTTTTGGAAATTCAAAATATCTCCGTTATTATGAGTCGGATCGAAAAATTGAATAGAATCAATCTTATTGTAAATTAAATTTACTATAAATATTGTTCTATACATTTATTCTGTATCTTGAATATTAACCGAGATATTTGCATTTGTATTGTGTGTGGTCGACGGAACCCCGCCATGTTCCGGACTCTCCGCCGAGAGCTCTGGTGGCCATTTCCAGAACTATTCGTCCCTCGTGAATAGGTTTAGAGATCCCTTCCTACTACAGCTGTTATTAGGCGGATTTCTCTTTTGTAAAACTTCACGTGGGAAATCTGCTTAGTTTACGCAGCCCCTGCGTGACGGACTTTTATTTATATCAGTTGGGTCTTTTGTCCCAAATAAAATATTTCACTTCCGCTACAGGTTTTAGCGAATATCTCGTTTATAATTCGGTATACGAAAAAAGTGTATATAACAAAAGTTACTCTAAATAACAAAATAAACAACTTTTGTTATGTGCATAATTGCTGAAAAACCAATAGGAAACGAAATATCGCTATTTTTAATTTCAGTCCTCCCTCATAACCCCCACTCCTGTTCGTCTCAGAGAATATTAACATAGCCTAAAGTCTAAGTTGGGCTAGTAGTAATATACATACCAAGTTTCATAAAATTCGGTTCAGCCGTTTATGCGTGAAAAGGTAACAAACAAATAAACAGACACGAAAGAAACAAAATGCAGTTATGGTGTCTATGACATGTGAAACGAAAAGTTATCGTGAAATTTCGCGAAAAAAATCAATGTATAGACAGAGGTTACAATTTTATATATATATATATATATATATATATATATATATATATATATATATATATATATATATGCAACTACTAATTGTTGCCCAACATATATATAATTAATCCTTTTTTATTCATGAAGGTTCATAGACAAATAAATTTCTAAAGATATTGGGCTCTCAGGAATAATGCATATTCCACAAATATAATGAAAACATTAGTTTTTTGGTATGTGCACCTATTATAATAAACTAAGTAAAAGTTTTCTAGGCACATATACTTCTTATCCTGGACCCAATATTTTTAGCAGATTTCCCTTAAGGGAAATCAGCTATTGAGATCGTACTCATGACGCGATTTTCGAAAAATTTCTTCAAATGTCCATCGATCCTACCCAGGAGATGACGAAAATGAGGTCCGTTCAAAAATATATATATATATTTGTCTGTTAACACTCTAGCAGTCGCAATTTTTGTTTAATCGTCACCAAACTCGGTATTTAATCGTTTTATGTAAAAAGAAAGATCAAGTTCGTTAACGGCTGAAATCGGACCAGTGGGAGGGAGGGTTTAGAGGGGGGATTTTCAAAAATTGAAAATATCTCCGTTATTATGCATCGGATCGAAAAATAGAACCAATCTTATTGCAAATTAAATTTACTATAACATACATTTATTCTCTATCTTGAATATTAACCCAGATATTTGCATTTTTATGAAGGGTGTGGTCGGGTATTGTTCGGCCGTTTTCAGTTGGGAATTTATTAAAATTAACTGAAAGATTTCTTATTACCGTTTGTAACTCATGGTGGGCTTGTATTACCAATATGCAGATTTCTCTATTGTAAAACTTCACATGGGAAATCTGCTTAGTTTACGCAGCCCCTGCGTGACGGACATGTTCTTCACATTTTCATGGCAAGGGCCACCAAATAAAAAACATTTTTTTCCCCCCCGCTCTAACTTTGTTGATTCTGCTGTACATGTTTCCTGGCTTACATGCCACCTCTTCAAAAAAAAAAAAAAATAAATAAAAATTAATTTAACAAAACCCATAATAATTATTTGCTAGATATTGTGTTAATAGGTGCCTACATATATGATATATTTATTAAATCTAATTATAGATTGCTACTTACATTTCTGAAGTGCTCGTTTACCTCTTATATTCGTTGCGACTATCCTCACTGAGGAGGTAGTTGATACTGAGGTTCCCGAAGTTGGTTACAAATCAATATTTACACATCAATCTTGAACTCGATTATTTTGCGTCACAATTTAAAATTGATTAATTTAAGATAAAATGTTACATAATATATGATTGAGGTATTTAATTTCTGTTTATTTTGTTTACTGCCTTTTTTCTATGTTTTATTATGTGAATACTCTCATATATATATATATAAAACATTTTAAA
The DNA here is from genome assembly GCA_019009955.1 of Riptortus pedestris. Classification (NCBI taxonomy): domain Eukaryota; kingdom Metazoa; phylum Arthropoda; class Insecta; order Hemiptera; family Alydidae; genus Riptortus; species Riptortus pedestris. The sequence goes on along the minus strand of CM032229.1, from coordinate 131,656,545 downwards.
GTATTACTGACACCCCTAAAGAATAATAATAAGCGGAATTGTAAATATCATTAACTTCATTACCAAAATTCTTGGAATTTTCTTGGTTATGCCTCAGTTAGTTTACATTAAAGTAAACAAATACAAAGTTGAATATCATATTTCTAAAGCAAATTCAATGTAAGAAATTAATTAAAAGAAAGAACACATTTAATGGTTTTTAATTTTTTTTTATTTTAGTAAAAAATATTTAACAAAAGCAGAAATCACATAAAATCATCCGAATCATTTCCATCAGTACATTTGTTGGATTTCATATTTTCAGGCTTCATAAGAGTGGTGTAACTCCTGAAAAGTAAAATTTATAATAAAATTTTGCTTAGGCATTCTGTTCTAATGCCAGTGAAATATAAAGTGATGATGATAATGATAGGAAGTCTACAGTTATTTCATAATTAAATTCATAAATCTAAAAGACATTTAAGGATCAAAAAATATATTCTAAACACAGTTTGTTTTTTACATTTCTCGGATAATTCAATATTAAATATTAACATGGGGATTGATAATATATGAATTGGCATTGAAGTTTTAATGAGGAAAGTGAAAGTAAAATTATTATTAAGAAATTGGGCTAAGTTTATTGGGACATCATCACCATGTATTTGGATGTATTAAAATGTTAGAAGATTACTCACGCAGCCCGAGTGTGACGGACTTTTATTTTATGTTTTGTTTAATCTCCTTACTCCTTCTAGATACTTTCTAAACCTTCGTCATCCTCTTCTAAACATCTCCCAAATATCAGAAAACTACTAACAAAACAACCACCCTGACCTCAACATATCTAAACCTGGTATACAACCAAATGGCAACTGTATGCATAAGCCAATTATCAAGTCCTTGGACATAATAAGTACTGAGTAGAAGGGAACAAAGACGAAAGAGTTAGTGTATATGTTAGGATAAAGTTACTAATTTAAAATTACTGCTAGAAAAATGGAATAAAATATCACTGAAAAAAGATTGCACTGTTAGAGGCTGTTATAATGTTGAAATAAAAAATAAAAAGCAATGTTTTTGTTCAAGTTGATCAATATAAGCAATTTTAAAAATGTAAAGTAAAACTAAACAAAACAAAATAACGGTGAGTGGAGAGGAAAGGGGAGAATTGTAATCATAAGATAACTGGTACCTAAGCTCTGCTTCTTCTTGTTTTCGCTTTTCTTCTTCTTTTTGTTTTTCTTTAAGTTCTCGTTGTAATCTTTTCTTGTCTTCTCTTTCTCTTGCATCCCTAGCTTCTCTTTCTGCTCTTAAATCCGGGTGCTCTTCCCTCTTTGTCTTGTTCAGTCTATTAACAATCTCATTAATTCTTTTAGCAACTCGAATTTTTCTTACCTGGGGAAAAAATTTATATCAAAATTATATTAATTTCTTACAAGCTTAATGTTAATGAAATAATATTCATGTTAGTCATGATTTTTAATTAAATAGTACTTTTTGAGTGTTTTAATATAAAAAAGTCTACAAAATGTTTATTTTCATATATACATACATACATATATATATATATGAATTGTTGAGGATATCAATATTTCTACGCAAATTACTTGCTCCACACATTGTTCCTGGAGAAATGTATAAAACAAAAGTTAATCTAAATAACAAAGTAAACAACTTTTGTTTTGAGCATGTTTGTCGAAAAACAAATAGACAATGAAATATCACGAATTTTTATTTCAGGCCTCCCTTATAACTCCCACTCCCGTTCTAACCTAAAAATTGTAATATAGCTTATAATCATGGAAGAATTACTGCTAATTGACATACCGAGTTTTGTTAAGTTCGGTTCAATCGTTAGCACCCAATAAAATAGTTGATTCCCACTTTAGTTTATAGTGTATATCTCGTTTATACTTTGTTAAAAGACAAAAATGTATATCACAAAAGTTACTCTAAATAACAAAATAAACAACTTTTGTTATGTTCATATTTGCCGAAAAACAAATAGAAAACGAAATACCACTATTTTTAAATTCAGGCCTCCCTTACAACCCCTACTCCTGCCCGTCCCTAGAAATGTTGGTATGGCTTATTATAATGAAAGCGTTAGTGCTAATACACATACCGAGTTTTATTTATTTCGGTTGGGTCTTTTGTCCCAAATAAAATTGTTCACTTCTGCTATAGGTTTTAGCGTATATCTCGTTTATAATTCGGTACACGAAAAAAGTGTACATAACAAAAGTTACTCTAAATAACAAAATAAACAACTTTTGCTAGGTTCATATTTGCCAAAAAACCAATAGGAAACGAAATATCGCTATTTTTAATTTCAGGCTTCCCTTATAACCCCCACTCCTGTTCGTCTCAGAGGATATTAATATAGCCTAAAGTCTAAGTTGGGTTAGTAGTTATATACATACCAAGTTTCATAAAATTCGGTTCAGCCGTTTATGCGTGAAAAGGTAACAAACAAACAAACAGACACCAAAGAAACAAAATGCAGTTATGGTGTCTATGACATGTGAAACGAAAAGTTATCGTGAAATTTTGCGAAAAAAATTAATGTACAGACAGAGGTTACAATTTTATATTTTTATATATATATATATATATATATATATATATATATATATATATATATATATATATATATATATATATATATATATATATATATATATATATATATATATATATATATATATAGATATACACTAGCTCAGATACCCGGCTTCGCCCGGGAATTTATTTGAGGCTGGATGGTGAAGGTATTTTTAGAAGATTTCCCTTAAGGGAAATCAGCTATTGAGGTCATACTCATGGCGTGATTTTCGAAAATTTTCTTCAAATGTCCATCGATCCTACCCAAGAGATGACGAAAATGAGGTCCGTTCAAAATTATATATATATATTTGTCTGTTAACGCTGTAGCGGTCGCAATTTTTGTTTGATTGTTACTAAACTCGATATTTAAACGTTTTATGCCAAAAGACAGATCAAGTTCGTTAATGGCTGAAATCGGACCAGTGGGAGGGGGGATTTTCAAAAATTCAAAATATCTCTGTTACCATACGTCAGATGAAAAAATTGTATAAAATGAATCTTATTGCAAATTAAATTTACTATAAATATTGTTTTATACATTTATTCTCTATCTTGAATATTAACCGAGATATTTGCATTTTTATTAAATGTGGACGGATAACGCATGAGTGAGCCGTTTCCATAACTGCTTGGCTCATGTATGGAGATTTTTCTATTGTATAACTCCACGTGGAAAATCTGCTTGGTTTACGCAGCCCCTGCGTGACGGACTTTTTTTACAACCCACTAAGTATATAGTTTCACGAATGCAAAATTAAGTAATTTATAATTTGTCATTAATATTATTTAGAAGTCCTTATAAACTTTTGGATGTATGTATTTTTTATAAATGCTGGGGCAGGATACCCCGAAGGTACTTCACATTAATAAAGGACTTGGATGTGATTGGCCTTTTTTCATATCCTTCTGTTGATGGTCGACCTCACAAGCCAGCCTAGATGAGTATTGGATAATATATTTTGGCAATACTATAGTGAGGCACTAAAGAGCTTTCTATAATCTATCTTATTGATTTATTTTCAGACATTAATTGAGAACAAGGAATCTTTCAAGAGTGAATACTCACAAGACTAACATGATGTCATGCACAATTTGTGAATATTGATTCGAAATGGAACCTTGACTAAAGCATACAAAATTAAATGGCAATCAGTACTTATCAAACTTGTTTGAAAGCAATCTGGCCATTCTCAAAAATACTTAATATTAGCCTTTCATGGGGCACAGGCATCATAGGAGTTAAGGCATTGGTCTACCAGGGTAAACCTAGCCATGAGTTTGATTCTAACCTGGGCAATAGGAATTAATTTGGTGATGAATTCACTAAATGAAATCTTTAACCCCACTCTGGCTAGAAAAGGGTGGTAACCTATAAATAATTCATCTCACTTAGCCTTATTGGCACAAAGTGTCAATAAACAGCAACATTCCCTTCATTGAAAGCACTATTACATTTAAAATGGATTAAAATATGCATACTTCTCTATCTTTAAAATATGCCACTTGACCAGGTTCCATCGCATCTGTCTTCTTTAAATTAGACCACATTGTATAAATTACATCTACATCATTCATTTTGTTACCAGTTATACTATTAGCCTTAACCAATTGCGCTGCATCTTCCAGAACAGCTGTGGGAATGTCATCAATAGTTTGCCCCTTAACAAAAAAACAATGGAAGTAAATAAAAACTCAAAGTAGGTAAAGCAGGTAGTAATGATTAAAAAAAATAAACATCACTTCAATTTACTTCTTTTAGCCTCAGATATACATGGGCAGATGAAACTTTGTCTACATGAAACCAAACATCCTCTGGCCATCCCCATTTTATAAGATCTTCATCTGGTAACAATGTAAATCTTAAATAATGGATACACCAAGCAGTCCATAATTTCTAAGGTATGAAATAACTTACTTTCATATTTATCATAACCCATAAATAATGTCACCGGAGGAGATACCACTGTAAACAAAAAACAAATAAGAATTGTCGTAAACAGCAGATGAATACTTAAATAAGATACTGAAAATTACCATTGCTAGTGAAATAATAAACCATGGTCAGTATTTCCAAGAAAACATCAAAAGCGAATGTAACCCTATGAAGCCTCTCACATTACTTATAACAATTTTGTAACCTTTCAGATCTACTTCTGTTTCCAAATAGTTTCCATGACGTTACCTTACATTACCTTCTTTAATTATCCAACTTATTTATTTTGGGTCCCTTACAGTACTATAATTTTTCAAAAACATCTAACATTTTTTGAAAAAATTAAATATAACAAGTATATTTTTAATCGATTGAAGACAGTAAATCGATTTACTACTTGGGAAGGAGGTTTTTTGATTTCTTGAAATTTAAATTTGTATGTTTGCAATTGTGTATATTAGGAATTTTACTTATTTGTTTTCGTTATACGTCAAACTTTGAAGATGTTTGTATATCTTTGCAAAAAGGTTTGTATATTCTTCATTATACCATACAATGTTTTTTTCTAATTTTAATGGAATTCTTTAAACATAGATTTCTATGCCCAACAATACAAGAATTCACTGTTTAGCATGGAGTAGTGACCAAGGTTGGATTGGAATTGGTGGAGATGATGGTTTACTAAAAGTTATTAAATTGGAATCAGGTAGTAATGTTTATTATATACATTTTGGTTTATTGTAATAATTATTTTTACATTACATTAAATTACATTGAAACATTCATAGGAAAAACGAAGGGTATTACTGCACCAGCAAACCTGTCCATGAATCAGCCTTTGGAAGGGCATTCTGGCAAAGTTCAAGTAATTACTTGGAATGAACAACACCAAAAGTTTACTACAAGTGACCAAAATGGGCTTATTATTGTATGGACCTTATATAAGGTATCAAATTTGTCATTTGGTTTATTTTTTTAAAGTATGTGACTGGGGCTAATGGAGGAAAACACTTGTAGTGAATCGATATTGCTCTTTTATCGAAGGTAATGATTTTACTTGACGAGTTCCTTACCTCCTCTGAGTGATAATAAGGCTATCCTCAGCTCCCTCATATTACTATTTAAATGCTTTTCAATTATAGTATTTTCTCATCTCAACCCCATTATGCCGTAAGGATGGTACATGGACCTCACCAGATGCTTCAACCAAAACACTTAAAACTCACCTCATGCAGCTATTTACTTTCTCCTTTCTGGTCCAAAGTATAATCGAAATATCTCTCCAGTTGAACAGTTTCTGGATTCTCCACTTCCACATCACCATTTCATTCGCAGAATATCACAACACAAAAGCCTCAAATATGATCTAATAACAAATGAAATTGGCGAGCAATTCACTCAGATATTCTATTCTGTGTACCACATATTACCCTATCCCATGCATATGCTATATTGTATTTATGTTTCCTAAATCTGGCAATACCCCTAAAAATCCAGGACCCTACAGGCCCCTAATGCTACTGCTTACTTTTTCCAAATTAATTTATAATGTAGGGAAATGCCTAAACATGTAATATTCACACTTTTCAGAAAATGCAATGAAAAATACAGTTTTGGAAAATACCATCATGTGAACAACCTCAATTGCTAGCTTAAGATAAATAGGCTTTAAAAAAAAAAATTTGTGATGCTTTCTTGTCCATTTCCCATCTGTGCAATGCGACAGCCATGGCTTCATCCTACATTTTATTCTCTGTTTCTCCCATAAAAAGAATCCAATGTAAACAGGCCTTTAAGAAATTTGAGCTATTGATTAATGCAATTGCTTTGAGTAAGTCACATGAGCAAAAGCAGCTATTAACTAAAGATTGAGAACTAAAAAAGTCTGTCAAGCAGCGGCTGCGTAAACTAAGCTGATTTCCCTCATGAAGTTTAATAATAGATAAACCTACACACTGCTAACACAACACCACCATGAATATTAAGTGAATAAATACAAACGGTAATAAGAAATCTTTCCCCTGCTGGCGGGAAGCACCTCAAATGTAAACAAACAGGTCTGCCAACGGCTCATCAGAAAGAAAAACAATAACTGAAACATATCAGAATATACCATATTAATTTTATTGAATCTATGTACTATATCTCTTACTGTAATTTATAATGAATCAGAATAATTTTTATCTCAATGAATCTATTAAGGGAAATCTGCTAAAATATGAAAAACTTTTTTTATATCCAAGTTGGAGAAAAGATGAATAAAAGAACATTGGTTTAAAATTACATTTTCAACCAGATTGACTATATAACATGTTTCGATATAACTCATAATAATGCAGGAATTTCAATTTTTAACCCTCTCCCTCTCCTCCTGGTCTGATTTTAATAATTGACAAATTTTAACTTTCCTAAATATTCAGTTTGGTTATAACCCAACGAAAAATATGACAGTGAGGGTGTTAACTGATAAATAGTGTGTGTTTGTTTGTTTTAACAGGACTCATTTTTGTCATTTTTTTAGTATGGGAGTTGGAAATTTTAAGAAAAGGCATTTGATTGCAGATCAGTGCAACCTCAATACCTCATTCTCCAGTAATGTCTTGAATTCTTTAATTATAGGAAAATAAGTTTTCCTTAATTAGGAAATTTTTCAGCCTTTTTTAATTAAAAAGGAAGCTGGTTGAATTTATTTTTACAGGTTATTTAATTTTATTTGAAATTTAATGCACAATACTTACAAAAAAATTACATTACTGTAATACATAATTTTAAATTATTATAAATTTAATACTTTGTTACTTTCAGGATAACTGGTGTGAAGAAATGATAAATAATAGGAACAAATCTGTTGTAAGGGGAATGGCTTGGGATACTGAAGGAAAAAGAATATGTATTGCATATGAAGATGGTATGTTATTGTTAATTTTCATTTAGAATGTGTAAGTTATTGTTTGTGTGTGTGTGTGTGTGTGTGTGTGCGCATGTGAATATATATGTATTTATATTTTACTTGTAGTAATTTTTTTTTAATCCTGTTAATATATAATGCTAGTCCAGCATATAATTTTTTAAAAATAATTTTGTTGATTATGGTTCTCATGTCTTTGCTTCGGCATTTACAAAATTCCTTCTAATTTCATAAGTTATTAGAATAAAAATACACGTTGTATCTATAAAATGTTGATACCCATTTATTGTGGTGTATTAATATTCTGGGCACGCACGCACATACACACACACTCTCTCACTCACTCTCACTCGCTATAATAATAAGTGTTCAACTAGTTCAATTTAAATAGTTGACGGCTCTTCTTTTCTATTTAGTATACTAATAAATTTAGAATATGTTTCCAGGTGCTATAATTGTTGGTTCAGTAGATGGTAACAGAATTTGGGGAAAGGAGTTGAAAGGAATTTCTTTGGCAGGTGTTCAGTGGTCTCCAGATGGAAGGTTTCTTGTTTTTAGCCTCCGTTCTGGTGAAGTTCATTTGTATGACAGCCAAGGAAACTTTACTGTAAGTAAAAAGAATTCACTAGCTGAGCCATGCAGTTTTTTTTTTTTTTTTTTTTTTTTTTTTTTTTTTTTTTTTAAATGTTTTCAAAATAATTAGTAAATGTCTGGTTGAAGAAATGTCTACTACTGAGCGAACATTGACAATACTGCGTATTTGTATTTATTTAAGTTAAATGCAAGATTTGAAGGAGAAAAATAGTGTTGCAAAAATTACGCATAGTTAATCACGTGTTGAAGAAGTACGAAGGAATTGAAGGTATCCCTGCAGGAGTCTAGAATCTTCTAAGCAACAGAGCCGAGTAGGCGCCTGGACCCTTCTTGAACTGTTGCCTGTCTATAAAGTCACCTTGCTCGCCTAACAGTTAGTTAGGTCTTAATTTTCTTACCAGTGAGTAACAGTGTGTTCAGTACAGCTTTTAGTGAACAGTGATTTTTAGTTTCAGTGCAGTGCAGTGCAATGTTTAGTGGCCATCAGTTCAGTGCCGTGTTTTGTGAAGATCAGTGCAGTGCTGTTTTTGTGAACATTAGTGATTTGTGTGATCGTGAGTTAATTTACCAAGTGTGTAAAAGTGAGTAGTGATCATCAAATATATTGTGTAATGATAAAAACGTTAAAGTTTGTGTTCTTAATTTTGCAACCCAAAAGAACTCTAATAATCAATGTTTACTATTTTTGTAATAAACATAACAATACTATATCAACTACAGAAATTTATTGTTCATGTAATGAGCATGTATGTTTCTAAGGAATTCAAACATCTACAAAATATGTTCCTTTGGAGGTGGCGAGGAAACAATGGTCAAAAAGTGAGTCCCGTAGAACACTCTTGGTTATAGGTCTGAACTGGGTTCACGCTGTCTGTCTCTTCTTCATATTTTTAACCATGGGAAACACCACATCTCTTATATGCAACAGGAAGAATGAAAATGAAGCATACATCATCAATGAGAATCCTATTTGACATTTTGCCAATGAAGCTGTTGATATAAGTCCAAATCTGGCATACTTAAATTCGAATGCTCTGAATCACTTTTGGGTGAGATGTTTTTTCAGTGTATATTAATTTGTATTATATAATTACTAGCTAAGTTACCCTGCTTCGCCCGGGAAATCATTTGAAGCTGAATGGTGATGGTATTTTTTTTTTGGAAGTACTTTGTACAATATTTTTACAATTTCCCGTCTCAATTACACCCGAGTACCCAGCGTGCTGGGGATATGGTAATCCTTCACAGACAAGGAATATGAAAATTACATTGCAGGCAAGCTGGGTCACGGGTGACCCAGTCATATTTATAGCACATTTTTTTCATTTTAACAAAAATATTCCAGTTTTTGTTTTTTTTTATATAAAAAAAGAAAGTATAGTTTGAAAAATTTATTTTATTTAGCAATATACATAATATGATAAAAATACAAAAACTTACATTAGTAGGAACGTAGAGTTCCAGACCTTTGGTATCCGTATAGGATAATAGATAAAAATTAAACGAGCAAACTCCTAGACGGGAAAAAATAAGAAATTCCCAGCTATAAAAGACGAGAAAATTTAATAAAATCTTAGTGATTAAATAATACTCAGTAAGTTATCAGTCTTCCATTTCATCCGGCAGTCCAGCAATAATTTTTCCTACTCTGAACAGTCAAAAATTTCCAGATCAAAATAAATAGTTTAAACTCTTACAGAAAAAATATATATAAAAAAATACTCTACGGAAAAAAGAATAAGAAAATATGAGGGATAAAAAATCAAAAAAAGGGAATAAACTCTTAGTAATGAAAGTTCACTAATACTTCAAACTCAGAACAATCTAACAATCTTCTATTTCTTCATCTTCTTCAGGTGAGACTCTGGTAATGCATCGAGAACAAATACTTAGCCTATGCTCAGCACATAGGCTGCGATTACAATGAGCGCAGTTTGATGTACCCTTACGATCTCTTGATTTTTCACAAAAAGCACACCGACGTCTTGAAGTGCTGGGTCCAGGCTGATTCTCAATTTCTTTTTCATCAACTCTCGGAAGGAGGGGAGGGGTACCGTGCACTCCCCCTCCCCTCCTTCCCTTACTTTACTCAGAATATTATTTTTACCAACCTCTGGGTCACCGGCGACCCAGCCTTGCCTGTGAAGGGTTAATAGTAAAAGTATTTCTTATTTACTTAATTCTGTAATATACACAATATTTTTATATTACCCGTTTCCTGTGCATGTATATTTTTTTATATATAACATAATCATAGATTATCGTATAACCCATATTATTCATAATCGTAGAAAGAATTCTGCATTCCAAACCGACTATGAATAAACGTTCATTTCCTCAAAAGTGGTCCAAAGTACAATGATGGCAGCTATTTTATATACGTAATAACCACTATTAACCGTTTAATGACCATTGTTCCCATTTGGGAACATAGGCTTCAGAATTGTTTAACAATATTTCAGCTTTTCCAAATGCTTTATCAATTTAATTACAATAAAATAAGACATTAAATTGTATGAAAATATTTTTTTTTTCAAAAAGAGTGAACGAAATCGACTCCAAATTTGAATTTGTAGTTTTTTGTAGCAATCGGTCAATTTTTCTCATTTTCCCGTTAAGTCTTTAAAAACTACGATTATGAATCCATTAATTTTTATATAATATTAGGAATGTATCACAAACTATAGAAAACTAAATTTATCCCAAAAAGTTGATTTCGTAAATTGTTATCGGTCGTCAAACTGTGCTGTTCCCAAATGGGAACAATGGCCTGTCGGCTTATAGGTACACATCAAAGCGGTTACCGGGAAGCTCTGAGTCATCCCTTTTCCCATGTTTCCTATCTTCTACCGTATTTCTAATGTGTTTTCATTTTTAGTTTAGTTTCAAATCTAACCTTGAACCAGATAGAAGTGCGCGTGGTGTTACAATATTGTTCCCTAGTTGTTTTTCTGTTTTTTTGTTGTTTGATTTTCTTTTATAAAATCTTTCCAATATTTTCAAAAAATGGAAAAAGTGTTCCGAACGGTAGAGCAAGCAGTGGAATATTTACATTACTTAGACCAAATTGATAATTTGGCTGATAATGGTGTTGATGAAATAGACATCTGCCAATTACCCCCAGACGAAAATGATCGAGTAACGGATGAGGAAGATATTGACGAAGACAAATTAGAACCAGTCATTACAAACGATGTTTGTGGTGAGGTATGTCTAATTGTAAACAACACTGATTCAAGAACAGATGACGGGAGAGTTGGTGACGCAGAGGAAATTTCTGACCCTTGCCCTTCTGCAAAAAAAAAAATAAAAACACTATTCGACCTAAAAAAGTTCCAAAGAAAAATAAATATGTAACTCCTAAATGGGTTCAAAACAGTGATATTCACTCCATTCCTACTGAGCCTGTTGAAAATATAAATGACAAATGCCCGTATCTTGCTAATTCAGAGCCAATCGATTTATTTTTTGAATGCATATCGAAAGAATATATAAAAAACATCTAGCTAAAATGACAATTCTCTATGCTGCACAGCATGGAGCTGAAATCCAGGTTGATTGGGAAGAAATCGCCCAATACTTCGGGGTGTTATTACTAAGTGGTTATCACCATCTCCCGGAGGAAAATTTGTACTCGTCTTCGCCGAATATACCAATATATCACTTGTTCCTTCGGTGATGTCAAGAACAAGGTTCAACGAACTAAAACGATATTTTCATATCGTTGATAACAGTAAATTGAAAGCAGAAGATAAGTTAGGAAAAATCCAGCCTATATATGACCATATGAATCAACAATTGATAAAATTCGGTAATTTTCACCAAACCTTGAGTATCGACGAGGCCATGGTCCCATATTATGGAAACCATTCATGCAAGATGTTTATCAGAGGAAAACCGATTCGGTTTGGATTCAAGATATGGATGTTGTGCTCTTCCAATGGATACCCTTATAAAATGGAAATTTATTCTGGCAAAAAAAACAGGAGTGCAAGAACCTCTAGGATATAGGGTGGTAAACGAATTGTTGACGGTTGTGTCGAACCCGTTACAAGTTGAAGTGTTTTCGATAATTTTTTTTCTTCATATGTCTTGCTAAAGGAACTTACATCAAAAAATATAAAAACTACTGAGACTATACGTGAAGGACGAACAGGCTGTTGCCCTTTAGAAGCTGTGAAAGTGATGGACAAAAAGGAAAGAGGAACCTACAACTTTAGGAGCGATGGCAACATTTATATTTGTCGAAGGAAAGATAGCTCTGTGGTCACAGTAGCCTCTAATTGCTATACACATGATCCCATTCATCAAGCAAAAAGGTAGATATAAATGTCTTTTTTATGAGCTAAATGTATTACAAATGAGTTTTCACTCATTTTTTTGCAGGTACTCTTTCATTCAACAAAAAAGAATTGCCGTAAAACAACCACATATTTTCCACAAGTACAATTTTGGAATGGGTGGAGTCGACAGTTTTGATCGATTGCAGTCTTCTTATAGACCAAATTTGAGATAAAAAAAATGGTGGTGGAATTTGTTTTCCAATGCCTTGAATATGGCCGTGACTACAGCATGGATCTTCCATAGGGAAATAAATGGAAAACAAAGTTCAACTCATTTGAATTTCAGAAGAGAGGTAAAAATGTGCTTACTGAAGATGATGCCAAGAAACATTGGCCCAAAAACAGGACCAAAACCTAAAATTCCCACGATTATTTGGTGGAAGCTGCCCAGGGAAGATGTACCCTCTGCTCGTTCAATGCAAGGCTACAGTGTCAGGAATGCCAAGTACGGTTGCATCTGCATTGTTTCCCCAAATACCATGGAATATGCTTAAGGATTAGTTTTGTGTTTTAAAATATAATTTTATTTGGTAATTTATAGAGAAATACAATTTTTAAAGAAAATAAGACATTTTTTTTCTTTTTTAATTTCCTTGCCCTATCTTATTGATTAGAACCCTCAACAAGCCATTGTTCCCAATCGGGAACATTTAAAAAAAAAATGTATAGAAACAATTTTTTTTTTGTAATGATCAATAAAATATTTAAATATAAAAATAAGAAAGGGAATAATAAGAAAAAAAAATTCAATGGGATCCGAGTTTGGTCTTTAAAGGGTTAAAAATACTCTTTTGTATGTATGGAAAGTAAACTGTATATTCTTAATGGTACATAGTATGTTCAGTAAAGTATAACATGTATATTAATGGAGCAGAGTTAATAAATGCCAGAAATAACTGGGTGTACCTCTCCAGAGTTCATTCTTTTATGTTATATATTTATGAGACTTAAAAAAAAATTCATATTTCTGAGAAAAACTCTGCATTACTAAAAGTATAAGCATCAAATCCCATGTAAACATAAGCCAATATAAGGTTGGGAGAAGTGATTATAACATTTTATGCATTCCCGTCATAATACCTCTAGTTGTATCATTTCTCCTGCTACATTAAAATAATTTTCCCTCACTTCAAATCCTACCAGCATTAAAATCTAAGAGTTTTACACATACAATCAGAATATTGAAGTAATCTTAATCATCAGGAAAAATTAATAGCTTAAACAGCTCGCTGAAATATGAGGTTAGCAGTGGAGATGACAGAATGGAAGTCTCCCCCCTACACTCACTGTTGCCAACAAACATCCCACTTTTTTAAGATATCAGTTCTCTTTACATTAAATTATGTTAATAGTTCTTATTACATTTTCTTTACAATACAACAATTTTTGTTGAATTAATTTTTCTATTTTAATTAAATAAAATATTAAATACATTTAAGTGGAAACTGACATTTCTGATTAATTAATGTCCAAAATCACATAAGGAGTTTCGTTTAGTTCGGTTGAGTCTTTTGTGCCAAATAGAATTGTTGACTCTCTCTATAGTTTTTAGGGTATAACTCATTTATACTTTGGTATACGACAAAGTTGTATATAACAAAAGTTACTCTAAATAACAAAATACGCAACTCTTGTTATGTGCATATTTTCCAAAAAACCAATAGGAAACGAAATATCGCTATTTTTATTTTCAGGGCCTCTCATAGCCCCCACTCTTGTTCGTCTCAGAGAATATTAATATAGCCTAAAGTCTAAGTTAGGCTAGTAGTAATATACATACCAAGTTTCATAAAATTCGGTTCAGCAGCTTATGCGTTAAAAGGCAACAAAGAAACTGACACGAAAGGTACAAATTGCAGATATCGTGTCTATGACGTGAGAAACGAAAAAGTATCGTAAAATTCCAAGAAAAACATACATTAAGTGATCCTGTGTCTATAATGACATTAGCCAATTCTAGAACACAATAAAATATATTTACCCATTAAAGGGAATTTTAAAGATCCTTGTTTACATATATTTAATTGATTTTTCAATTTTATTACTATATATATATATTTGTGTCTGTATACTCTATATACTTGTCTGTTACCGGTCTAGCAGTTACAATTTTTGTTTGATCATTACTAAACTCGATAAATAATTGTTTCATATATAACTAATGAGTTAATTAAGGGCTGAAATGGGAGCAGGAGAGGGGGGGGGGTTAAGAGAAAATGAAAATTCAATATACCTCTGTTATTATGAATTGGATAGAAAAATTGTATATAACGAATCTCTTTTCTAATTTAATTTTCTATAAATATTGTTCTATAGACTTTATGCCACCACTTTCAGCAAACCACCACTTTCAGTCATTGCGCTTTAACAGTCATGTAGTGTTTTATTCCAAGTTTAAATATCAAATATTGCTTTCAACAAATCTTTAATAGATGAGATGTGTGCAAATGCATTCTGATGGCATTATCAATTAAGATTTTATTTCTTGACTCGAAAATCAATATTTGATTTTTATCATACTCAACAGATAACCATTTCATTTAACACTAAAATATCATATTCATTCATTAATGGCTGAATATATGATGAGATGAGATTGATAGTGTGCCATACCAGGACGTGCAAAATCTGCTTAGTATATATGTAGCCCCTGAGTGACGGACGTTTTCAGTTATGCGAGAAACGTACAGACATCACACCAAAACTAATCATGATGTGTTCAGGGTGGATCAAAACAGATTATTCTATTGAAATCTGAAAATGTGTTTTTTAAATTCCTCAGTAATAATTTATGCATTCTGTTTGAAATAGTTCAAACCCTCATATTTACTCGCTTATTTAGTTGTTGTTGATTATGTTTCTGTTTGAAGCTCATTAATCAGGTATACCTTCATGTAATAAGGTAAAGTTATGGTTTCAAGTATAAATATATACCAAGTGTGGTTTCATATAATATATACTTAATTAATAAAGAACAACACAACTTAAAAAAAAAATTAAATGTTCATTGTGGGTGTGCTTGTGTATATATGAGGGTAAATATTAGAAATAATTGTGTTATGATTTATTTATGTTCTAATTTTTCAATTTTTAAAAACTCTTAATTTTATGGTTTTAGATGAAACTAAGTATTCAATGTTTTCCTTCACTGGTAGTTATTGGAATCCCTGTTGTAAGCATGGCTTGGTATGATGGACGTAATGGTTATGTTGAGAAGAATTGTCCTTGCTTGGTTATTTTGTATCAAACAGGGCAGGCTCAGATCATGAGGCACCAAAATGATGAAGGTTGCATACTGTGTATAAATAATTTAATTTAAAAATTAGTTATTTATTTTGATTATAAGACTTAATGTGTGTATTTATGAGAAAACATCCACAGAAAAAGATTTATTACAAACTTTTCAGTTTAAAAATACCAGGACCATTTAATTATATAGAGTAGTATTTATTCTTAACTGGACATTTTATTTTGTTATGTATGGTATTTCCCATCCCTTTATTATATTTATAATATATGTATTTGTTTTAATAAGGTTGTAATTTTCAATCCATGTACAGGTCTTGAAGTACATTATTTTAGTAGTAAAAGTAATAGGATACTCATAATTATTTATTCTAACACACGCATTATTATAGATTCTTACTTGGAAGTTATGGTTATGCATATTTTCACATTTTGATATAATCTGTACTTCTTGTTAATAGTACTTATACCTATATATCCTCATTATGTGTATGTGTGTCTGTGCATGTGCATGCGTGCACATGATTGTGTAAGAGTGTGTGTGGCATGACAAGCAAATATTTTATATGTATTGTTACTTTTGTTACAAAAATACTAAACGTTGATTATTAGGGTTCTTTTAGTTTTGCAAAATTAAACACACAAACTTTAGTGTTTTTATCACAGTACAATTTAATTGATGATGCACTATACACTTTTTCACACTTGGTAAATTGTTCTGTCCTACTAATCATAATACACACTAAAAACTTCACTTATTATTGCACAGCACAATAACTCATAATCACACGAATCACTGAATTTCACAAAACAAGGCACTGCACTGATCTTTACAAAAACACTGCACTGCACTGAATCTATCTAGCACTATTCACTATACCTGCACTGAACACACTGTTATTCACTTGCAAGAAAACTGAGAACTAGCTGATTGTTGGGCGGCCCTTATATAGTAGCTCAGGCACCGGTTCGAAGGATCCAGTCCTTCGGTTGGCTCTGAAATCTAGAAGGCTTTTAGTTCCACCCTGGCACTCCTCACAAGGGACGTCTTGATATTTTTTCGTACTTCTTAAATATGTGATCTATGTGTAATTTTCGTAACAATATATATATATATATATATATATATATATATAATTTTGATTTGTCAGTGATTATTTATTATTCAAGATGTTCTGGTATTGCCACTCGGATGTTTTAACTAAAAATCACTGTTTTCAAATTCTCCAGGCACGCCTATCCCTTGTGGTGCAATTTAATATATATATATATATATATATATATATATATATATATATATATATATAATGCTTATATAACTTGTACCAGTGCTGATGCCTTTCATCTTTCTATCTTTCTCCTTTGCAGCCAGAGAAGTTGGTCTCTTCTTGTTGCTGGTAGTCAAGTCCTAGATTCTTTTCCTAATTTTCTCTACTTAAAAAACAAAAAAATGCATAATCCTCTTCATGCTCTTTAATTTTCAAATCTGCTGCTCGAGATGTAGTACATCGACGAGCAACAGAAAGTGTCTGTGTGCGTATATGTTAATGAAGTTACAGTGGAAGCATGTTCAGTGAGTTAATTAGGTATTATTGAATAGTTATACGCATTTATATCTTATTCTGTCTAATCACTAATCCTATTTTAGTTGTTTGGGGCTCAGGTAAGCATTAGCCTTAATCTCACACGGTAAACCTAAAGTGGCGAGTTCGATTTCCCCCTGGGCAATAGGGATTTAGTGACAAACTCATTAAATAAAATCCTTTGTCCTACTCTGGCTAAAAAAGAATTGTAACCTGTAGATAACTCGTCCCAATTAGCTGTAGTAGCCAAACGAGGACGCTAATAAATAATCATAATAATATTTTATATTTTGTAGTGGTTAAATGGAACACTGATATTATTATGAACTTTGTAACTTATTTATCAATAAAGAATATCATAAAAAGAGAAACAAATGCCCATCTTGTAACTAATCACATTGTGAAGCTACATGAATAAAGATAGTTTATGTATATTACACGAAACATAGCAGTGTTGATTGATTTTACTTATATTTCTTCCCACCAAAAGTCATATATGCCTGAACCTGACATTTCTTGTGCTATTTTAACAGAGTGAATTTGTAATTTTTGTATGTATATATATATATATATATATATATATATATATATATATATTTCTATTTTTGTTTTAGACCCTGTGATTCTTGATACTGGGATTAGTGCAGTTAATTGTTGCTGGAACCATAATGGCTCTGTTATTGCTATTGTAGGTTCTTCAGTGTTTCCAGAGGATAGCAAAGAAACTAATGTTGTATTATTTTATACTCTTTATGGTGATGTAAGTACTCTACTACACCTGCATTATGAAGTATATTTATATTACACTAGCTAAGGTACCCGGCTTTGCCCGGGAAATAATTTGAGGTTGAATGATAATAGTATTTTTTTGGGGGGACTTTACTTTGTACAATATTTTTACATTTTCCCGGCTCAATGTTTAGAATTTACACAAGAGTCCAGTGTGCTGGAGATATGTTAATAATAAAAGTATTTGTTATGTACTTAATTCTACAGAGTACACAATATTTTTATATTAACTGTTTGCTATGCATGTATCTTTTTTTATATATAACATAATCATAGATTATCATATTATTATAATCAAAAATACTGAGTTTAGTTGATTTCAATTTAGTCTTTCGCGTCTTATAACATTGTTGACCCCCTTCTGTAGTTTTTTGTGTATACCTCATTCAAACCTCATTATACGGCAAAATTTCATATATCAAAAGTTATTTTAAATAACAAAACAAACAACTTTTGTTATATGCACGTTTGCCGAAAAATGAATATGTTACGAAATATTCAGATTTTATATTTCAGACATCCCTTATTACCCCCACTCCTGTTCGTACCTCGAAATTTTAATATAGCTTATAATTAGGGAAGTGTTAATACCAAATCACATATGGAGTTTCATTTAGTTCGGTTGAGTGTGTCATATTAAATTGGCCAAAAAACCAATAGGAAACGAAATATCGCTATTTTTAATTTCAGGCCTCCCTTATAACCCCCCTCCTTCTGTTCGTCTCAGAGAATATTAGTATAGCCATAAACCTAACCTGGGTTAGTAGTAATTTACATATCGTTTCATAAAATTCGGTTCAGGCGTTTATGATTCTATAAAGGACATACAAACAAACATTCATTTTTATATATAAAGATTAAAGATTTATTACATTGCAGATTTTTTAATGTACTACTTAATCTAGTATGAACGTAAAATGAAGGCAAATGATTTTAATCAGATTTCTCTGGAAGATTGACAACATATCATCTCTACATTGAATTCTAACAGCCATATGTCAGAATGGATAGGCTAAAGTTAGCGGAGGCATTACACTTATTAGGAATTCCTAGCATCTGATTGACAATGACATGTCTCTGAAGGGATTTGTTGCAATGTCATAATGAGAGTTTTCCTCTGGCTTGACAAGGAGATCCATTATCATCTGTACTGTTTAACCTTGCCTTGGAAGTGGCATTCCAAAAAAGTCTGTCAGACAGGGGCTGTCTAAACTAAGCAGATTTATTTGCTGATCTCATCTCACCATATATTCTCTGGTTCTAAATAATAATCCGATGAGTATAAGAGAGGGTTTACAGAAGACTGAAAACAAAAAAGTACAAATAACTCACTTAGTATTTGTGTTACAAAAGAATGTATATAACAACAATCTTAGACTATCAATAGTTTAATAAGTGTTAGTTTAACAAAATTAGTTTTGTAAGTATTATTAGGCATTTAAGCAGTAGCAATAATATTTGTTATTTAAGCTTGGGATAAGATGTTTCAAGATATATTCACGTATTGTTAAAGTGGGGGTTTAACTGAAGGCTGAAAATAAAAAAAGTTGTCGATCCATCTTATAGTTACAGATATGTTGAATTTCAATTTTCTCTCCATATAAAAGTAATCCCCCTCCTCCCAGGCTGATTTCAGCTTTTAACGAACTTGATTTTTAGTTTTACATGAAACGGTTCTGTGAGTACGGTGATCAAACAAAAATTGCGACTGCTAGAGCAGGACTAGAGAAGTAACGTATATCATCTCCTAGGTAGAACCAATGGACATTTTAGGACATTTTTGAAAATTTCTTCATGAGTACAACTGCAATAGCTGATTATCTTTAAGGGGAATCCAGTAAAAATCAGAACCAGCCATAGCAGTCATTTACAACGATAACATCATATTATATTAGCTAGTGCTCTAGAAGAGTTTACAAGAGCAGCACAATATATGGGTTGTAGTATAAGTATGAAGAATACCAAGTACATGAGTACTTCTCACTGGACTAGGGACATTGGTAAATTGATGACATTTATGTTTTCTAGTTTTAGTATGTTTAAATATCTGGGAGTGACAGTTCCAGTGAATAATAGTGTGACATCAGATATAAAAGCCAGAATTCCAGCAGGGACCTGATGGTTTTATGTCCTGCAAAATAGTATAAAATACTGTTATCGGACTTGCAGGCTCTACCTCGTCAGATACTGGAATTGAAAATTATATCTCCATTATTATGAATCTGATTGAAAAATTGTATATAACCAATCTCTTTTCAAATTTAATTTTTCACAGTTATTCTACACTTTCTTTCTCTACCTCAAATATTTACCGAGATACATGCATTTTTTTCATTTTCAGCCTCTAGTAATCCCCACTTTTAGCCATCGCTCGTTAACAATAAACCAATATATCATACAATGTTGTATTCTAAGCCTAAATACCACATACTGTTTTTAACAGATCTTTATTTTGTGAAATACATGCAAATATGTTGTGATTTGATGGTGCCACAATTAAGATTTTACGTTCTTGACTCGAAAATGTTTGTTTGATCTATACCATACTCAATATTTAATCGTTTTACTCAACAATAAAGATCATATCTGCTAATTGCTGAAGTCAGTCCAGGAATTGGAGGGGGTTTAGAGAGGGGGTTATTTGAAAATTCAAAATATGCCTGTTATTATGAGTCAGATCAAAAACTGTTATAGAGCCACCCTTATTTAAACTATTGGTGATCTACATTTGTTGCACTATACCTTTTCTTTTGTAACAAATGTTAAGCGAGTTATTCGTACTTTCTTGTTTTCAGTCATGAGCAAACCCAGTGGAGTAGAAGTGTCTACTCCAGATTTTTACTTAGAATTAGAGAAGTTATGGAGAGATAAGACTATTATGCTATACCAGCACTAGAGAAATCTTTTTAGATTACACAGTTCCTGTAAGACTGACTTTTTAGAAGTTATATCGTCCTAAGTAGTGTTCAATAATCATAAGACTTCATGATTTTTATTTAATTACAGATTACTTACTTGTTTACTTTTTCTAGCATATAAGGACTATGAAAATTCCTGGAAAATCTATAACATCTGTGGTATGGGAAGGTACTTCATTACGAATTGCTCTTGCTGTGGATTCCTTTATTTATTTTGCGGTAATAAGGCCTGATTACAAATGGGCCTACTTTGCAAAAACTCTTGTCTTCTCTTATGCTTCTAAATCTGGAACCCAAATCACTTTTTGGGATACTAACAATAATGAGGTAAAATTATTTAACTTTTCATAATATTACCAGTTTTAATATTTTAAACTTTGTTGAACACTTAATCTGAATCGCTTTATTAGTATTATGTTTATGAACTTCTAGCAGATTTCCCTTAAGGGAAATCAGCTATTGAGGTCGTATTTGTGACATGATTTTCAAAATTATTCTTCAAATGCCCATTGATCCTACTCAGGAGATGACGAAAATGAGGTCATTCAAAACTGTATATATATATATATATATATATATATATATATATATATATATATATATATTTGCCTGTTACCACTCTAGCGTTTGCAATTATTGTTTAATCGTTACCAAACTCAAGATTTGATCGGTTTATGTAAAAGAAAGATCAAGTTCGTTAACTGCTGACATCAGATCAGGGAGGGGGGGTATAGAAGGGGGGATTTTCGAAAATTTGAAATATCTTCGTTACTGTATTTCGAATCAAAAAATCATATAGAACCAATCTTATTGAAAACTAGC
Source organism: Riptortus pedestris (assembly GCA_019009955.1). Taxonomy (NCBI): domain Eukaryota; kingdom Metazoa; phylum Arthropoda; class Insecta; order Hemiptera; family Alydidae; genus Riptortus; species Riptortus pedestris. The sequence continues at coordinate 131,634,820 of CM032229.1, read as the reverse complement.
TCAGATACTCGGCTTTGCCCGGGAATTCATTTGAGGCTGAATGGTGATGGTATTTTTTTGGCAAGGCTTTATTTTGCATGATATTTTGACATTTATCCGTCCCAATGTTTAGGGTCTATACCCGTCGTTGCGGTGGATTTGTTAATAATAAAATTCATTTTTTATGTAAGACTTCACTGTCCTCCATATTGTTATATTTTCCGTCTCCTATGCATTATCGTTAGTACCCAACAAAATGGTTGGCTCCCGCTTTAGTATTTAGTGTATATCTCATTTATAATACGTTATATGAAAAAAGTGTATATAGCAAAAGTTACTCTAAATAACAAAATAAACAACTTTTGTTATGTTCTTACTTGCCAAAAAACCAATAGGAAATGAAATATCACTATTTTTAATTTCAGGCCTCTCTTATAACCCACACTCCTGTTCATCTTAGAGAATTTTAATATAGCCTAAAGTCTAAGCTGGGTTAGTAGTAATATACATACAAAGTTTCATAAAATTCGGTTCAGCCGTTTATATGTGAAAAGGTAACAAACAAACCAACATACACGAAAGAAACAAAATGCAGTTATGGTGTCTATGACATGTGAAACGAAAAGTTATCGTGAAATTTCGAGAAAAAAATCAATGTACAGACAGAGGTTACAATAAATGTACTATAATTATTGTTATAGACATTTTTTCTCTATCTTGACTATTAACTGAGATATATGCATTTTTCAGTTTTCAGCCTCATGCCCCACTTCTACTCATGTTACATAAACAGTACTCTTTTATATAATAAACCACATTATTAGAAACTTAAATACCAAATATTGTATTCAAGAGATCTTTATTATATGAGATACATGCAAATATGTTCTGGTAAACCCCCCTTCCCGGTCTTAAGATTTTGGACAACTAAAATTTATTACTTTTATTCTTTAGTTGAATGTCCTTCATGTACTATGTACTTTTCATCCTTCAGTTATGAGAAGTGTGCAAGGCCATTATAGAAGGTCTAGACTAAATTAATTATAAAAATTAGTTTCACTAACCTTTAAAACACTACAAATTCATAACATGGATTTTAATTTAAATGACATGGTCCATGGTTATTAATCTTACACTACCAGGTGTGTAAATATGAACCCGGAATCCTCAAACAAAAGGGTGTAGCAGTCAGTGTAATCCTCCTCTTAATCCCTCAGTGGTGCCATTTGCTTTTGTTTACTTCTGATAAAGAGTTCCAACTCAGACCTACGTTAGTTTCATTCTAAAACCGTGTGTTAACTGATGTCGAAAATGTCCAGTTTTGAGCCAACAAATTATGATTTGCGGACAGCATTAATTTTCTGTTTTCATCACAAAAAGACTGCTGCAGAATCACATCGTATGCTTGTCGAAGCTTACGGTGAGCGTGCCTTAGGGAAGTCACAATGTTTTGAATGGTTCAAAAAATTTAAAAATGGTGATTTCGATGTCAGAAACGAAGAACGTGGAAGACCACCCAAAAAGTTTGAAGATGCCGATTTGGAAGCTTTGTTGGATGGGGACAACACTCAAACGCAACAACAACTTGCAGACCAATTAAATGTAACAAGAGAAGCTATCTCTATTCGTTTGAAAACTATGGGAAAGATCCAGAAGGTCGGAAAATGGGTACCTCACCAACTGAATGACAAACAGCAGGAAGCTCGAAAAACCACTTGCCAAATTTTGCTTGCCAGGTAGAAAAAAAAATCATTTCTTCATCGAATAGTGACTGGTGATGAAAAGTGGATTTACTTTGAGAATCCTAAGCGTATGAAATCATGGTTAACTCCAGGTGAACAATCGACATCGACTGCAAAGCCAAACCGCTTCGGACAGAAGACAATGCTTTTTGTCTGGTGGGATCAGTAGGGTGTGATCTATTATGAGCTCTTAAAATCTAGAGAAACGGTTAATACAGAACGCTACCAACAACAGATGATCAATTTGAATCAAGCGTTGCTCCAAAAACGACCAATATATCAAGAAAGAAGGCACAAAGTGATCTTGCTCCATGACAACGCCCCATCTCAGTCGGCAAAACGGACGAAGGAAACCATCCAGGCGTTTGGTTGGGAAATTCTTCCACATGCGGCTTACTCACCAGACCTGGCTCCGTCCGATTATTACCTGTTCGCATCTATGGGACATGCACTAGCTGAACAGCGCTTCTCTTCTTACGAAGATGTAAGGAAATGGCTTAGTGGTTGGTTTGACTCCAAAGAGGAAGAATTCTTTTGGCGGGGAATTCACAAATTGCATGAGAGATGGGAAAAGTGTGTAGATACCGAAGGCCAGTACTTTGAATAAAATCGTATGTATTAGTTTTTCATAATAAATGCATATTTTTTATTAAAAAAATTCCGGTTTCATATTTACACACCTGGTATGAATGATCTGCTTCTTTGTAAATGATGTGAAACTTCTTTTGAAAAAAAATCTTAATCCAAGCACTGAAATGTTTTAAGAAATAAATTAGTTATGTGTATAATATTTATTGTTTTATGTGTATTGGCCTGTTTTGTACTTGGCATTGGAATAAGGTCCTTTAAAAATTTACTTAGCTTATGCATAAAACTACTTGGGTGGGTGCTAATACATATACCAATCTCTTGGCATAACTTCCATTTTAACATTGTCTAAATCTTATAGTAAACACTGTTTTTCTTCTATACCCTTTTATAATTTCTTATTAAAAAATATATTTATTGTAAATTTGCTTGATCTGTTTTTTATTTTTATTTTACAGATTCATAACAAGAATGTGAAATCTCTTTATGCTGTCTGTGCTCATAAGGAGCACTGTGCTCTAGCATTTAAAGTAGAAGATGAAAATGGCTTATACATGATTCAAATATGCAACTCTATTGGCACTACAGTTGATAGTAAATAAGTTTTTTTTATATATATATATATATATATATATATATATATATTCTATTATTCATTAATAAATGATTGTTGTGTATTGGATGGTAGGCAAGAAATGCCATTGTGAATTGTAAGCTTGAAAATTCCTTGATTTTATTGTTAAGTGTAAGTCCTGCTAAATAAATACCACTAGTAAGACAAGACAATGGCCCTATGGAGAGGCAATTGCATTTCATCCAATATATAAAGAATATCAAACTTAATTATGAATTTGTTTTATACATTAGCTGACCCCAAATAAATTGGTTCAACAGCTTATGATGTCAGGGAATAGGTGATTAGGATGTAGGAGGAAAAATCATACAGATTAATAGCTTGATTGCAGGCAGTAAGGTAAAAGAACATAGCTTGTGAACTGCTTGCTTTGGCTAAAAAATAAGATGGAAATGCCAAAAAGGTAATTGATTGAATATTTCCTCTTTGATCTTACATCAACGTGCCCCACCATATAAACCAATATATTATGAAATGTGTTATTCCGAGTTTAAATACCAAATATTGTTTTCAGTTAACTTTTACTATGTGAAATTAATACAAATGTTAGGTGTGATGTCATCGTTTAAGATTTATTATTCCAGATGACATTTTTATTTGATCAATGCCATACTCGATATTTAACCGTTTCATGCAAAAATTGATAATGACTGAGGTCAGACCAGAAGGGCAGGAGTTATATGCAGTGCTCATAGATTATATGAGGTGGGGGCATAAATAATTTTATTTCATTATGACAAATATTTGTCTGTTAATGCTCTAGCAGTCATCATTTTTGTTTGATCATTGCCAAGTTCAATATTTAAAATTTTGCAATTTTATATGCAAAAATACAAATGAAGTTCATTAATGGGTGAAATAGAAATATGAGGAAGAGGGGGGGGAGTTAGAGGTGACAATCGAAAATTTATAATATCTCTGCTGTCATGAGTCGGATCAAAGATTGTTAACAACCAATGTAGTTTCAAATTTAATTATCTATAACTATTGTTTTCTACATGTTTTCTCTAGCTCCAAGTTATTTATTTTTTTTTTGTTTTTGGTTTTAGCATTCAGTTAATCCACTTCTCATCCAATTTTCGTATTGTATTACTGAGATACTGAACAGATTATATCATGCCCAACTTAAATCTCAACTCCTTCCTGCTTACTTTGGTATCTTACTGTGTAGAAATTGGCATAAGATCACTCAATGTGTTTATTAGTAGTTATGTTTATACTGTAATCTCTATCAACAACCAGTGTATGAAATTGATCACAGAATATTAGTGCCAACCTCAGAAGATCAAGGAAAATCTCACATGCATTGAGACTAAGGGTCTTTAACTCCATTTCAAATCTGTACTGATGTATGGCTATGAGACACCAACATTATCGAGTTGAGTTGGTTGGAGAGTACACTGGAAACGAAGGTTTGAGGTTCTTAGAGCCATAATAGGCTGAAAGTAAGATGGAGTCTAGAGAAGGAAGAAGACAAGAGAAGAGATTATATCTGAAATTATAAATCTATTTTACATGATATGAAAGCTAAAGTGTTATAGTAGATGGGAGTTGTGACAAGAAATAATCCAACCAGCTCCCTATACAAGATAGTGAATGTGACAGTAGTGGTACCCAGCAGCGAGGGAAACCGAAGATGAGATAGGTTGACAAAGTGAAGAAGGGTGCTAAGGAGTTCCACGTAGTGGAGTAGAATGCCAGTGCCTAAGGTAGACTTGGCGGAGAAGGGCAGAAATGGTGGCTAAAGATTTACAAGGTCTGTAAACCCAACGGAAAGAAGAAGAAAAAAGTTATTTGTACTGCTTTAAGAGTTATTTATTCCAATTTGAAAATTCAGACACTTGTCTAACTTTTCTGTTTCTTTAATATTCTTAGTAACTAGATAATAAAAAATATCTAGTTTTTATATTCTTTCAAAGTCGTATTTATGATGAAATTTCCTTGGGTCCTTCCAAAACTATTCATTATTATAGAAATGCCTTTCATAATTCAATGTTCTAGTAGTTGAAATTGTTTGTAATTTAATGTATTTAAGTTGTTTAACTTACACATTCTTTACAGGCAAATACATAGATATTGAACCATTGTGGGTTTGCATAAATTTAACTCACGTTTTCATTGCCTCAAAAGATCATTTTCTCATTTGGCACTTTATTACCCCAAAGTCTCAACCAACTCTTGGAATGGCAGGTACTTATTTTATGAAATAAATTTAAAATGAATAAGTAATAGGTTTACTTTGTCATATAATTTATATTTCCTCTGCAGGTCGGCATAGAAGAGAAAGATTGTATCATATTGATGATACTCCCTCAGGTGTTGCAGATGTTATACAGGACTTAGATAAAACCTACCAGGTAGTGTGCTTCAGAAATTATTTGTTACTTTTTTTCAATTCTTTGAAAACCATGTTTTACTGTGCTCAAGGGTACTACGTTATTTATACCCATTATGCTCTAAGTAGACCTTTCAAAATGAAATTATAGTTGCATTATAAGCAGTTATATTATAATATTACTTATTTCTTATTTCAGCCTAATACAAATATGCAGGTAAGTTTAAACTTTTATGTGTCAGTTATTATATAATGAAAATCTTATTAATAACATTTAAAATCTTACGTTAGGCATCAAGTGATCCTATTTGTTGTATTGCTGCGACTGATAAGATCTTAGTTATTGGCCGAGAATCTGGCTCTCTACAGCGGTATTCTCTACCTCAAGTTGCCCTCGTTCAGAGGTTTACTCTTCCTTCAAGACCCAAAACATTATCTATCAACTGTGACTCAACGTAAGTATAGAAGCATATTTCCTTTTAATTTTTGTAAAACGCGAATGTAAAAAATGGGTTTACTAATTGACTTTCAATCCTTTTTGATAAGGTATACTTAGCAGTGATATCATAATCTACTATTAATGACTAGTATATAAATTGGATCTGAAAAGTTGTCTGAAGTGCAAGTATGCCCAACCTTTATTTCAGCTGTTATTTTAAATATGGGACAGTTCCCAATATAACTAATAATTAAATGTATTTACAATTGAACACAAAAGATTACTTCTTTCCATTATTGATTTAAGCTTTTTACAATGTAATTATGTTTTTTTCAAATTTTGGAGATGTACGGAATTTAATTTTTTGGAATGGAAAGTTTTTCTATATGATTTGTTAGTTGATCATTTGGAGAAGAATTTGTTCTAAGTTATCATGATGATTTTTACTGAATTGGTGGTGGGGGGGGGGAGGTTGAGCAAATATATAGATTTAAGCTTATAGCTCAACACATTTTCTTTTCATCTTTTGTTGTGCCTTGGTAAGCATGATCTCATTGATATTTTCAGCCATTGACTGATTAGTAGGTGCTGTTCCTCTCTTTCTCTTTTGACTTTTGGCTATTGCTGGGTCATACTTGATTGCATTTATAGCCTTAGCAATGTAAAGACCGATAAATATTAATTTGTATAAATAAATTATACATTTATTTGATATAATATTATCCTCCTTTTGAGAACATATTTTAGTTAAATTTATTTTGGTTAAGATAAAATAAATATTTTGATTTCATTATAATATATATTTGTCTGTTTGTACTTTACCGGTCTTAATTTTTATTTGATATTTACCAAACACAATATCTATATGTATTGTGTAAAATTAAAGATAGTTTGTTTCAAGCTGAAATAAGACCTACTTGTTATTTCAAAATGGAAAGGTTCTCATTGGTTTACTAGGAAAAAGAATTATTAGAATATTGATACTAAACTGTTTTATACCACTATATATTTCATTATCATGCCTGTTCTTGGATTTGTCCTTTCCATGCCGATTTAACATTAGTATAAATTTTGTGTTATAGGAGGATAGCGCTTCTTGACATAAATGGTGTCCTCACCACTGTTGATATTGAAGCAGGTGTTAATGGTAAATTAGAACGGAGGGATGTTTGGGCTCTTTTGTGGGCTTCAGACAACCCAGACCTCTTAGCTATAATGGAAAAGACACGCATGTATGTCATTCGAGGCAGTGAACCTGAAGAACCCATACAATCATCTGGATATATATGTAGTTTTAAGGTAACCTTTTGATTAATAATGGTAAATTATATCTTATTGGCTATTAAATATTTATCTTTTGGCACACTCATACAAACACACCTCATTTTCATCATCTAGGTAGGATCAATGGTAGTAATTTTTCATAGAATGTATTATGAGTGCAACCTCAATATCTATATATATATATATATATATATATATATATATAAATATATATATATATATAAAATTGTAACCTCTGTCTGTACATTGATTTTTTTCGCGAAATTTCACGATAACTTTTCGTTTCACATGTCGTAGACACCATAACTGCATTTTGTTTCATTGGTGTCTGTTTGTTTGTTTGTTTGTTACCTTTTCACGCATAAACGACTGAACCGAATTTTATGAAACTTGGTATGTATATTACTACTAACCCAACTTAGACTTTAGGCTATATTAATATCCTCTGAGACGAACAGGAGTGGGGGTTATAAGGGAAGTCACAAATTAAAAATAGCGATATTTCGTTTCCTATTGGTTTTTCGTCAAATATGAACATAACAAAAGTTGTTTATTTTGTTATTTAGAGTAACTTTTGTTATATACACTTTTTTCGTATACCGAATTATAAACGAGATATAGGCTAAAACCTCTAGCGGAAGCGAACAATTTTATTTGACACAAAAGACTCCAACCAAACTATAAAACTCGGTATGTGTATTAGCACTAACGCCTTCATTATAATAAGCCATACCAACATTTCTAGGGATGGGCAGGAGTGGGGTTTATTATAGAAGTCACAAATTAAAAATAGCGATATTTCGTTTCCTATTGGTTTTTTGGCAAATATGAACATAACAGAAGTTGTTTATTTTGTTATTTAGAGTAACTTTTGTTATATACACTTTTTTCGTATACCGAATTATAAACGAGATATAGGCTAAAACCTACAGCGGAAGCGAACAATTTTATTTGACACAAAAGACTCAAACCAAACTAAATAAAACTCGATATGTATATTAGCACTAACGCCTTCATTACAATAAGCCATACCAACATTTCTAGGTACAGGCAGGAGTGGGGGTTGTAAGTGAGGCCGGAATTTAAAAATAGCAGTATTTCGTTTTCTATTCGTTTTTCGACAAACGTGCACATAACAAAAGTTGTTTACTTTGTTATTTAGAGTAACTTTTATACATTTCTCCAGGAACAATGTATGGAGCAAGTAATTTGTGTAGAAATATTGATATGTTGAACAATTCTTTCAAATTTGAACTACCAGGTACCTCAGTTGGAAAAATTAATTTAAATCTATGTTAATATTTTGTCCTTAATAACTGAAATTTATGCATAATGCACAGGAGACAGGAAATATGACAATATGGAGGACAGTGAAGTCTCGCATAAAAAAATAATTTTATTATTAACAAATCCACCCCAACAACGGGTATAAATCATAAAAATTAGGACGGGTAAATGTCAAAATAGTGTGCAAAGTAAAGCCTTCTATTCGTTTTTCGGCAAATATGAACATAACAAAAGTTGTTTATTTTGTTATTTAGAGTAACTTTTGTCATATTCATTTTTGTCTTTTAACAAAGTATAAACGAGATATACGCTATAAACTAAAGCGGGAGTCAAATATTTCATTGGGCGCTAATGATTAAACCGAACTTAAAAAAACTTGGTATGTCAATTAGCATTAATTCTTCCATGATTATTAGCAATATTAAAATTTTTAGGTTAGAACGGGAGTGGGGGTTATAAGGGAGGCCTGAAATAAAAATTCGCGATATTTCATTGTCTATTTGTTTTTCGACAAACATTCACATAACAAAAGTTGTTTACTTTGATATTTAGATTAACTTTTGTTTTTTACATTTCTCCAGGAACAATGTTTGGAGAAAGTAATTTGCGTAGAAATATTATATTATAGAAAAGTCCGTCACGCAGGGGCTGCGTAAACTAAGCAGATTTCCCACGTGAAGTTTTACAATAGAGAAATCCGCCTAATAACAACAGTAGTAGTAAGGAATATCTAAACCTATTCACGAGGGACGAATAGTTACCGAAACGTCCCGCACTAACTCTCGGCAGAGAGTCCCGAACATAGCCGACTCCTGCCGACCACACGCATGCATACAAATGCAAATATCTCGGTTAATAATCAAGATAGAGAATAAATGTATATAACAATATTTATAGTAAATTTAATTTGCAATAAGATTGATTCTTTACAATTTTTCGATCCGACTTATAATAACGGAGATAATTCGAATTTTCAAAAACCCCTCCCCTCTAAACCCCCCCTCCCACTGGTCCGATTTCAGCCATTAACGAACTTGATCTTTCTTTTTACGTAAAACGCTTAAATATGAAGTTTGGTAATGATCAAACAAAAATTGCGACCGCTAGAGCGTTAACAGACATATATATCTATATCTATCTATATATATATGTATACTAGCTCAGATACCCGGCTTCGCCCGGGAATTGATTTGAGGCTGAATGGTGATGGTATTTTTTTGGCAAGGCTTTAATTTGCACAATATTTTGACATTTACCCGTCCCAGTGTTTAGGGTTAATTCCCGTTGTTGGCATTTGTTAATAATAAAATTAATTTTTTATGTAAGTCTTCACTGTCCTCCAAATTGTCATATTTACCGTAGACAAATAGACAATGAAATATCGCGAATTTTTATTTCAGGCCTCCCTTATAACCCCCACTCCCGTTCTAACCTAAGAATTTTAATATAGCTTATAATCATGGAAGAATTAATGCTAATTGACATTCCGAGTTTTTGTAAGTTCGGTTTACTCGTTAGCGCTCAATGAAATCGTTGACTCCCGCTTTAGTTTATAGTGTATATCCCGTTTATACTTTGATAAAAGACAAAAATGAATATGACAAAAGTTACTCTAAATAACAAAATAAGCAACTTTTGTTATGTTCATATTTGCCGAAAATGCAATAAGAAACGAAATCCCGCTATTTTTAAATTCAGGCCTTCCTTATAACCCCCACTCCTGCCCGTGCCAAGAAATGTTAGTATGGCTTATTATAAGGAAGGCGTTAGTGCTAATTCACATACCGAATTTGGTTTAGTTCGGTTGGGTCTTTTGTGCCAAATAAAATTGTGGACTCCCGCTATAGTTTTTAGCGTATAACTCATTTATACCTCCGTATACGGCAAAAGTGTATATAACAAAAGTTACTGTAAATAACAAACTAAACAACTTTTTATATAGGCATATTTGCTGAATAAGCAATGGGAAACGAAATATCGCTATTTTTAATTTCAGGCCTCCCATATAACCCCCACTCCTGGCCGTCCCTAGAAATGTTAGTATGGCTTATTATAAGGAAGGCGTTAGTACTAATTCACATACCAAGTTTGGTTTAGTTCGGTTGAGTCTTTAATGCCTAATAAATTGTTGACTCCCGCTAATGTTTTTAGCGTATAACTCATTTATACTTCCGTTTACGGCAAAAGTGCATATAACAAAAGTTACTCTAAATTACAAAATAAACAACTTTTGTAATGGGCATATTTGCTGAAAAAGCAATAGGAAACGAAATATCGCTATTTTTAATTTCAGGCCTCTCTTATAACCCCCACTCCTGTTCGTCTTAGAGAATATTAATATAGCCTAAAGTCTAAGTTGGGCTAGTAGTAATACACATACCAAGTTTCATAAAATTCGGTTCAGCCGTTTATGCGTGAAAAGGTAACAAACAAACAAACAAACAAACAAACAAACATACACGAAAGAAACAAAATGCAGATATGGTGTCTATGACATGTGAAACGAAAAGTTATCGTGAAATTTCGCGAAAAAAATCAATGTACAGACAGAGGTTACAATTTTATATATATATATATATATATATATATATATATATATATATATATATATATATATATATATATATACTAGCTAAGGTACCCGGCTTCGCTCGGGAAATAATTTAAGACTGAATGATGATAGTATTTTTTTGGGCAAGGCTTCAATGTTTACAATTACACTTCCCGTCGGCGCGCATTGTTTTGCTGTGAGGGTCAGGCAGGCGACTTATAAATGATAAATTTTATATTTGAAGAATAAATAAAAATGTGTTCCTAATCTATCTCTTGCCACTTTTTAACTCACCTTTTTGAATACTATAAACCATAATCATGGATAGTATTTATTACAATTAAATATCGTCTATAATGAAACTTATTTCCTGTCAAAATCCAATCCGAGCACATATAGTTTAAGCATAGTTTAGCACGTAAGGTTATATTCATAATAGAAGATCTCAGTGGTAACCACTTACCGTAATGCCCAGCATTTCACAGGAAATTAGTAAACTCAATTAACTCTATTAGCCTCCGTCTATTACCGCTCTCGCATTAGAGCTATCAACACTCTTCTCCTTAAATTATTGATTCAAAATATTATTGTAATAATTTATCTACCTGATGGAATTAAATAATAGTGTTACCCTAAAAATAATTTCAATTATATTCAAAAAGCTAGTCGAGGGGAAGAGATCGTAGCCGTCTCTGCAACTTCAGTAATACTTTAAACAATCATATCGAGTTTAAGAGCATTTTGTCTTTTGTCTTAATGACATTAACATTTAATTGTTATGATAGTACATATTTGTTTCAATAACATGAAGATATCGGAAATAAGATAGTATATAACCAAAATCAAAGAGTTTGATTCCCTACTACTTCCCCTATCACTCCTTGAGGAAATTCAGCACGATTTATTTTTTAAATAATACATTATACAAATTAAATAATGGAAATGCTCTTATAGTTTAAATTTCTATTGGAAATAAATAACAAAGTTATTTTCTAGGGAAAATAAATAAATGAGGCGAAGGGGGAGGGGGATTTATAATCTCACTAATCCGAATCATACTTAGTACTAAATAACCGAAATAGATAAGGCTAAAACATAACATCATTTGTCATAATATGCCTATATTAAAAACACTTAAATAAGTACTAATAAAATCGTCGACTCCCGCTATAGATTTAGCTTATATCCTATATTTACTTCATTTTACGACATAAGTGAATGAAACAAAAGTTGCTCTAAATAACAAAGTAAACAACTTTTGTTATGTGCACCTTTGCCGAAAAACAAATAGAAAATGAAATATCGTGAATTTTTACTTCAGGCCTCCCTTATAACTCCCACTCCCGTTCGAACCTAAAAATTTTAATACAGCTTATGATCATGGGAGAATTAATGCTAATTGACATACCGAGTTTTGTTAAGTTCGGTTCAATCGTTAGCGCCCAATAAAATAGTTGACTCCCGCTTTAGTTTATAGTATATATCTCGTTTATACTTCGTTAAAAGTCAAAAATGAATATCACAAAAGTTACTCTAAATAACAAAATAAACAACTTTTGTTAGGTTCATATTTGCCGAAAACGAATAGAAAACGAAATACCGCTATTTTAAATTCAGGCCTCCCTTACAACCCCCACTCCTGCCCGTCCCTAGAAATGTTAGTATGACTTATTATAATGAAAGCGTTAGTGCTAATACACATGCCGAGTTTTATTCATTTCGGTTGGGTCTTTCGTCTCAAATAAAATTGTTCACATTCGTTACAGGTTTTTGCGTATATCTCGTTTATACTTAGGTATACGACAAAAGTGTATATAACAAAAGTTACTCTAAATAACAAAATAAACAACTTTTGTCATGTTTATATTTGCCGAAAAACCAATAGGAATCGAAATATCGCTATTTTTAATTTCAGGCTTCCCTTATAACCCCCACTCCTGTTCGTCTCAGAGGATATTAATATAGCCTAAAGTCTAAGTTGGGTTAGTAGTAATATACATACCAAGTTTCATAAAATTCAGTTCAGCCGTTTATGCGTGAAAAGGTAACAAACAAACAAACAAACAAATGTAGGTAGGATGAAATAATGTAGGCTACGCTTCCACTATAATAATTTAATAACACGGCAAAGCGCTTTCGATGCTGTGCATCATCGTCAGTGCCCTGTTGACACACACAATAATAGTTACAATAAAATATTTTAGGTACATATAACAAAAAACTTATTTTTCTTTGGGCTAAAAACATATAAAATTTAACGTGAAACTAAATAAAATATAAAACATTTCAATCAACAATAATAGTTACAATTTTCTATAAAATATTTTAGGTACATATAACAAAAAACTTATTTTTCTTTGGGCTAAAAACATATAAAATTTAACGTGGGACTAAATAAAATATAAAACATTTCAATAATTAACAGTTATTTTTAAATTAGGTTGGTACAAATAGACAGTTAAAGCTAACTGAAAGAAGCCCTATATGAACAAAGAAGAGAAAGGGAGACAAAGGGGACTTACCGAAGGTTTTCGATGTTGACCTGTCGGCTCTTGGAGCTAGACTGGCTTTTCATTCCAGCTAGTTGAGGTAAAGAGGCTGTTGGAACAAATTTTAGAGGGCAGACATCTTCTTTAATATTAATGTTATTCTTTGCCTTTCCTTGATCATGGGCTCTCCAATATCACCTCATTCATCGAAGTGTCGGGATTGGCCTGAAATTAATAAGTTAACAAAGAAAATTAAAGAAAACAATCTTATAGTTACTAAAGCAGATAAAGGCGCCACATGCGTGATAATGGATAGAAAAACCTACGACGATAAAGTTTTAGAAGTTATCAGAGATTTAGGATGTGTTCAATTAGAATCGGACCCTACTAGAAAGTACAATGAAGCTGCTAGGAAAGCTATAAAAAATGCACATAATCTCTTGAGTGAATCTGAAAGAAAATATGTGACACAAATGAACCCATTGCCCCCGCGCCTTTACTGCCTCCCTAAGACACACAAACAAGACATACCTTTACGCCCCATAGTCTCTTTCAATTCGGCACCCACTGAAAAATTAGCGAAAACTCTCACTTCAAAATTTATTAACACTGCTGAATTTAATCCTACCTACTCTATCAAAAACAGCATGGAATTCGTCAAGAGAATTACAAACCCAGACGAACACTTTCCGGAAGAGAGGATTATAGCATCTCTTGATGTTATGAATATGTTTTCCAACATACCGCCCAAAGATGTACTATATGTATTCGATTCAATTTTCAAAATTAAAAACGTAAACCCTGTCATATCCCAAGAATTTTTAGATCTGCTGGCCCTTTGCTTGAATCAAAATTACTTTAAATTCCAAAATAAATTTTACTCCTTATCCACAGGTTTGATCATGGGCTCTCCAATATCACCTCTTGCAGCTAACCTTTTTATGGAATACTTGGAGACAAAATATATCATGTCACCGAGAAACCCATGCTACAATTTAATTAACTTTTATGTTCGCTATGTGGATGACATATTCATAAGTTTCGAGGGTAGCTTAGACAAAGTCAATGACCTTTTAAATTATGTCAATGGCTGCCATAGATCTGTTAAGTTCACTGTAGAAGTTGAAAAAGAGGGATTGTTAAATTTCCTTGATCTCCAAATAAGAAGAGAGGGGAGGAGTCATTCCTTTAATATATACAGAAAACCCAGTACGAGTGACATCATGATACCCGCCGATTCCTACCACCACACTCAATATAAAATGTCGGGATTTACTTTCCTAATCGACCGCCTTATCAATATCCCCCTATCTGAACATGACTTCAACCAAGAATTATCCTTTATCAAATACTTGGCGCTCAAAAATGGATATACGGAGAACTTAGTCGACAGAATGTTAGAAAAACGTCTCCGAAGAAAAACCGAGATAGAGTTACAAATCACTCCCACCAACAAAAGGAATGATAATCCCGGCTACCCACTTAGCATCCCCTTCATTAAACCCCTCTCAGTGAAAATAGGAAACTTACTGGGAAAAGCAGGCATCAAGACAGCTTACCGGAGCAAGAAGACCCTCAAAAATCTCTTCCCCAACCCCAAAGATCCTGTTTCCGCTCTGGAGAAGTCTGGCGTCTATCGGATATCTTGCCATTCCTGTGAAGCTACATATGTAGGGCAGAGTGGCAGGAAGATAAAAACAAGGGTTAAAGAACATTTCACCACAAAAACAAGTGAAATGAAAAAACACCTAATGGCCGAAAATCATGACCAGGACTCTCTACATTTGGAAGTTTTGCACCACCTACCTAAGGGAAGGAAAATGGACAGGGTTGAGGGACTGGAGATTAGATTGGACCTTCTAACGGCAAAGAATAACATTAATATTAAAGAAGATGTCTGCCCTCTAAAATTTGTTCCAACAGCCTCTTTACCTCAACTAGCTGGAATGAAAAGCCAGTCTAGCTCCAAGAGCCGACAGGTCAACATCGAAAACCTTCGGTAAGTCCCCTTTGTCTCCCTTTCTCTTCTTTGTCTTGTAAAACGTCTTTGTTCATATAGGGCTTCTTTCAGTTAGCTTTAACTGTCTATTTGTACCAACCTAATTTAAAAATAACTGTTAATTATTGAAATGTTTTATATTTTATTTAGTCCCACGTTAAATTTTATATGTTTTTAGCCCAAAGAAAAATAAGTTTTTTGTTATATGTACCTAAAATATTTTATAGAAAATTGTAACTATTATTGTTGATTGAAATGTTTTATATTTTATTTAGTTTCACGTTAAATTTTATATGTTTTTAGCCCAAAGAAAAATAAGTTTTTTGTTATATGTACCTAAAATATTTTATTGTAACTATTATTGTGTGTGTCAACAGGGCACTGACGATGATGCACAGCATCGAAAGCGCTTTGCCGTGTTATTAAATTATTATAGTGGAAGCGTAGCCTACATTATTTCATCCTACCTACATTAGAAGTCACTTCCACCTGCCAGAATACCAACTCAGAATAGAAAACAAACAAACAAACAAACAGAAACGAAACAAACAAAATGCAGTTATGGTGTCTATGACATGTGAAACAAAAAGTTATCGTGAAATGTCGCGAAAAAAATCAATGTACAGACAGAGGTTACAATTTTATATATATATATATATATATATATATATATATATATATATATATATATATATATATAATTTTGAACGGACCTCATTTTCGTCATCTCCTGTGTAGGATCAATGGACATTTGAGGAAATTTTTCAAAACTCGCGTCATGAGTACGACCTCAATAGCTGATTTCCCTTGAGGGAAATCTGCTAAAAATTAATTCAATCTATTTTAATATTTTGTCCTTAATAATTGAAATCTATGCATAATGGATTGGAGACGGGAAATATAACAATTTGGAGGACAGTGAAGACCTACATAAAAAATTAATTTTCTTATTAACAAATGCCAACAACAGGTATAAACCCTAAACACTGGGACGGGTAAAGGTCAAAATATTGTGCAAAGTAAAGCCTTGCCAAAAAAATACCATCACCATTCAGCCTCAAATCAAATCCCGGGCGAAGCCGGGTATCTGAGCTGGTATAGTATATATCTATAATTATGAGTCAGTTCGGAAAATGCTATTTAACTAATCTTATTGAAAATGTAATGTTCTACAAATGTTTTTGTATATCTCTTTCTTCTTTCAGTCTAAAATGAATGGATTTATTTGTAGTTATATAAGTTTTCACAAACATACATGGAGTAAACCCCTATTCATACTCATTTTACATTAATAATATATCGCTAAACATCTTATTGGCTATTGGTTTCAATGGGTCTTCAGAATGTGCACTGCATAAATGTCCAATGTGTCACCATTAATGATCATTCTATGGATGATATGTTCTGGAGGCCATAGTTCTTTGCATTTAGCAACCTTAGGATAGCAGGGCCTGTGGGATGGACTACTTTCCATTCAAACGTCCTTGCTCTATCGTACATTTTAATAACTTTTTCATAGTTTTAATTTATTATTTTAGCAGATTTCCCTTAAGGTCGTACTCATGACACGATTTTCGAAAAATTATAATATGTGTATATATATATATATATATATATATACACATTTGTCTAACGCTGTAGCGGTCGCAATTTTTATTTGATCATTACCAAACTCGATATTTAAACGTTTTATGCAAAAAGATAGGTCAAGTTCGTTAATGGCTGAAATCGGACCAGTGGGAGGAGGGGGTTTAGAGGGGTGATTTTCGAAAATTCGAAATATCTCCGTTACCATAAGTCAGACCAAACAATTGTATAGGACCAGTCGTATTGCAAATTAAATTTACTATAAATATTGTTCTATACATTTATTCTCTATCTTAAATATTATCCGAGATATTTGCATTGTTATTAAATGTGGGCCGATAATGGACGAGTGAGTTTCCCGCCAAAAGCTAGTTTGGCCATAACTATTCGGCTCTCGTATGGAGATTTCTCTGTTGTATAACTTCACGTGAGAAATCTGCTTAGTTTACGCAGCCCTGCGTGACAGACTTTTTTTTCTTTTTTTTTCACCACTTCTGTATTGTTACTTCGGTATGCTATTTACAGAAGAGCCATTGATTATACAGTTATAATTAAATATTAATTATTTTAAATGGTTAATTTTTTTAAGATGTAGGTTGTAAAATTATTATTTTATTTAACCTTTTTCTTTAACTGAAATATTTTAACCAAGTCACACATATATATATATATATATATATATATATATATATATGTATATATATACACACATATATATTTTCGCACTTCAGTTAACTTCTACTCCTACTGATGCAACTATTACTGAGAGTAACTGTATCACTAAACATCTCATTTCCAGCTTACGTTTCAAATCTCGTTTTTATTGCGAGATAAATAGATATAAGAATGTGAGATAATATGATGAGTGTTTCTTAAAAGTGCATAGGAAATCTGCTTAGTTTATACATAACATGCTTTTTTCATTTGGGGAGAGAAGAGTTGTACTGGCTAATATACTATATATGAGGAGTATAAAGAATTATTATTTTGTATCTCTATTTGTAAATATTAAAGTAAACTTTTCCAAAACTAATTTTTATGCAATGTTTCTTATTTGTATATTTCTATTGCTCATAATAATATTGTAATTTGCAATTTTTAGGATTTAGAAATTCGAACTGTACTTCTGGATGATATTATGTCAAACCCTGAAACTCTTAGTGTCGATGACCATATATTAGATTTAGAGGTGAAATCGCTAAGAGACACTCGTCAGCTACTTGAAAAAGTTGGTATTAATGAGGCAACATCATTTATTGAACAAAATCCACATCCAAGATTATGGTTAGTTAAATAGTGTTTGTTATAAAGAATTTTATTTAATTGTGTGTGTTCAGTTTGTTGTACCTATATAACTTCTTTGTTTCAACACACAAGTATTTCTACATTTTGTATACATATATAATCAAATGATTAAATTTTTAAATCTATCTTTGCTGGAGAAAAAATGTTTCAGTGTTTTTTCCATCTTCTTATTTCAGTCAAGGATGTGATGGTATTCAGCACATGTTTTTTTTTGGATATATAGTAATCATATTGCTTATACTGTGCTTACATAAATTCTTTCTGACCAGAGTTTTTACTTCGTTATTAGAGTATAAATTACCCCACTTATATAGGGGCTTGACTAAGAATGTTTGTCTTAATTCTAGGACTCAGTGAAAAGAAGTTTTCTTCCTGGTCTCCATCAACCTTCTTTCAGGGTGTTCATATGTTCTTCTCCTTATAAGCCTTACACCTTCTGCGTGTCTTTCTATATCCAGGCTTCAAAGTTTAGGAAACAAGAACTCTTCATTTTCCTTGATTCTATTCTTTATGCTGTTGGTATCTGTTTGATGTTTTGGATTTTCTTTATTTCCTATTTTCCTATCAGCCTTATTTAATGCCATTTTAGATTTTCGAATTTTTGTTTATCGTATACCCTCTCAATTTAGGTCTACCAGAGACTATCAATTTGTTTTACCTTTTTAATAATTTATTTTATTTTATTGTCTTCCTTTACCATTGAAAACCTTTTAAAGACCCCTCACAAAAACTAATACTTATTAATGTATCTAATAATTATTTTATCATTTATTTATTATGCATTTATTGTGACATAAAGCTCCTCAACATTACACTATCATTTCTTTGTAATTGTTTTGCTATTAGTCAAGAACAAATATTAAACTAGGAACTGCTTTTACCAACTAATATATCGCTATAGTGCTATTTTAACATAGTAAGCTATCTTTGGCTGTAAGCCCTATCAACAGAAGGTGGTGATCTATTAAACAATAAAAGCAATCAATGGCTACCTCTTTTCATAGACATCTAATGACTATAGATAAGTGTGATATTAAGCATAACAACAATTTTAAATTATATTTATATTTATTATTTTGGTTCAAATAGGCGACTACTGGCTGAAGCTGCTGTTAAGAAACTCGATTTAAGAACTGCTGAGACTGCTTTTGTACGATGCAGTGATTATCCTGGCCTTCAACTAATAAAACGTCTTAATAATATCACTAATGATCAGATTAAAAAAGCTCAAGTGTCTGCATATTTTGGCGATTTTAATGAAGCAGAAAAACTATTTCTTGATGCTGACAGAAGGTTAATTCGTAGTAAACTAATTATAATTCAAATTTATTTTTACCTGGTATGGCTATTTGAAAAGGAAATTTGGCTTTATTGAAGTTTTTCCTTCATCCTCTAGAAGGTTGGTGGGAAAAGTGACTAACTGAAATTTGTTTCACTTTAAAAGATGCCCATTTAGTTCAGAATCCAGCAGATTGGGAATTTCCTGCTTCCTCAATGACAAAGTTTTGCTAGAATGGGCAAGTTTTAATTTAGAAGGCACTGACTGGTTGTATTAAGATCTAGGGAATTATCTTGCTTGAGTTATTCTTAAAAATCAGTCACCCACCCACATTATTATAAAGAAGCCCTTATCATTCATTGTTCATGAAAAAGTGACCTCAACTATAAAATAACAAGGGATGAAATCTTAGCCATGAGATCTACTCTGGCTCTTGCCATTTTTTAGTAGGGTAAAGGATTCTAGTGTCTCATCATCTTTATTATTTACATTGTATTGACCAGCAGAAGAATCAAATGTAGTAGCAGTGACAAAGAAGGGGATTATATTGAATTTGCCAAAAGATGAAATGGTAAGAATTGTGCAGTAACTTAAATTTACTCAACTGGTCTAACTTTCAAATAGTCATACAATGTATATATTTCATTATTATTCATCATAAATAAATAAATATTCATAATTTATATTCTTTAGGTCATTTTGTAACATAATAATTTATTTAGAATAGCATTTATTCATTTTATTATTCTCATCTAAGGGCTAAGAGAGTGCAGGGGAGGGGAGGGAGAGGTAGAGAGAGCACGAGCGAGTGTAGAGGGGAGTTTAATGGCTGAAACCAGACCTGAAAGAGAGATGATTTGGATGGAGGGGTAACTTCAAAATTCAGAATATCTATTAATACGAGTCAGTGCTGTTAAAAATTTGTTCTACACATAATAATGTATATAGTGTTGTTCTATAATGTTATGTTTATTACAAAAACTAAACGTTGATTATTAGAGTTCAAACAAACATTATATATGTTGTTATGTTTATTACAAAAATACTAAACGTTGATTATTAGAGTTCTTTTGAATTGAAAAATTAAACATACATAGTTTAGCGATTTTATCACTGCACAATTTATTTGACAATCTATTCTATACTTGGTAAACTATTCTTCACTACTACTCACAATATGCACTGATAACCACTACTTACTGTACAGTATAATAACTCACGATCACACGAATCACTAAAGATAACAAAGCACGCACTGTACTGATCTTCACTAGAACACGACACTGCACTGATCTTCACAAGAATACGGCACTGCACTGATCTTCATAACAATACGTCACCACTGATTTTCACATAAAACACTGTACCACACTGAAACTAAAATACACTGTTTACTACAGCTGTACAGAACACACTGTTATTCACTAGTAAGAGAACTGAGAACTAACTGTTGGGCGAGTTGGTCGTCTGTTATAGAAGGGCAGCGAGTTCAAAGAAAAAGGGTCGAGACTTGCCTAGATCCCAGACTGGCGCCGCCGAGAACATTCCTGGTGCCATCGGTCAGTAGCTTTCATTTACTTCGTACTTCTTAAATACGTGAATAACTCTGTGCAATTTTTCTTGTACGCAGTCTTTGCTACAATACATTTTTTTGTAATTCGAATATTAATCGAGTTATTTGTATTTTTGCGTGGTTTCTGCCTTAAGTAAACGTCCACTTACTTCTATTCATCGGATTTACTAAGAAATAGAGAATAGATGGTGAGATGAGATACCATAGTCATTCTATCCATGGGGAAGTCTGCTTAGTCTACTCAGCCATAGCATGACATACTTTGAATTATTTAAATTTATTGTCATTTTTTTTTTACCCTAGAGATTTGGCTATTGCTTTGAGAGAAAGGCTTGGAGATTGGTTTCGCGTCATTCAGCTTATGAAAATGGGGACAAGTGGAACAGATTCCCAAATGCAAGCTGCCTGGAATTCTATTGGGGATTTTTTTGCTGACCGTAACCTCTGGTTAGTAATGTAGAAGAAATCTTTGAAAGAATAATTCTTCTTTCTCATCAATTTAATTATACTTAATATTTAGTTACCCTTTTATTATCATTTGTCAAATGTTTTATTTCTTTTTTTATTTCATTGTTTTACTATTTACAATGTAAATAATATTTTTACAAAATTAGTCACATTAGCACATTTCCTATATTAATGAATGCCAAGATAGCATCTCAAGATAGTTTGACTGATTATTCAAATTGTGCAGGATATTGTTGGGTACTAGCTGATAGAATGAACTAGTATTCAGTTTTATTTGAGAGTGTTTAGACTACTTTATGGAAGTCGTCAACTCTCTTAACATAAAAAAAAAGTAGGCAAATATGTGTTTTTTTGTTAAAATTTAAATTCCTCAATCATTTAAACAAAATTTATCCATAATTATATATTCTATTGTGTTTCCAGTAGTCAGATTGAAATATTTATTTGGAGCTTCGCAGCTGTGGCGATGAAATAGATATTCACATTTAAACATACTCTAAGCTCTAGATAACTCCTTCCTTTACTCTACATTCCAAAAATGTATTCTCTCTTAAATCATTTTCTTGTTTTATTTGTGAATTATGACAGGCAGTGAGGGGATTTGATCCAGTTAAACCCACACTCCAGTGAGTGCCATTAAAGTTCAAAATTTCCTTCATACTAATTAGAAACTTTGCTTAGTCATTCTTAAGAGGTGAGCCTTTTAGACTAAAGTCGAAAACAAACTTTCATTTTCACAGCTTCATATATATATATATATATATATATATATATATATATATATATATATATATATATATATATATATATATCACTAGTAACTGAGATATTTAGGACTTTATGTTATAACTTCTAAGTAAACCCCCACTCCTGTTTGCACAAGTAAAATATAGTACACTGCTCATAATCTAAAGTTGTATCCACTTTATAAAAAAACAAAGAAGTCAGTTCATCCACTCACTTGTAATGCCTCTAAAGTATTTTTGTTAACATCCACTTTCTTCGACCATGCCTAATTGACATGGTTTTCCTACAGGTTACCACCCTTTTCTCGCTAGAGTGGGACTATAAATTTTATTTAATGGGTTTGTCACAAAATAAAGAGTCCTATTACCCTGATCAGAATTGCCTACCACTCTAGGTTTGCCAAGTGAGATTATGACCAGTTAAGGTCAACCTGAGCCCCCCCCTAAAGGACTTTTTAATCTAAATATTGAAATTAAGTAAATGAAATTCATGCTTCAAAAAAAGTTTTTAGTTATACTAAATATATTTAAACACAATTCATTCTTTATAAGTCTTTTGCTTTTTTATTAAACTAATAATAGCCAAGATGTTGACTTCCAAGTAAACCTGGACCCAAGATTGAACAGTTGATCAGTTGACTTCAGAAAGACAAGAAGGCCAAATATGCCTGCATTAGTCTCAGATTGAAATAAAATAGGAAAAAAAAAACATCTCTACTGGCTTTATAAATAATCACAGACAAAATTAAGGGATTTAGCATATTTCTCTTAGGTTAAATCAGCTATTGAGGTTGCACGCATGGTGTGGTTTTTGCATAATTTTGTCAAAAGTGCATTGATTCATTTGACTGTGTTTTAAAATTCTGTAGATTATTCGAAATCATCATTATTTAGCTTAGCGTTAGTACTATGACATTGTAGATAGTGAACATGTGCAAGAGCCAGCTGTGCTCCCAAGTTTTCTTTCTGTGTTCAAGCTTTTTTCTTTTTGCTCTGGGGCTATGATACTGTCTACAATGATCATTTGGGGGGGGGATTTAAAACTATTATTATTTTTGAGGATGATGAGCGGTTGCTTTTAACAAAAGAAAACTACCTTCCAATGTTTGCTGAAAAACTTCTATCTCTTGAGAATTTGTATAAAGAATGTATCCATTAAAAAATTGTTCTAGGGAAAGTGCAAAGGAATATTATGAAAAGTCTGGAAATATGGAAAAAATGGTTAAATGTTATCAACTTTTAGAAGATTATGAATCATTACAGAAACTTTCTACACAACTTCCTGAAAAACATCAATTGCTTAAAGACAT
The DNA here is from genome assembly GCA_019009955.1 of Riptortus pedestris. Taxonomy (NCBI): domain Eukaryota; kingdom Metazoa; phylum Arthropoda; class Insecta; order Hemiptera; family Alydidae; genus Riptortus; species Riptortus pedestris. The sequence continues at coordinate 131,611,225 of CM032229.1, read as the reverse complement.
TGCTGAAATATTTGTTTCTGTTGGAATGTGTTCCCAAGCAGTTCTTACTTATGTTAAGGTATTTGGTTAAAACATTTTCATTACTGAATTGTAGTTTAGTTATTAATATATTCCATTTACTCCTGTAAATTTTACAGTAAATTCAAAGTTCATTATGTAAGAAACTAATAAATACATAATTTGTAATCATTCAGTAGTTAAAAGTTGAATGACTTTTTGTACTAAAGGAATTTTGAGTCTTATTGAGGATTAAGTATAGTGATCTTAGCAGTCTTTATTCTACTCTATTTAATTTAACTCTTATGTCTGTAACAAGATCTATGATTAAAAGAAAGTATTCCTAAATCTGCCAGTTTGCTCAATACTTTTAAGATATAATTCTGAAGGGCCTTAAGATATAATCCTGAAACCAATCACTCTCATTGATGTAGTTCTGAGATACTGAAGATTAATGGAGATTCTAATTATCTCACTTACAAAGTTTCCATTCTAAGAGAATACCAATATGGAAATTACATTGTTTTAACGGCAAATATTGAGACAAACGACAATAATACAGACACTCTTGATGCTTGATCTTCACTTATGCATGTAGGACTGTCCTGTACAATCTTAATGCACAAATTGTAGGTCCAAAGCTGTTTATTGTAAAGTAATTCACACACATATTGTAAGTTGGCAAAGCTTGTTGTTCAAAAACTTTTATAACAGAGTATTGTTTATGTAACATGAGCAGAAGTGGGGGTTTGCTGAAGACTGAAAACTGAAAAATACAAATATCTCGGTTAATATTCAAGATAGAGAATAGATCTATATAACAATATTTATAGTACATTTCATTTGCAATAAGATTGGTCTATACAATTTTCCGATTCGACATCTAATAACGTAGATATTTCGACTTTTTGAAAATCCTTCCTCCTCTAAACCCCCTTCACACAGGTCCCATTTCATTCATTAACAAACTTAATCTTTCATCTTACATAAAACGATTAAATATCGACTTTGGTAACGATCAAACAGAAATTGTGACTGCTAGAGCGTTAACAGACAAATATATATGATTTTGAACAGACCTCATTTTTGTCATCTCCTGGGTAGGATTGATGGACATTTGAAGAAATGTTTCGGAAATCGTATCATGAGTACGACCTCAATAGGTGATTTCCCTTAAGGGACATCTGCTAATTATTCTGATTCATTATAAATTACAGTACTTGATATAGTAAATAGTTTTCAATAAAATTAATATGTTATATTCTGATATATTTCAGTAATTGTTTTTCTTTCCGGTGAGAGGATGGTAGACCTGTTTGTTTACATTTCAGATGCTTCCCGTCAGGAGTTTGACTGAAAGATTTCTTATTTGTTTGTATTTATTCACTTAATATTCAAGGTGGTGTTGTGTTACGAGTATGTAGATTTATCAAAGGTTAAGCTTCACGAGGGAAACCTGCTTAGTTTATGCAGCACCTGTGTGACAGACTATTTGTATCCATAAATTCCCTCATACCATTCTTCTTGCATTCAGGAATCCTATTTGGTCTATTGTTATGTTTTATTCATATTTAGTTGGTGTCTTCAAACAAACATCATCTATTCTGCACACCTTTACTCCTAAGATAATAACTAAAGCTTTTTTGCAAATCCTTTTATGAAAGATGACATTGCCTAAACTCTTGCGGAATTTCGCGACATTATGTTTCAAATTTTGAGTATACTCATTTTCTTGTAGCCAATTTTACGCAGTGACCTTTATAAATTCATCCAGGTGTGAAATCAGGCAGATTTCTTGCATTCTTCCAATGACACAATTTCAAAACTTTTATATCTACAATTGCATGGAGATCCTTCAGTATGTTGCAAATTTCTGAGTTTTACATATTCTTTCCCTTGTAACGTAATCATGTCTTGATATTTTTTACCCATTTTCTGGATCTTGGATACATTTTTTTCCATAGGCAGTCTTTATTTCCTTCTTAGTGCCTACTTCATTACTGTGACATTATAGATTTCTTCGCTGGGCTGAATGTTCTTCTCCAAATCAGCTTTCTGCTCCAGCACAGTGAAGCGTGTTGAGTAGACTGCTGGAGCAGAAAGTTGATTTGGAGAAAGTGCTTCATTATTGTCTTGCTGATGAACCAATAGGTTTGGTTTTGAAGATCCTGGTTGTGACAAATCAAGATTAGCTTTTTTCTTAAGTTTCGTCTTTCATACTTAAACCAGATACGCAAACTCAATTTTTTGTTAGTTCACATAGTATACGTTATGTTAATAGTGTCTAACAACATCAGATATTATCTGGATTACATATTAAATTTCACATTAGGAAGTAAAACAAAAAAAAAAAAACTTATTTCTTTGGAAATGTTCTCACTTTGTTGTAATTTACTATTACTCGTTAATTTTATGTCTTCCCTGATTCTGTAGCTTTCCTATCAACTCTACGTGTTGGATATGGGTTTCATGCATGGTTGTGGCCACCGGAAATGTACCTCCAATCTCTGTATCTTGTATTGCACCAATTGTATAGCAATTAGAATTTGAGGGATGATAAATAACAGTTTCAATGTTACAGTAAAAATATTATCTCCATTGTTTTAAATTTTAGGGTGATGGGTTTTATGGATGGTGTCACAGAATTGCTCTTTTTAAATTCCCGGTTTGTGTGTTTTTTTAAACATTCATAGTTAAAATATATTATTTCATTAAAATATACAAGTAATGTTTTACTAGAATTGGACTAAAACTCCTATTAAACAAATTATTACTGATCATATTAGCCTGTGTTTGATCAATACCATGGCAACATAACACATCCTTGTTGTGGTGACTTTGGTACTCTATAAAAAAATTACATTTATTTAAATAATTAACTATTAATTATTTTCTGATATTTCAATGCCAAATTTTATTTTAGTTTGGATCAGTAGATGCTGCAGTGGAGTCATGTGTTAGCCTGAACCAGTGGGACCAAGCAGTTACTCTTGCAGAGACTTACTCAATGCTTCCTGAAATTGCAACTCTTCTTGATAAATACGCTATTGGCCTTCTAGAAAGAGATAAACATTTAGAAGTGGTTCAGTTATATCGTAAAGCTAATAGGTTTTTAGAGGCTGCAAAATTAATGTTTAAAGTAAGTTATGTGTTTATTTTATTTCTATATTTAAAAAAAAAAATGAATTATTAATTTGAGTATATATATATATATATATATATATATATATATATATATATATATATATATATTCACACACATACACACACGCACATGCACACGCATACAAACATACATATTCACACAATTTTAATGAAATGTGTCCTGCGAATTCACTTGTGATGGTTTTAGTCTGCATTCATCACCAAATAGAATGACATATTTTTGATAATTTTTAAGATAACTAAGATGAAGTTAACTTCAAGAAATAAAATAAAGGATTTAGTAGTGGATGTTTGTTTACAGTTCAATAATAAGAGGTTTTATTTTAGAAAAATGGTTTTAAATATATTATTCAAAGAATTGTACATCATAAGCCTCAACATTTTTCTGGCAGCATCCGGATTCTGTGATGGAAGTGCGATTTGTCTTTAAAGGCAATCCAAGAATTGACCCATTTTTTGTAATCTTCATAACAATCGAAGCATTTCTCAGACAGGCTATGGGCTATTGATCGAAACAGGTGGTAATCATTTGGTGCAGGTTCTGGAGAATATTGTGTGTGGGGTAGAACCTCCCACTTGGTAGTTTCGTACGCTTTGACAGGTTTTGCATCATGCAGATGAGCATTGTCATGGAGGAAAATTATTTGACTTGTCTATCACCATATTCTGGCAGTTTTTCCTTTAATGCATGATTTAAACCCAAAAGCAGGTCATCCTATACACTATAATCTCACCAAATACAGGTATAAGCTTGGTTCCGTGGATATTAGATTTGGCCATTGATGCTGATTATTGGCCAAGCTTTATCATGACTTTCTTCATTTGGGATTGTCATAATGGATCCTCTTTTTGTCTCCAGTCACAATTCGATGCAAAAATCCCTTCCTTTTCTGCCTTTCAAGTATAGTGTAAATACCTTCCAAATAAGTGGAATATGAAAAAAACACCTTTCCACGTCTTAATTTCAATTCATATGGGACCCATTTTCCCTGCTTTTGGGTCATGCCCATGGCTTTCAGGCATTTGTTGACTGTTGAAAAGTCAATTCCCAACGATTCTGCCAAATCTTGTAGGGTTTGGCTTGGGGTTTCTCCATCTTCATATGTTTTTGGCTACCAAGGTTGTCCTTATCTTCCAGCGTGCTGCTATCCTGTTTGCTCAGCTAAAGCAAGCTCTCCATAACACATCTCTCATCGTAATGTCAGTAGGCTCATGAAAGCATAGAGTGCCTCACACTCTTTTCATAATGTTTAATTTTTTTTTAATTTTAATTCTAAATTCAGTATTTTATACATTAATATGTATTTATACATGCAATAATAGTGTTAAATTGCATTTATTTATATAAAATTATTGTGGTTGATTTTGTTTATTGATTTTGTCAATACTTTTATGATTCAGGTGAAATAGGTTTATTAAAAATGAAAAATTGATTTCAATATCTTTTTCATTGATAAAAAAAAGGGTTTAAAACTTTTTAAAAATGACTAAGGTGTTAAAATCTCAAATATTTAGGGGAATTTATTCATTGTAATTGGATTTAGTCCACAATGTTGTAAACATGCATTCCTTCTTGCTATCATGACAAGGCATGCACACAGGCTCAATTAAAAGGTGAGGTTTGGAGCTATATTTTTGGTACTTAATACATGTTTCCATTTCCTTTAGCACACAAGGCACCTGTAAATTATATAAGACATTTTTTTTTTTTAATTGTCCATTAAGTTAATTTAATTTGTTCGTTGGTAATATTTTTTTACTAATAGTGAAATATTATAATATGTTTTCCTTGTCACTTTAGTTGGCTGAAACTGAAGCAATAAAAGGCATTTATCCTGTGAGGATCAAAAAGCTTTATGTTTTGGCAGCACTTCTGGTTGAAGAGCAAATTAATCTTAAAAAAAATACTTCAATGGGTAAATAATCACATTTTCTTTTCTTATAAATAATTTTTAATATGTTTTATGTAGTGAAATTTAAGTGTTTTATGTGTGGGATGATTGGTGAATAAAGACAAATTTTTTTATTCGTTTATTTTTATGAACATACTTTTTATTTTTAAAATACAGTTGAATTGGGCTCATGTAAGATGTGTCTTAATACGACCATCCCAATACACTTGGAAAACTTAGACTTGGGCTCATTACCCAATGAAAATAAAATAATTTTATTTAGTGAACAACTCATTAAATAAAATTCCTATTTGTCTAAAGTGTTCATTAATTTAATTTTTTTAGAAATTTCAATTATGTTAATTTTAGTTGCATGAAAAGTTGTAGTTTATTTATTTTTAATGTAGTTTAGTACTTGACTTTCATTTACATCAATTCAAATGATCCACACATTGGTGGCATTCTTTCACCATGACCAAGGCATCACAAACGTCCTCTCTCCATAGGGGTAATGATGCTAAATTATTAACACTTTCAAATAGACCACTGTGACAATGATCTACTTATAGGAGGTGGCGATTACGAGGACCCCCGGTTGACTCTCCCCTTACACAATTTTAGGCCCACTTCTCTCAAGTTTCACATCTACTTAACTATAATAAAACATAATTCTCGTAATGCAAGCTTTGTTAAGCACAAATACACATCCAATTATTATTATTTTTTTTTAATTAATCAAACCAATGAAAAATTCAAAATCCTGGAGCAGATAGCCAAACCCCTCACAATGAAAATATTTCTCAGCGATGTAGCCTGAAAAATAGAATATATATAAATATATATATATATATATATATATATATATATATATATATATATATATATATATAAAGAACACGCAGTACAAGTTACATTTTAGACTAATAAAAATATAGGTTTTCAAGATGTCTATAATTCATATTTTGTACCAATTAATATAAATTTTAATCAATATTTAATTTTGTTTATATTTGTTTCCACGAACTTCGTGGTTTTGAGGTGAACAGTATTTGTAATTTAAAAAAAATAATTGTTATTTAGTAACATCTACTTTATTCTAATATGGCAAACTGGGACATGTTACTGCTTTTTTTTTTTAGGTAGGGTGGGACTAAGTATATGATTTAGTGAGTTCATCACTAAATAAATTTATATTGTCAAAAAAAAAAAAAATATTAAACGAATATTAAGTATGTTTTAGAGATATCTAAAATATTACTTGTTCAAAGAAGCTTAATATTTATAAACAAATCTATTGTGTATTTTAATTAATGCATATTTTTTTAGGGGACAAAAGCAATGCATTGATAAGTAATTTTGATGAAGGAAACATTATTGATTTTAAAATTACTGACAATGCTTGGAGAGGTGCTGAAGCTTTTCATTTTCTAATGCTTGCTCAGCGACAGTTACATGAGGGTAATTATGATATTTTTACATTAATGCTTTTTTTTACTTTACAAACCTTAAAGTTTTTAGTGAAACAATGATGCATCTACTCAAAGATTATTGAAGAAAACTAGATAAATAAATAAAAAAACTTTGATTTCATGGATTTGAAATTCTGAGGTTCTATGAAATCAAAGTTGAAATTCTGTCATGTACATTTAAAATTATATAAATGAATATTTATACGAAAAATAGTCAAGATTAAGAATATTAGTACTATTGTGGTATTTGAAGGAGATGAAATAAAAAGCAAGACTTGGGACCAACAACTAAGCAGAAAAATGTCGCAAGTAAAAACTTCACAACTTATCCATTGTATGCATAATCACTGAAATCAATTACTAAACATATTTTTGGACAATAGTTTTACTCTAAGGGATCTTCAAAATTGCAGAATATCATGCATGTTTATTCTTCATGGTTCAAAGGACATTTTGTTATAACAGGCAAATGAACATATTACAATTCTAGAAGGATACAACAAAATTAAAGACATGTAAATTGATTTGCAAGTTATTTCAGGTATCCCAATGTCACACCTTTTTCTTTTCTTGTTCAAAGTAAGAGAATTATTGTAATGGCCACCATTTTTGGTTTTCAGATTTTGACAGAATATCCGTTTTGACCTTCCCTGGACCAATTTTGACTAGTTTTGGCATGACACCTATATATATTGCATAACTCAAAAATGGCTAGCCATAAATGTTGAAATTTCATATTAAACAGACAGACTGTTGTCCCTTGGACCTTCCCTTTTGATCAAAATCAACTAAGAAGGAAGGGATTTGAGGGAACTGAAATACAAAATTTCAAATCTCTCCTTACCTATTAGAATTAAAGTTTGAATAAAAATGTATGTGTAAAATATGTTTTGTTAATCATATAAAGATCTATAAATTATGTTATATGAAATATTTTGATCCAATGGATTGGAGCAAAGGTATTGTATACCACTTGAAGTGTAGCCAGACATTTTGTTTATTTTATTTGAAGCATAAGGAAATCATGTGGTCCCCACATTGGATTTGTTAACAGTGCAAAGACCAATCTAAAAGAAGCTTTAGTTGCTGTTTACATATTAAATGTATTCTTAATGTTAAATTTATTCTCAAGTCACTAGTATAATAAACTTTCTGACCATATTCTGGTTCCATTCCATTCCATTTAATAATTTCAGATTGTTTACATGTTTCAGTAATTTTGTAAAAATTATTACCTATAGCTTTATCATTTATTTTAGAACATAAAGAATGAAATCAAGTCTATGTAACATTATCTCTATGGATTTTATAGAACTTACTTGAATATTTATTTATTCATGCTTATAACATAAAAAGTTCCATTATTTGCAAAGATTTGAGTAATTTGATTAAATTTGTCACTCTTTATCTCTCTCTTTTACTTTTCCTATGAATATGTTAATTAATTCTTCTGTTGATTCACAAAGAAGATATTAGGCCCGCACACTGATTCTGAATTAGAAAGCAATTATAACTACTGATTTTCGAAACAGCATTGCAATTACAAGGAGTTTGACGAGACACACTTAACCTGGATTCACTAGTATTTTTCCAACTAGAGTCCTGTTTCTCATGATAGATTTCATTCCTTCTTCTAGAGATACTGTTTGTACCACTTATGTGTACTACGTAAGTCCTTTATGTTGTAGGTCATGCAGAGGCAGCTGTACTAACTAGCCTTCATCTGCGAAGATTTGAAGACATTCTTCCTACAGAAAATATATACTGTCTTATTGCTTTGTCCGCATGTTTTGCTAAGGCTTATGCAACTGCATCAAAAGCCTTTATGAAATTAGAAAATATTCCATCAGTGAGTAATAAATGTAATTTTATTCTGTTAAATTGGATCCAGTGATATCAAATGGAGCCATAAATAAATGGTTGGTACTTAGTCTTTTCCTGCTTAATTTTATATTTATTACACTGCCTCCTTTGACCAAATTTCATTGTATATAGTGGGACCCTTTCCAAAGACCAATCAGGTAAACAAATTCCTGCTCACAATGATTGACAACTTCACTTGATATGCAGGGGTCTATTCATTCAAAGAATAGAATGCTGACGAGCATTCTAACTGGTCAAGCCCAGGATTTTATTTCCCAGCTATTGTAGGAAATATGTAAAAAACTGGGTTTTAAAGAACTGCAGATAAGTGCTTACCAGCCAGAGGAGGAATTTGTATTACAGAGAACCTCTATAGTACTTTAATAATTCAGTTACCCACTTTGCACCCAGTGATGGAAGGGACTGAACAGGTCACCTCCAGAACTATTTACTATTTCATAGGTATTTGGAATTCTACAATTGTCAGGCTCATTCAGTTTAGGATTATGACAGTGTCTGCTCCTTTGAAAAGAAGTTACATTAGAAGTAAGCTTTCACTTCCTAACAAAAATAAAATGGGGATATCTATGTCATACATCCAGAGTTTTCTGTGAATGACATAATCACTTATGGATTGTACTGACCCAGAGTCTGGGAATACATTCAAACTAGAGCAGCCCTTTATAATCTGATTTTATACGTTAGCATAGCCTGACTCTGTAGAGAAAAGGGAGGGTGGGAGAAGGAATATATGTTCATCCACAAGTAGCTGCTAAGAGGAGAAGAAGTAGACCTAATAGGCGGTTATGATGTTTTGAAAGACTGGTGAGAGAGTCTAAGTCCTCTAGCAAAACATTGGTATGGAAGTCCCAGCCCAACGAATGTGTGGAAATGTTCTCTGTACAAGCTGAGAGCTAGGAAGTGCCCCTTGGACCCATAGATTTAGTCTTGGAAGAAAAGGGCCATCATCAAGGCTACACCTTGAAGTTGCAACCATTGTGTTCTTTCAGGTGCTGCTCTATTGATATCACTATACCCACTGAAATCCATAAGATGTCTTATGTCCTCAAAATAGGATTTTCTAGGTCTCCCTCTTCCTCTATGCCCAAGGACGTACCTTCAAATATATCTTTGATGAAATCACAAATAGGATATATTCTGCCTTTTGCTCAGGAAGTTTCATTCTCCTTTTTTTCATGGCCTTGATAGGCGTTTGTTTTTCCTTACCTCATTTAGAACTTCCACATTGATCTTAGATGACATAGTGGTCAATTTTACCACTTAGCTTATTTTTAATTATACTTAGTAATATTTTACTGGTATGCCAAAGAAGAGAAACACCTCTGTGATTACTGCAGTTCATTGTGCTACCTTTTTTGGTAGGTATAACGGCGATTGTTTGACTTCTGGTAAACATGGTGGAAATATTTCCATTTTCATAAAAGTTTGTGATTATATCAAACGACAGCTTCTTCATTTCACAATCAAGATTCTTAAGCAGTTCAGCTGGTATCTCATCAACCACAAGTGGAATAGGGTAAAGCTCTATCAACCGTCTTCACTGGAATGATAGGAGCTGAGTGGGAAACTTGTTGTCCTGAGGTCTCTTGTTAAAGTTAGGTTTGGAAGTAGCGATGTTAGGCTGAGGAACAGTAATAGGACTTACATCTTTGAGAAACCTTGTAACTCCCTCAGAGATTCAACACGTCAGCTGGCTTACCTGTAGGATTAATCTTTGTTAGGGGTGGCAACCAGCATCATTTCATCATTGAAGCCAACTTTCCTTAAGTCATTGTGACGCCCTTATGACAGTATTTAAGATTGCCGGTAGTCCCATAAGGAATACATTCGAATTGTGAGTTATTTATTAAATACTTCCCTTAGACTTACTTAATCAGAGACATGAAAGACAACTGCTCATGGTTTCTGTTGTGAAACTGTTCCTTGCACTAACTGTCATTGTTGTTTATTGAGATAATCAAACACTAATCCAAGTGATGCCAGAGTCGGGCAACCTATCTGCACCTTTGAAAATGTGCACCAAAGACTCAGTCACTTTTATTGGACTGTAGGACCATATTTCTAAGGTGATTAGAGATGTTGGAGCTTTGGAGGATCTATTTACTAGCTGCATCATGATGTTGTTTATTCCTGGAATCTGAATCCAACACCATCATCAGTGAGGACTTGGAAGACAGTGATAATGGATGGGAAATTTCTATACTCCTCAAGAATAGAAGAAACATCCTAATAATCCTTTCTTAAAATATGAATTTCTTACTGAACATAGTGAATATCTACTTTTGCTGTTATTGATTATTACAAAGAAGTTAGTAAAATAAGTGGATGAATAAAGAAAAATATTCATAAATTATTATTAATTTCCTGTTTTTTGATTCAATTAAAAATTTGAATTAGGAATAAAAATTAAATCAACATATAGCAGCTTGAGTGCATTATAAACCCAATACTTATAACATAAATACTATACTTATAATATTTATTGTCTATGTCTATGTGGGAAATTGAAAAGCGAGTAAGACTACAGAGACTCTCTGAGACTACAGAGACCCTATTCGGGTGTATGAATGTCTTGTCTAGTGGCGTAGGCAGGCCCTCTCCTTCCAGATACCTTCGGGTATTTTCTCAGGCCCTGTTTCCTTGTAATTATGTTTTCTTTGTTAGTATGCTTCTTTCTAGGCTTCCAAAGTTTGCTTAATCTATAAAGTAATAGATGCCCATTAATAATGTAAAGAGCTATTAGACAAATGACTAAGGCATTTCACACGTAGAAAACGATTTTTCACAAAGCATCCGTTGCTGAGTAAGGTCATCGGCACTAATAATTGGGCAACAGTAGATGTCTCAACATGAAGGGGGAGGTTCTGCCCACGGCACCGGAAAAGACAGTTACGTACATCCAAATAGGAAATCTTCAGTCTCGGAGAAGCTAGAAGTATGTCTAGCCAAACGTGGGCTAGAAACATGAAGCATGGTCATTACCCCAAATCCCCAATTTATTTTGCTTGTTTTTTTGGTATTTATTCCTGTTTACATGAAGCCCTAAAATAGCCACGGAATGAAAGATAAGACATAAGAACGAGTAGTGATTCCACTTATTTAGTTAAGAAGTAATATTTTTTCAATGGTTTATTTTGTATAATTCAATAGTTCGCAGATGCAAAAAGAGCAGAATATGCAGAGCTAGCCATTCGAATATTCAATAAGCATGTGCCAAAAGATCCAAAAAGTATTTACTTCCCATGTCCAACTTGTAGATCTCAAATTCCTACTTGGTAAGTTATATTAATGAAAACTGATTTGTACTTTATTTATTTGTTTTTCTCTTTGTATGACAGAGTGATAATTTGATTACAGTTTTCTCAGAACTCTAGAAACTAGTACTCCTTCATAATCTATTTGCTCCTTTTGTTTCACTTTCCAAGAGTTTAACCTTCGCTTTCTATAAAAGGATTATTACAATTGTGTACATGGAAAATGCAATAAGTGCCAAAGAATTGATTTTGAAAAACATACATTCAAATTTAGTTCCAAAAAAAAATAAAAATAAACAATAATGTTCTTAATCCTGAAATGATTACATTTCAACTAATTAATTTCAAATAAATTAATTTTTACAATAATAGCCTGGAAAAAATGTATATACCTGTTTATGAAAATTACCACAAGGGTGATACTATATACAGGCCACAGCGAGTAATTTTCTCTGTGAACAGATATCCTGATTCCCATTGACAGGGTAAATAGCAGGAACATGCCTGTTGTGATCTCCCATTGCCTTCTGGGGCAATAATAAAGACATCAGGGGGAAATTCGTGTATGGTTGTTTCTATATTCTTTTTCAAGTGAATAAATAAGATAATAGATATCATTAATACATTTACACAGGCCTGGTTAATACTTTTACTGGGCTCAGGTTACGTATGTGAGTTTAAATATCGGACATAGCATCATAGTTTTTATTTTGATTTGGACAATAGAAATTTATTTAGTGAAGAAGTCCCTACTTAAATTATTAGTTTCATCCTATGTAGAAGGGTGGTAAAGATAACCTATCTTAATTAGCTGTACTAGCAAAAAGTGGATGTTACTAAATGACAACATTTTCAAAGTGTAGCGGTTATTAAAAAAAACAACATAAGTTCAGTTACTATTATTGATGACAGTGCTTGGTTACTGCAATGTAAATCAATGTGCATTTTGCAGGTGCCTCTTTGTTAAAACATTTTAAAAAACGGTTTTTGCACCCGTTTCGAATTATGAACAATAGTAAACGGGAGTAGAATATTACAGTGTTAACCACAGTCGGGACCCAAAAGCATGTGTTACATAACAACTGAAAACGATGTCCCGGACGAGGTTATTAAGTGACAAAGGCCAACACAAGTTTATGTTTTTATTTTGATATACACATATGTATATATATATATATATATATATATATATATATATATATATATATATATATATATATTATTGAAACATAATAACTTATCAAAACAATCATCATCATTATCCTGACACTCATGTTTCACATGTTCATGATGGTTACTTTTGGCTATGGTTACTATCATACATATGAAAGCTTGGCTGCAAAAATATATTTAAATTTTATTCAACAGTAGGTAGTAAGCAATCTATTATTGTATTGTCTTGCTGATCTGTGATAGTCTATATTCATGATCTTACAAAGCCTTGATACAGGACTTATGCTCTTGGGAGGAAACAATCAGACCAGCCTCCAATCTATATATATAGAAAATTGTAACCTCTGTCTGTACATTGATTTTTTTCGCGAAATTTCAAGATAATTTTTCGTTTCACATGTCATAGACACCCTAACTGAATTTGTTTCTTTTGTGTATGTTTGTTTGTTTGTATGTGTATTTGTTTGTTTTTTGTTACCTTTTCACGCATAAACGGCTGAACCGAATTTTATGAAACTTGGTATGTATATTACTACTAGCCCAACTTAGACTTTAGGTTATACTAATATTCTCTGAGACGAACAGGAGTGGGGGTTATAAGGAAGGCCTGAAATTAAAAATAGCGTTATTTCGTTTTCTATTGGTTTTTCGGCAAATATGCGCATAAAATAAGTTATTTATTTTATTATTTAGAGTAACTTTTGTTATATACACTTTCGTCGTATACCTAAGTATAAATGAGTTATACGCTAAAAATTATAGCGGGAGTCAACAATTTTATTTGGCACAAAAGAATCAACCGAACTAAATAAAACTCGGTACGTTTATTAGGACTAACGCCTTCATTATAACAAGCCATTCCAACATTTCTAGGGACGAGCAGGAGTGGGGGTTGTAAGGGAGGTCTGAAATAAAAAATAGCGGTATTTTGTTTTCTATTGGGTTTTCTGCAAATATGCACATGACAAAAGTTGTTTATTTTATTATTTCAAGTAACTTTTGTTATATTCTCTTTTGTTTTATAACAACATATCAATGATATATACACAAAAAACTAAAGCGGGAGCCAACTATTTTATTGGGCACTAATGATTGAACCAAACTTAACAAAACTCGGTATGTGAATTAGCATTAATTCTCCCAAGATAATAAGCTATATTAAAATTTTTAGGTTCAGACGGGAGTGGGGGTTATAAGGGAGGCCTGAAATAAAAATTCACGATATTTCATCTTCTACTTATTATTCGACAAGCGTGCACATAACAAAAGCTGTTTACTTTTTATTATATTATATTTTATTATATAATTAGATTAACTTTTGTTTTATAATTTTTTTTTGTAAAATAAGGTATGAAGCAAGTAATTTGTGTAGAAATATTGATATGCTCAACAATTCATTCCAATATGAACTACCCGGTACCTCACCTGGATAAGTTAATTCAAATCCATGTTAGAATTTTATCCTTAATAATTCAAAACTATGTTAACTAACTATGCCAGTAACAGTTTGCACCAAATAAAGTATACTGCCCCCCCCCTCCCTTCTCTTATCCCAAACATTAATTCATGAGAAACGCCGGTTTTCTCTAAGTGTATTTATTTAATACATTATTTAATTAGAACGTGAAAAATATTTGAACAAACAGTTTTCGTATTGTGAAAATAATGTAATCTGATTTGTTAATATAATTTAATGTATTACAGAATTGATATCCTAAAGGAGTTGGCAGCACTGAGGCTAGGGAGGTGTCGAGCTACTTCCTTTGTCCTATCAGTTCTGCCGCTTCCCTGCCGACCTCATATTGGTCTATGTTTACATGATAATTGATGCTTACACTTTTAGCAATGTAGTGTTATTCTCAGGAATGTGAATTTGTTTAATAATCATAAATAAATAATTTAAAAGGATGAACGCTGGGGATGTGCACCCAGTTATTTCTGGTATTTATTAACTCTGCTCCGTAAATGTATGATATACTTTACTGAATACCAATATATATATACAGTTTACAATCGAGACTTACAAAAGAGTATTTTTAATAGCAGTTATGACTTTCCTAAAACAGCTGTCACCATTAAGCTTTGTTGTACCGCATTAAGGAAAATGAACTTTTATTCATACATGCTTTGGAAGATAGAATACTTTCTACGATTATGAATTATACTGTTCAATACGTTATAAAAAAAAGAAAGAAAAAAAAAAAAAAAAAAAAAATAAAAAAAAAAAGACATGCACAGGAGACGGGAAATATAAAAAATATTGAGGAGAGGGAAGTTTTAAAGTTTTAAATAACAAATAATTTTATTATGAACAAATCCACAGCAAAGACGGGTATGAACCCTAAAGACTGTGACAGGGAAATTTCAAAATATTGTGGAAAGTAAAGACTTGCCAAAAAAATACCATCTTCATTCAAGCTCGAATGAAATGCCGGGCGAAGCCGGGTACCTTAGCTAGTCTCACCAGATAATTAGGTCTAGTTTTAATAAGACGCAGCAAGCTGAAGTTTTATTTCAGTTTCACCATGCTGATCTAGGTACCTCAAGCTCCAAGTGGTGGGTACCATACTCTATTTTCCTTGCTAGTCCTAGTTTTCAGCCTTCAGTTGTTAACTCCCCCCCCCCCCAATCCTACTCATGGGATTTTCACTTTTCAGCAATTGTACCATTAACTGAACTTTAATTTGAAGCTGCTTTTACAGGTTTTGACACCATCAGCATGTCATATAAGATTTGTATAAAATGTAAACTGTGCCTAATTTGAATTAATAAAGTATAGATGTTTATTAGCTTTAAGTGAAAGTCGCAAGAGTTAGTAAAAGGTGACTCTTTTCTAAAATATTTTATATCAATATGAATCCTTACAGCCAAACAGAAAAACAAACAATGTCTCCCATTTATGCTAAAATATTCAAAATCCAAAAGGTTGATGACTTTTCCAGGTTTCTCTAATTCCTTAAATCCTCTTTCTGTTGCCTTCTTTATTCTCATTCAATACATAGCCTTAGCCAAATGGTTTTGATTGATATCACTTTGCCAGTATCAATAATTTAACATTCATTAAATTGTTCCTTAATAGATTAATACATAATTTGTTCATTATTGTAGCTCAGAAGGTGGATACCTAAAGTGTATGAACCTCTTATCACAAAAATATAATATTTCATTATATACGTCATTAGTTGAAAACCAACAATCTTAAAATTTATATATAAGTACTCAAAATAAGTGATATTTTAGTAATTTTTTTTATTTTTAGGTCTGGTCTATGTGATGGATGTGAGAGTCGATATCCTATTTGTATTGTTACTGGCAGACCAATACTGGATTTAGCATCGGCATGGACCTGTAGATCTTGTTCACATAGTGCATCATTTTCTGATGTTGGAGTTAAACAGTATTGTCCTCTCTGCCATGCAAATGTCAGGCTTTAAATATAATGAAGAGCTATGGTTATTGAAAAAAACATGCTTTTGTTATGACTGGCATATAACCTTGAAAGAGAATGTTTCATTGGTAACTGTTATTAATTTTTTTTTTTTTTTTATATTTGCCTGTTTTAGGGCTTTGCTTTCAATGCTGGTTGTAGAAAACACCTCAACATATTTTGTGACTTCTTAATAGTGAAATTAGAACAATACTTATGATATTTATTCTTTCATGAAGATTGTTTATTGTTGATTAATTTTAAGACTTACCAGAGAAGACACTTTAAGAAAAAAAGAAAGAAATTGGCATGTTGAATTACACCTTTAATTAGTTTCATATAAAATTTGGTTTAATTCTGTGAAGTAGTTTATGATTAGGATAAATGTGAAATAGAGATTGTTGAGCTGGTTTGGATGTCTTTCTGAACATGATTGAATAAGAATGAAAAGAAAGAAAAAGACCTAAATTTAAAATTATATGAATGTATTATGAGATGAGTGTATAGATTAGTGGTATCATATTGGCGATGGAATGGGATAATTCAAGCTTGAATCCTATGACAGGTACCATTTTTCTTTTCTGTAATTAATGAACTTTGTTAAACTCCTTTTGATACACTTTGTGTCTTTAAGCTCGGGAGTGGGGGTTTACTTTGATGCCAAAATATAAGTTCGTTAATATTGATTTTATTGAAAAAAATCTAAAGAATAAATTGTGACAAAATTATTTTACAATCATGATACGCTGCTTCAATTTTTTAATTTCTGGTTTTAAATTTTTGTGAACTTTTGGTCACAAAATAGAATTCATTAGTGTTCCATGAGAGTGCCTCATACATTCTTCTACTGCTTAATGCCAGAATATAATTTAATCATATTTTTTCTCCAAAAACTAAGATAATTTTGGATGGGAAAATAAATTTTGATGGGAAACTAGATTTATTTGGGCCCATGAATGATAATAAATTCGTCAATATTCATCAAATGGCTATGGTTCATAAAACTATAATATGACTGTAATTTGATGACCCCTGTTCCCTTGTGTCAGATTAAGAAATTTTTGTAACCAAACTTGTTTAAACAATTTGTAACAATTGTCATTCAATGCCCTTTTTTTAAAATATTAATTTAATTATTTTTATTTTTTGCATTTGTAGTCTTCTTTTATAACTCATGCAATGTTTCTCTTGTGAGTCCAGTTTTAATTTTAGGTTTTGTTTATAGAGTTCTTATTAACTGAGCTATAGGTAAAGTATGTAAGATGAAGCTATCTTTGGATGCCAGTGTACACAGCTCCTGCATAATGTACTTTTTTAAATATTTGTCAATGTATAGAGTTATCACTCATGATCACTATTTTCCATAGCAACCAACCTATTAAACTGTTATTAGATGAAATGGTTTATAAATATTTTAGGTATGACTACAGCATCAATGCTGAGAGGTTACAAAGATCTATTCTCTGGTTCAAACTCCTACTACATTTGATGAAATTGGCTCTTATTTCTTAAATCTTGTAAAAATAAACCTGAGCAGTCAGCAATGTTCAACTCAATTTTAGAAATTCAAGTGTTTTTAGGTTCCTAGGAATAGTTACAAAGGTTTGTTGACATGGAGTACCTTAACTTGTTCTTAAAAAACAACCTGACATCATTATATTAATGATTAACAGTCATACTCTACCATTTTATGTTTACTGGTTTCCCTCAGCATGTAGCTCTGAATCTATTCATTGATCCTCCTATAGTGTTTGACCCTGGGTAGGATTAACTAAAATATGCATAGACATTATTGAAAGTGTTATCTTCTTATTTTTACGTTTGCTGACATATTGGCATATCACAATATTTTTTAATAGTTTAATTAGATTTTTTATCTTGACTATTTGGAGAATTTCTAATCTTCTACGAGTTTCTTGAGTCTTTTGCATTTATAAAATATGTTATAATACATGCTACTCGTAAATGCCCTTTATTTATTCAGTATAATAGAAATTTCTCTCCATAATTATTTTTTTTATTTTAGTGATCTCATTTGTGTAATATTAAAATAATTATTCCGTCCATTATTGTGATAGGTTTAAATATAAGTATTTATTTTTATATGTATTTTATTATAATTGATAATTACAGATTATATTATTAAATTATGTGTATTATTTCTATTCTATTTTAAATAAAATTGTCTTGGGTGTTCTTTGGTGCACACCAATTTCAAAAATTCATTACTCCTTATTGGATAGTTATATTTTCTTCAGAAACTAGAAAGAAGACTCACATGCTAAAATCCACTGGCCAAAAGCATGCGATCATTTAAATTCATTTTTTCCACCTAGATGAGTTTCTTCATACACTGTGCTGTGGGCCAGTCCAGGCCTGATTTGTGAAAAAAATTTGATATAATTAAGGTCAGATATTTTTGTAATTTTAGAGTCATTTGGGGTGGTGATAGAAGCCTGAAATAATTAGCTAACAGGATTACACAATATTATGAGATATTGAGGAATATGAGTTCTGATGTTGAAGTACTCCCCCTCATCGTTGTAAAATCTAATTCTCATTATAGCCAATGTTTTACCTTAGGATAGTTGACTCACAAACAGGCTAATAGACAGACAAAAATTACAATTTTGATGCCATTGTTCTTAGAATGGTTTGAAATGTGAAAAAAATAGTGCCTGCTGAATTTAAATAGAAAATAAAAAAAACCTTAGGAGTTTTATTGATATAAATTGCTATCATGGCAGGAGTGGGGGCAGGGTTGATGCCAAAACCTATATTCTTGGAATATATTTGTTTAGGGTGTTAAGTTATTAAGGTTGGAATGAAACTTAACCAATTAAGTCTATCCCCTGACCTTTTTCAATTCCCAGGAGCAAAGTCAGTTTATGGAAAAGTTGGGATTCGTATCACCAGCCCTGGTTGGTCATTATTCTAGAGGAGACACCAATCAGACATACAGCCTGAGTAGAATGCGATAAAGTGTATCAGCAGTGTTGTGGGGCAATGATATTGCTTCAGTTCAATTTGGTTACAGTCTAGTGATGGCATAAAGGGCTAGATAATCGACACATAAACCTACATGAAGTAGACCACGGACTTTTGGAAGGTCGGCAAGGTTCTAAATCTCCTTCTTGACATCCTGGTAAATTCCTGGGGCAAACGGCGGCACTTAACCGAGAGGGAGTCCTTTGGTCTCAATGTGATGCTACACTGTTACGTTGGATGGTCCAAGGATGGGAGTAATTCACCCAGGATATGGGCGGGTCTATTGTCGGCTGGAAAGATAAGAGTAAACCATTTTTTCCTCGGATGATGTGGTGCCAGCGTTGATTGACTATGATCCGGGTCGATGGTCTTGACTCAGTCCTCTGTTGCGGTTCTACGTTTTAAGGACGCGCAGGATTTCGTCAACGTCGCGGCAAAAGGCTCGGGAGTCTCCAAAACGGTGTTCGCATCTGCAAGAGAAGCTCGTGGTCTACGCGGTAAAAACAAAAGATTCGGCCGCGCGGGGTTCTGAAGCGTCTCGGATGGCGTATGTTTCAGCTGATGAAGATACTTCCAAGATCTTATTTTCCTCGTTCGCCAGTTTTTCGAAAGCGGTATGGGTGGTAGAGATGAGGATGTCGAAATCGCTGAGGCAAGTTCTGCACTCAAAGGGTGCTGATGGAGACGTTGGAACAAGCTAGCTGCTTCATATTTCTTAGAAGCTTCGAAGTCTGATCTCCGAAAGGCATCTCTTCCAACAGCTTACGAATCCGGAGAGTTTCGAACTATCCATAAGTGCTGATCAGTTTCGCCTTCTGATCCTGGTACGGATGTTTCGTTAGGCTCTTGACTTGAGTCCGAGCATTTAGAAATCACGAATTCCCAGGAGTCGTGTACTGGGGACCTTGACATAGGTAGGTAATAGACTCCTGAAAGTGTATATGCGAAGCTTTTGTACTGACGGGAGCGAGATCGGGATGTGGTTTCATTCAGTATGATGTATGACAAGAATTAACTTCCGAAACGTATATCACGTCGAAGTCACCACTGTTAAGTTATTAAGGTCGGAATGAAACTAGACCAATTACTGAAAAAAAAAATTATATTTAAGAAAATCAAAACTTCTGTTGACGTACATCGAAGGAGTTAACCTCTTCTCGCCTCCTACCTCTGTGCAGACGGGCGAAGGCAAATGACGCTTAGAAAAACTCGGATAACCTCGCCTGGGAAATACTTTTATCAATTGTAAGTTAAAACCCACCAGAGTGTAGGTCCGGACTGTGGCTATCAATCGTGTGGCCTGGAAGCTATTACACTCGCGGTCACAATGGTTCAGGGATCTAAGTGGCCACGAAAAATGTATTCAGGTGTTTTTAACTAGGCGATCTGCTCGGGACTGCGGTAACCAAGGCACTTAAGAAAATAATAAATATGTTTTTATTATTATTTATTAACGTCCACTTTTTGCACCTAAGGTTAATTTTGATGGGTTATCTACAGGTTACTACCCTTTTCTAGCCAGGATGGGACTAAGGATATTATTTAATGATTCGTCGAAGAACTTATGTTAGCAAAGAGTGAAAATTACTATAAAAACTTTGATCTTCAAAAATCAGTGAATATCAGCTACAACGAGCCACATAGGCCACACAAAATGGTGCAAAATGCAACTACTTGTAATGAAGATGAACAGGGAAAACCAAAAAACTGGTATGAGTCCAATGAAGAAACCAAATCAACATTGAAAAGTACTCTCCTTTTCTTAATTGTTAAAACTCTTCAAACAGGTAAAACCTTTACCCAAATCAACCCTTTTCAGATTCACAAGTGGGTCTGTACTTTCTCAAACCAGATAAAGGTTAAGAAACTCCGGAATGGCATGCTATTTCTGGATTGTCCGAATGACTCAACGGCTAATAACCTCTTAAAAGAAAAAACTTTTTATGATATTCCAATTGCTGTTGGACCTCATTGCACATTGAATTATACAAAGGGAGTTTTCTTCTGTGATGAAATTAAAAAAGACCTTCCCGATAATGAAATAGTTTCTGAGTTGGCGAGTCAGAAGGTTGTGAATATTAGAAGAGCAAATGGGCAAACATCTTTGTTTATCGCCACATTTGAAACTCCAAATCTTCCTGAGCGACTATTTATAGGTTACCTTTCTGTACCATTAAGATTGTACATCCCAAAGCCGCTAACAACTGTGGCTTATTGGGGCATCATAGGACTTCGAGTTCATCTGAGGCTATCTGTAGGAATTGCTCAGAACCTAAACATGAAGGGGAATGCCAAAAAATACAGTGTCGATTATGCAATGAGATGCACATAACTGTAAAAACATGCCCCATATCCGCCCAAGAGTACAAGATAAAGAAAATGATGGTACACTATAAAGTCAGCTACCAAGAAGCAAGGAAAGCCGTAACAAAAGAAAATGAAAGCACTTATGCAGCTAAACTTAATTCTAACCTGCTGACTAATGAAAGCCACTCTCAACTCGTCGAAATAATTTCACAAATGAGTAAACGAATGGAGGTTATAGAAAATATAATCTTGAAGAAATTTACTCCTTTACCTATACAACCGGAAAAACAACCTTCTAAACTCACCAGATACTAAAGTTACCAGTCTCCAGAACATACCTAAGTTATCAAATAATACTGTTAACCTGAAGGAAACTGAAGCAGCAAGTTTTCAAGAGAAGAAAAGAACTATTCGGAATCCGGAAACTACAAATACCACGAAGAAAACGCCAAAAACTAGCAAAAGTCAATCTAAGAAGAAATAGTCTGGCTAATGAAAACAAATCCCCCTACTCTTAATTTTATTCTTATTTTTATTGCTTTATCAATTTTACTTATTATTGAACTTTACGTTTGTTTTAATTTGCAGTCAACTATACTCCAGTGGGATCTAAATGGGGTTAAAAGGTATTTGCAGTCTGAAGTCCCTAATAAGCGATCATACACCAAACATTATAGCCATACAGGAAAACCATTTGACACTAGGTGAAGAATTCAGCATACGCGGCTATACTACTTATAGGAAAGATTACTCCTTGGGGGGGGGGGGGTAGGGCATGCGGAGGGGTAACTATATATGTTAAAGATATCATCTATACTGAACCTATACAGTTGAGAACAACACTCCAAGCTGTGGCAGACTCAGTTCACCTCCCATTTAGATTTACAGTATGCTCTATCTATCTTCCATCTAGGGAACCAATTGACGTACATGAAATACAAGACTTACTGAAACAGTTACCAACACCCTTTGTGATCCTAGGAGATGTTAATGCTTTATCCCAAATGTGGAATTCTCCAATAACAAATCATAAAGAAAATCAATTTCAACACAATTTGACTTAATCGCATTTAACAACGACTCGCCGACTCATATGTACTCCAGGACAGGAACTCTTACCAACATTGACGTGACGTTATGTACACCTTTATTCTCACATTTTTCTTGGGAACTTGATCAAGATACACATGGAAGTGATCGCTTTCCAATTCACTTAAAACTAACCTCCATACTCCATTATTCAGAACTATCGCAAGATACAACACCAATAAAGCAGACTGAAACTCATTCAAGACCTATATTACTAGCGAACTACATTTAATTACAGTACAATCAATGGACGAATTAACCTCAATCATTATTAAAACAGCTGACAATAGCATTCCTAAAACACCGACCACATACAAAAAATGCCCTGTTCCCTGGTGGAATGATGAATGTAAAGTAGCTGTCAATGATAGGAAAAGAGCTCTCAATTTATTCCGGAGAGAACCAACGGATGTTCATCTTATTGATTATAAAAGAAAGAAAGCGAAAGCACAGTGGGTCATAAAACAGAGTAAGAAGCAATGTTGGGTAGATTTTGATTCAAGTATTAACAGACACTCTTCCATAACTGACATCTGGAGTAAAGTCAACTTAATAAAACATAAGAAATATCGATATCTAATATTTTCGGAACTCACTTCAGTAAAATATTCAGTAACCAAAACTACACTTCATCATTCCTTGAACACAAAACCCGCACTGAACAGACAAACATACAAGTAATTGACAATCACGAACATCCATTAAATGACACATTTATTTTAGAAGAACTTAAATATTCTTTAAGTAATGCACGTAAGACATCACCAGGACTAGACAATATAACTTATGACATGCTTGAAAATCTACCTAAAAACGGCGTTACTGTCTTCCTTGACCTTCTTAACAAGATGTATGAAAGTGGTACCTATCCCCATTCATGGAATGAAGCCATTGTCATTCCAATATTAAAGCCTGGAAAAGATAAAAAAACAAGCTTCTAGCTATCGCCCCATCTCTTTGACCAGCTGTACCTACAAGATCGTTGAGAAAATTGTGAATAAAAGGTTATTATGGTTCCTTGAAACTCATAACCTCCTAGCTCCCTACCAATGTGGATTTAGGCCAGCTCATTCTACTATGCACCACATAGCAAGAATTAAAAGCGACATTTTAAATGCTTTCTTGATGAATAAAAGTCCGTCACGCAGAGGCTACGTAAACTAATCAGATTTTCCACGTGAAGTTACACAATAGAGAAATCTCCATACGAGAGCCGACTCATCCGTTATACTCCCACATTTCATAAAAATGCAACTATCTCGGTTAGTATTCAAGATAGAGAATAAATGTATATAACAATATTTATAGTAAATATAATTTTCAATAAGGTTGGTTCTATACAATTTTTCGATCCGATGCATAATAACGGAGATATTTCGAATTTTCGAAAATCCCCCCGCCCTCCCTCTGGTACGATTTTAACCATTAACGAACTTGATCTGTCTTTTTACATAAGACGGTTAAATCTGGAGTTTTGTAACGATCAAACAAAAATTGCGACCGCTAGAGCGTTAACAGACAAATATATATATATATATATATATATATATATATATATATATATATATATATATATATTGTTACGTTTTATTACAAAACCAGTAATAAACGTTGTTAATAAGAGTTCTTTTTGGATTGCAAAATTAAACACACACACAAGTTTCACAGTTTATCACTGCACAATTTATTTCACAATGCACAATACTCCTGGTTAATTATACCTACTCTCAGTATTACACTGATAGTGTCACTGTTCTTCAGATTACACAGTCCAATAATTCACTCACGGTCACTGTCCTTTACTTCGCGGCACTGCACTGTCTTAAACACGGCACTAAACTGTTGCTTACAGACACGGCACAACACTTTACCGCACTGCACTAAGTCGCACTGTAGCGCTGAGCATCCCTCGAAGACCGTCGAGCATCAACTGAACTGAGCTACTGGCAGGGTCTCTTATATATACCTGTAGAAGGGCCTAGCCAAGGAATTCTTAGATTCTGCCGGCGGCCCTAATTAGCTTCGCCCGTTCCACTAGTCTTTGTTCCTCCTTTCACGCGGCTCTCTCTTTGTGTATTCGCCCACTCATCCGATTCTCGCAATAATATATATATATATATATATATATATATATATATATATATATATAATTTTGAACGGACCTCATTTTCGTCATCTCCTGGGCAGGATCGATGGACATTTGAAGAAAATTTTCAAACATCGCGCCATGAGTACGACCTCAATAGCTGATTTTCCGTAAGGGAAATCTGCTAAGAGTGTCTTAGCTGTGTCCTTTGATCTCGAGAAGGCTTATGACAGAGTATAGAGGAGACTCATAATATCGCAGTTGATTAAATGGAGAGTTCAAGCAAAAGTTATTTTATTTCTTAAAAATATCCTTTCTCGTCGAACGTTCAGGGTGAGGATTGGTACAGCTTTATCTGGGATATTCTCTCAGGAGAATGGAGTGCCTAAAGGAGGTGAAATGAGTACTACTTTGTTCAATATAGCTGTAAACTCAGTCATTGCATGTATACCCAAAGAAGTATCTTACTGCCTGAATGCTGATGATTTGCTAATTTACCACACATTCTCCAATATTGATAATGCAAAACACCATATACAGTTAACTATTAATTTGTTAGAGCAGTGGTGTTTAAATAATGGCTTTAAATTTTCAGAAGGGAAAACGAAATGCATTATCTTCACCAAGAAAAGAAGAATCTCTCCACCACATTTACATATCCATAACACTACCATAAAAGACACAAATACTTTACAATTTTTAGGACTCACACTAGATAAAAAATAACATGGTTACCCCATTTAAAAAGTCTCCTTAACAAATGCAAGAAATCCTTGAATTTGCTAAGGATACTTAGCAATGTGCAGTGGGGAGCTGACCGATTTTTAATGCTTACATTCTATCGTGCCTATGCCAGGTCATTGCTGGATTACGGTTGTGTTGCTTATTCTTCTGCCAGCTGCAGTACACTAAAACTCTTTGACACAATTCACTACACAGGACTCAGAATCGCTACAGGGGCTTTCAGATCAAGTCCCACTGACAGCTTCTGTGTTGAAGCTGAGGAATCCCCCCTGGAGTATAGAAGGCAAATGCTGAGTTTTAAATTTGTATCCCAGTCAAAGGCATTAGATAAACCATGTGTAAATACATTTTTAAATAAATATTCTCAAACCTGTCCCAAACAGAACCCGCGTTTAATCCGTCTCCTTCAAAATAACAACATTCATCAATTTTATCAAACACCAATGTACCATAACACTACACTAAGAACTAGAGGAGAGTAAAGAACTATCAAATTGATTTAAAGCTAACACAATATCAAAAATCAAACCCTCTTCAAAATTTTATCACACATCTTTCAAGGCTGTAATTTCACAAAACCCTAACACACTTCATTTTCACAGACGGATCTAAGACAGAACACGGGACGCCACTATCAAAATCCAAACTTACAAAGTTAAACTACACGACGAATCAAGTACCTACTTATACTGCAGAACTTCAGGCCATCATACTAGTACTTTCAAAATTATAAAACAAATCACACCAAGTAATTATATGCACAGACTCTTTAAGTTCTGTACTTTCCATGGGAAACATCTACTCCAATCACCCACTAATAATATTCTGACATATTTAAAAACAATTGGGCAGTTTGAGAATATTTAATTTCATATTTTAAATTTTTTTTTAATGTGTGTGTGTGACGTATTTAAATTTGAATGATGCCTGTTTTTATGAATAGTTTCTGTTTCAAAGTCACCAAGTTTACTTTTCACCTATTTATTTACCACCTGATTTTAGTTCTATGTTATGTTCCTGTTTCTTGTTTCTTTTTGTTCTGTTCCTTTAGTTTTGTTCTTTATATTATTTCATGTTCCATGTTTTGTTGTTGTCCATGTTGATGGACGCTAACGATTGAACCGAACTTATCAAAACTCGGTATGTCAATTAGCATTAATACTTCCATGATTATAAGCTATATTAAAATGTTTAGGTTAGAACGGGAGTGGGGCTTATAAGGGAGGCCTGAAATAAAAATTCGCGATATTTCGTTGTCTATTTATTTTCGTCAAACGTGCAATAACAAAAGTTGTTTACTTTGTTATTTAGAGTAACTTATGTTTTATACATTTTTTCGGGAACAATGTATGAAGCAAATAATTTGCGTATAATATTGATATGCTCATCAATTCTTTCCAATATGAACTACCAGGTACCTCACATGGAAAAATGAATTCAAATCTATGTTAATATTTTGACCTTAATAATTCAAAGCTATGCATAATGCACAGGAGACGGGAAATATGACAATATGGAGGACAGTGAAGTCTTACTTAATTTTATTATTAAAAAAATCCAATGCAACGACGGGTATAAACCCTAAACACTGGGACGGCTAAATGTCAAAATATTGTGCAAAGTAATGCCTTGCCAAAAAAATACCATCACCATTCAGCCTCAAATGCATTCCCGGGCGAAGCCGGGTATCTGAGCGCTAGTATATATATAAAATTGTAACCTCTGTCTGTACATTGATTTTTTTCGCTAAATTTCACGATAACTTTTCGTTTCACATGTCATAGACACCATAACTGCATTTTGTTTCTTTCGTGTCTGTTTGTTTGTTTATTTATTTGTTTGTTTGTTACCTTTTCACGCATAAACGGCTGAACCGAATTTTATGAAACTTGGTATGTATACTACTACTAACCCAACTTAGACTTTAGGCTATATTAATTTCCTCTGAGACGAACAGGAGAGGGGGTTATGAGGGAAGCCTGAAATTAAAAATAGCGATATTTCGATGCCTATTGGTTTTTTGGCAAATATAAACATAACAAAAGTTGTTTATTTTTTTATTTAGAGTAACTTTTGTTATATACACTTTTTTCGTATACCGAATTATAAACGAGATATACGCTAAAACCTATAGCGGAAGTGAACAATTTTATTTGGGACAAAAGACCCAACCGAAGTTAATAAAACTCGGTATGTGTATTAGCACTAACGCTTTCATTATAATAAGCCATACCAACATTTCTAGGGACGGGCAGGAGTGTAGGTTATAAGGGAAGGCAGAAATTAAAACTAGCGATATTTCATTTCCTATTGGTTTTTCGCCAAATATGAATATAACAAAAGTTGTTTATTTTGTTATTTAGAGAAATTTGCTCAACAATTCTTTTCAATATGAACTACCAGGTACCTCACCTTGAAAAATTAATTCAAATGTATGTTAATATTTTGTCCTTAATATTTCAAATCTATGCATAATGCACAGGAAACGGGAAATATGACAATATGGAGGACAGTGAATTCTTACATAAAAAAATAATTTTATTATTAACAAATCCACAGAAACGACGGGTATTAACCCTGAACACTGGGACGGGTAAATGTCAAAATATTGTGCAAAGTAAAGCCTTGCCAAAAATATACCATCACCATTCAGCCTCAAATGAATTCCCGAGCGAAGCCGGGTATCTGAGCTAGTATATATATAAAATTGTAACCTCTGTCTGTACATTGATTCTTTTCGCGAAATTTCACGATAACTTTTCGTTTCACATGTCATAGACACCATAACTACATTTTGTTTCTTTCGTGTTTGTTTGTTTATTTGTTTGTTACCTTTTCACGCATAAACGGCTTAACTGAATTTTATGAAACTTGGTATGTATATTACTACTAGCCCAACTTAGACTTTAGGCTATATTAATATTCTCTAAGACGAACAGGAGTGGGGGTTATAAGGGAGGCCTGAAATTAAAAATAGCGATATTTCGTTTCCTATTGCTTTTTCAGCAAATATGCACATCACAAAAGTTGTTTATTTTGTAATTTAAAGTAACTTTTGTTATATGCACTTTTGCCGTATACGGAAGTATAAATGAGTTATACGCTAAAAACTATAGCGGGAGTCCACAATTTTATTTGGCACAAAAGACTCAACCGAACTAAATCAAACTCGGTATGAGAATTAGTACTAACGCCTTCATTATAATAAGCTATACTAACATTTCTAGGGACGGGCAGGAGTGGGGGTTATAAGGAAGGCCTGAAATTAAAAATAGCGATATTTCGTTTCCTATTGCTTTTTCAGCAAATATGCACGTAACAAAAGTTGTTTATTTTGTTATATGCACTTTTGCCGTATACGAAAGCATAAATGAGTTATACGCTATAAACTAAAGGGGAGTCCACAATTTTATTTGGCACTAAAGACAACCGAATTAAACCAAATTAATTCAAATGCATGTCAATATTTTCTCCTTAATAATTCAAATCTATGCATAAAGCACAGGAGACGGGAAATATGACAATATGCAGGACAGTGAAGTCTTACATAAAAAAATAATTTTATTATTAACAAATCCACAGAAACGACGGGTATTAACCCTAAACACTGGAAAGGGTAAATGTCAAAATATTGTGCAAAGTAAAGCCTTGCCAAAAATATACCATCACCATTCAGCCTCAAATGAATTCCCGAGCGAAGCCGGGTATCTGAGCTAGTATATATATATAAAATTGTAACCTCTGTCTGTACATTGATTTTTTTCGCGAAATTTCACGATAACTTTTCGTTTCACATGTCATAGACACCATAACTACATTTTGTTTCTTTCGTGTTTGTTTGTTTATTTGTTTGTTTGTTTGTTACCTTTTCACGCATAAACGGCTTAACTGAATTTTATGAAACTTGGTATGTATATTACTACTAGCCCAACTTAGACTTTAGGCTATATTAATATTCTCTAAGACGAACAGGAGTGGGGGTTATAAGGGAGGCCTGAAATTAAAAATAGCGATATTTCGTTTCCTATTGCTTTTTCAGCAAATATGCACATAACAAAAGTTGTTTATTTTGTAATTTAAAGTAACTTTTGTTATATGCACTTTTGCCGTATACGGAAGTATAAATGAGTTATACGCTAAAAACTATAGCGGGAGTCCACAATTTTATTTGGCACAAAAGACTCAACCGAACTAAACCAAACTCGGTATGAGAATTAGTACTAACGCCTTCATTATAATAAGCTATACTAACATTTCTAGGGACGGGCAGGAGTGGGGGTTATAAGGAAGGCCTGAAATTAATAATAGTGATATTTCGTTTCCTATTGGGGTTTCGGCAAATATGCACATATCAAAAGTTGTTTATTTTGTTATATGCACTTTTGCCGTATACGGAAGTATAAATGAGTTATACGCTATAAACTAAAGCGGGAGTCCACAATTTTATTTGGCACTAAAGACTCAACCGAATTAAACCAAATTAATTCAAATGCATGTCAATATTTTCTCCTTAATAATTCAAATCTATGCATAAAGCACAGGAGACGGGAAATATGACAATATGCAGGACAGTGAAGTCTTACATAAAAAAATAATTTTATTATTAACAAATGCCAACAACGGGTATTAACCCTAAACACTGGAAAGGGTAAATGTCAAAATATTGTGCAAAGTAAAGCCTTGCCAAAAATATACCACACCACCCAGCCTCAAATGAATTCCCGGGCGAAGCCGGGTATCTGAGCTAGTATATATATAATTTTGAACGGACCTCATTTTCGTCATCTGGGTAGGATCGATGGACATTTGAGGAAAGTTTTCAAAACTCGCGTCATGAGCACGACCTCAATAGCTGATTTCCCTTAAAGGAAATCTGCTAATATTGTTATATACATTTATTCTCTATTTTGAATATTAACCGAAATATTTGCATTTTTATGAAGTCTGTTGGACATGTGGTCGGGTATAGTTCGGCCGTTTCTGTAACTGTTCGGCTCAGGTGGATGCTTCTTCTAAACTTACCTGTCGTTTCTAACCTTACCTTACCTTCCTTACTTTGTGAGATTTATGCAAATACGTTCTGTTCATCCGCCCCCCCCCCTTCTTTAGTTCTTGGACTACTAAAATTTGAGTTATTAAAATATAAATTATTCTTACAATTCAGAAGCCGTTTCATTTGGGAATTTATTTTAATTAACTGAAAGATTTCTCATTACCGTTTGTATTTAATCACGGTGGTGTTGTGTTACCAGTATACAGATTTCTGTATTGTAAAACTTCACTTGGGAAATCTGCTTAGTTTACGCAGCCCCTGTGTGACGGACTTTTTTTTGTTTATGCAGTTACTGCCTTAATGATTTTTTTTACATTCCAGAAGTCTATTTTATTTCCAATCATAACAGGTAACATCATTTTCCAATTATTAGATCCCAAATTCATTTAGAAGCTCAGTGGGCCAGACGTTTACAAAATTTGAGTAGTGAACACAACATATATGATGTGAATAGTTCACTTGATTAGAGAAAGTGAGCCCCTTTTAGCTATTGATATCATTTCTTTTTTCTAAAAGGGTTCCAGTATAGAAACATAGGGACACTTAAGAAGCAATGTGTAAGTAGTTATAAAAGAAGAATTTTCGCAATACTCATCTTGTTATTTTTTTTATGAAGGGGGGGGGGTAAAAGTAATGATTTACTATAGACAATTTTTGGGATGTACAGTTACTATTGAAATATGATCATTATTAATATTTAGTTATTTATAAATAAGAAATATTCATTTGACTTTTAGGGTTACAAACTTCAATAAATAATTTAACAAACAGTAATCTACTATTGGGAATCGAATACAACTTCAATGAATGTAGAATAAGTATAATTAAATTTCTTTTAATACCAAAGGAATTTTTGAAAATATAGAGGTTTAATAAAATTCCCCATGCTTATCTGTATTATGTATGAATATAACATTTTTCTTCAATTGTGATTGGTATCAGCTCTATGTTGCATTATGATCTAGTATGCAGTGGCTTTAGAGGATTCAGTAATTGTTTTATTTGGGATATTGTTTGGCGGAGTCTAGGATTATTGAGAATTATTATACAAGATCATGTCTAAGCGGCGAATAGAGTATATTGATCCTTACATCACTAAACAGAGGTAGGGAAATTAATTGAGCCCAAAATGCATATCTGTAATGTGTATATACCATTTTACTCCGATGGAACTACCGTCACATTTTTGGAGGCTATTGTTTTTTTATATTATTTGCCTCATCTGTATCGTAATTCTGTAGAATATATTATTTTTATTATTCATAATTTTCACACCTTTGTAAAATTATTTTGTTTTAAATTTATACTCATATTATTAATGGTTATTGACTTTGGCGTTCTTTATTTATGTTTTAGCCGAACAACTCTTCCATCAACAAGTGTAGCAGCAGTTCCTGCAACTGTTCCTGCTTCTAATACATTAAAAAATGCTCAATCAAAGAATCCCTTTACTGGGCTTCCTTACACAAGGAGGTATGTAAAGTATATATGTTTTGTTACATGTGGCTTTTATAGGAATTTGTCTAGATTTTAACATTTGTAATATTTCTTAATATCTTGAATGACAAAGTTGCTTTAGTCTACTTTTTACCCTGAATGTGACTTAAGCAAGCATAGACTAATATTTGCATTGACCACACATCTCTTTAAAGCCAAATAGTATAAAACCTGTTACTATTATTTTGCTTCCAAAACATTTCATTGTTTTTCTTTTAGTTAATAATTTGGGGGTGTTCTTAAATGTTAGAAAAGCTTTATTAACTGGTTTTTCTCAAGGGAAATGACATACTGTGATTGCACTCATTTAGGTAAAACTTGTGTGTGTGTGTATACATATATATATATATATATATATATATATATATATAAATAAATAAATAAATAAGTAAATAAATAAATATAATAATGTTTATTTCCATCTGTTAATGTACAAGCTTCTACAACTTTCATTTCCGATTAACACTAGAGCGTATCTTTATCAATTCATGTAACTCCTTTTGGCTTTCTGCAGGTCCATATTTCCTATACCGTAGTACCTTGGAGGCATTGTGACATTTTGTTTGCCTTTAAAAATCTTATCCTTTGATTGACCCATGGAGACCTTTATATGATGTTGTAGTTACTGTCACTCCCAATAGGTATCTGTTTTCAACTGTTATCTGGAGCTGAATAGCAGTTGTTCTACAGTCTAGGGTTATGCCTAGGATTTTGGGTACTTAAAAATAACTCCTGTTGTTCTTTTGGTGACACTTTATGCATGTTCCTTAGCTTTTTCTAATCCCTATGTGGTGGGAGAGGTGAAGGTATAGTATCTCTTGACAATCTAATTCAACGCCTGGAGAAGTTCTTACAAAACATAATCAACTTTTGATTATTAGTGATCAAGAATTGTTTTATCACATAAAAGAGTTATATTAAAATTATAAAGTATTTATTTTAACTGTGTAACTTATGTAGGTAGGATGAAATAATGTAGGCTACGCTTCCACTATAATAATTTAATAACACGGCAAAGCGCTTTCGATGCTGTGCATCATCGTCAGTGCCCTGTTGACACACACAATAATAGTTACAATTTACTATAAAATATTTTAGGTACATATAACTAAAAACTTATTTTTCTTTGGGCTAAAAACATATAAAATTTAACGTGAAACTAAATAAAATATAAAACATTTCAATCAACAATAATAGTTACAATTTTCTATAAAATATTTTAGGTACATATAACAAAAAACTTATTTTTCTTTGGGCTAAAAACATATAAAATTTAACGTGGGACTAAATAAAATATAAAACATTTCAATCATCAACAGTTATTTTTAAATTAGGTTGGTACAAATAGACAGTTAAAGCTAACTGAAAGAAGCCCTATATGAACAAAGACGTTTTACAAGACAAAGAAGAGAAAGGGAGACAAAGGGGACTTACCGAAGGTTTTCGATGTTGACCTGTCGGCTCTTGGAGCTAGACTGGCTTTTCATTCCAGCTAGTTGAGGTAAAGAGGCTGTTGGAACAAATTTTAGAGGGCAGACATCTTCTTTAATATTAATGTTATTCTTTGCCGTTAGAGGGTCCAATCTAATCTCTAGTCCCTCAACCCTGTCCATTTTCCTTCCCTTAGGTAGGTGGTGCAAAACTTCCAAATGTAGAGAGTCCTGGTCATGATTTTCGGCCATTAGGTGTTTTTTCATTTC
>CM032229.1:130675000-130975000 GCA_019009955.1 Riptortus pedestris | reverse complement strand
ACTGTCTTATTAAAGATGCTCACCGGCACATACACTTTTGGTGTCCATTATGAACCACTCAATAAACTAAATAACTTGTTTGGGCTTTTTTTTTATTTAGAGAACGTCCAAGGACTGCACGAAAGGCTCCTCCAAGTGCAAGGCCACCAAGTGCTCGCCCTAGACCGCCCAGTGCAAGACCACCGAGTGCCCTTCCAGGAGCCCCTAAAGCCAGGGACAGGGGAAATGTCGAAGTAGATATAAAGTAAGTTAACTATGAAAGAAATAATCTATTCATAAGTAGTTTTGATAATTTATTAAAAAGAATTTGTAGCAATATCGCTTCATAGCAAAGCTCATAAATAATTAAAAAATTATTTCAGCAGTTATCACATTTGGAAAGAAAAATATCATTACCAAGACCTTTGTCAGATATAACATTTAGGGGAATTTAAAATTTTTAATTTTGCACATAGTTTAAAATCTGAAATTAAATTTTAGCTAACATTTCAAATGGAACTGCAAAAATTGTTACTTGAAATGAGACATTAAAGTTTAATGATAATTTAACTAAACATTTCTTTGTTGTAAAAATGTAAATGCGTGTGAGACTTTCGTGGAACTATTTTTAAAAAAGAATAATATTTAATTTCAATAGTTTTTAATGAACTATTATGAAAAAAAATACTCCTCAAGCTTTCTTATAGTAATGTAATTTTTTCTTTTCAACTTTTTCATGTAAATTTTTAACTTCTGAACTTTTATATAAAATATAAAAGTTTGTGTTTAAGGGTAAGATATTTAAAAACAATTGTCACAGACAACGTGATGAGATGTAAACTGAGTTGAATATAGTGTTATATAATTTTTTTTTTCAATTCTAGGATATATGTCGTTATATATTAGAAAATCACTAATTTAATCTATGACCAAAAGCAATTTAGTTTCATCATGCTTATTGTTATTGTTCGGAATATGTGTGAGAAAACCCAAGTCAAATCAAAATAAATAATAAATAAATTTATTTATCAGTAAATAATAACAAAGATAATTATAATAACATATATCAGCATTTAAGCCCTAGATTTCACTACTAGAGGATCAACCACACGGATTTCTCATTAAATTTTATTTAGGAGTATGGTTACTGGGACTTTTATTCGTACCTTTTTATTTAATTAAAAGAAGTAAGAAATAAATAATTTATATATATAATCACCATAATTAATTATTGTTATTAATTCTCTCTTCAATTTCCTAATATAGCAAGAGTTTAAATCTGAATTTTCCAGCAATTTTTATTTTATTGATTTTTTTATTATTGTTAATTTAACCAATCAGTAACAATTGCAATAAGGACTAAAATCTGAGTATATTGAAATCATACATTTTTGTCTGTTATTTGGGTCATTTTCACCACTGCTAAGTATTTTCACTCTGATTCTGTATACTTGATTTTTATCAATTTAAATATTTTGATTTTACATTTTTTTAAAGCAAAGACCAAGGAGATGCTGAAATAAAAGAAGTGGCTGTGATTACTGAAAATGATAAAATTGAAGACAAAGAAGAAATGATTGTCCTGGAAAATCAATCAATTTCTCTCGATGAGGTAAGTTGTTTACAAAAAAAAAAAAATGGATAAATAAAATAATATTGTAAATTTGAAGTAATCCAAAATATCAGACTTTCTCGTTGAAAATCTGGCTGTAATGTTATATTTAATCCAGATAATTTTAAATTAAATAAACAAAAATATTTTATATTTAAATAAACCTTTAGTTATATAGTACTATCAGTCTTATAATTATGGACTGGGGCTCAGGTTAACCATGTGAGTTAAAGCATTGGTATTAATTTTGTATGGTAAACCTAGAGTGGCAAGTTTGATTCCCGCTGGGGCAATAGTAATTTATTGAGTGACAAACTCCTAAAAATAAAGGCCTTAGTCCCACCCTGGCTAGAAAGGGTGGCAACCTGTCCCAATTAGCCATAGCAGCAAAAATTGGACTTAAATAAATAATAATAATTATGGACTTAGGTTGCAAATCTTTATGCTATAGCTCTTTCACGTGTTTTATTAATAAAATAATAATAACTTTTAATATTTTTATATTAGTTGAATACTTATCAAGAACTCATAATTTTTTTTTTTATTGTATTGTTTATTTTTTTCTGTTATTGTTTACATTTTTTTATTTTGTGTATATTCATTGTTTTTTGATGAGCAATATCTCCTTGCAGCGAACGCTCCACAATAAATAAATAAATGATTACTTTTTAATGTCTATTTCCTCTTTTTTTCAGGCGGACAACATGAGGGATGATACATCATCAGTTATGGAAGGAGTCCTGGTGGATACGATTTTGGAAACCCAGTCAGAATTGAAGAAAAAAACAAATAGACCTCAAGTTGACATAGTAAGTTTTTGTTTAGATCCACATGATGGGTGATTAGCATAAATTATTTGTGTTCAATTATAACACCTAATAACTGATGACTTCAAAAATTAATTGTTAGGAATTTACGTGAATATTAAAAATGGTTCTAAAAATATTAACTTCATTTTTTAATGCTCATTTGTGCTTAAAATACAACACAGATCTATCATTTTTTTAAATTTTCATCAACAGTATTTAAACTTTTATATTTGAAAGTATTTGTGTTATATAGTCGCTGCCATCTGTCAAAAATTCTGTTAAGTAATAGAGAAGTTCTATGTTAAGTGGTCTTGTTTGACTAGAAGACCTCTAATCCTTCAACAGAGTAAAGCATTATGTAGGTAGCATAACAACCTAATTGTTACCCCAGAAGGTCACTATAGACCTACTTATTGTTGGAATCCCAATTGAAATGGCATTTCTTGATGTCCATCTATGGCAAGATCAATTGATTTCATCTGCCACAGGTAAACTGATAAATATGACGGCTGAATCCGGTGAGGAGGTTGCTAGTCTAAAAGGAGTTAAACTTCGAAAATTTTGCAGCTTGTTTAGTTACCACATAAGCCCAGCGTTCGGTTCAAGGAGAGTGTAGACTGCCCCTGTCTACAGTAAATGGCTGCTAATGACTAATGGACAAGGTTTTGGATGAGGGTTCATAGGAATAGGTTGTCAATTCTAAGGCTAACCCTTTCTAATTGTCCGGTCTTCTTTACACATTAAATCGGAATAAACTAAACATATTTTAAGAAATCAATAAGTGTCTAATATGAAATATAGTTTCTTAAGATAAGAGTCAAGAAATCAATATTATTTTATCAAGTACCAATTTTAAGTGTCATGATTCATTTAGCTTATGTTCAAGTATGATACACACTTATACACCGATATATATACATTCATAGTGAAAGCCACATTGCCCTATAAGTCAAGATGTGCTGTTAGGATTTAATCTTATTACTGTTGATAGAATATGTCAGCCATAGCAGATTATTGACTTTGAGAGAAGTCCTGTTGTAAGTATATTTGAGGATGTTTTTCATTGTTGTATCAAAGCCTATGTAATGAGGTTATTGAGTGCATCTTGAAGAATTTAGGGGCATCATGGTTATGGATGGATGTACTGGAAATCCTGAAAGTCCATTAGTTATGCTTAAATATCTGCACTGGAAAATGTTCTGAATGATGACTTACAGCTCTTAATGCCGTGAACATTCAGTTTCAAAGGCCTTGTGCTAAGTAAAAGAATAACTTACGTTTTAAGGATCTCACTTTTTGACACATTAATCCTTTCTGTATTTTCAAATTATATATATATTTATTGTCTATTTAAGTAATAATAAATATTTAAAATTTAGGAATGGGAAAGTGGAAGTAAGGAGAAGCGAGAGGCGTGGCAGAAGGAGTGTGAAAGATTAAGACAAGGAGTGCAGGCTTTGACTCGAGCATCTGGTCCCCTTGGGAAGCTGTTTGATTTTCTTCAAGAGGATGTAGATCTAGCAACGCGTGAACTTACTACATGGAGGCAGGCTAGCCTGTCTTACTCTAGTCAGTTAGCTGCTGAAGAAAGGTGTGTATTTTAATGCTCTTAAGTAATTATTGTTGTTATTATTAATATTTCACATCATCCAACTCATTTGTGTTTTTGATGAGTCTTGTATTTCTCTAAATTTAATTTAAGAACCTGATTTATTGACATTATTTGTCCACCACAATCCCTTATAAATTTAGTCATCAAACCTCATTATTTGTATCATAACATATAATATAAGGTTATTGACTATGCATAAACCTCACAAGTGACTACAAGTGCATCTAGGGTGTATATTGATTGATTGAGAGGAACTATTTATGGCACATAGTTATGATGCCACCGTGCGGATAAAGGGGAGGGTACATTTATTTCTTCTTTTTGTTAGGTGGGGTTAAAAATAGGTATAAGTATAATTCTACCTCAGGAGAATTTCATTTATGTGGCCTAGTGTTCCATTTATAGAGGAGGATAGACCTATTCACTCTGATAGGTCCTTTAGGAATGCTAAAGTCTTTGGCTCCCTTAGATTTTGTCTAGAGACTATCAGGTGACTGGCAATGCCTCCAAACTATCCATAAAGATGAAGTACTTGTACGCAACTTAGCATTCAAACTTCCCCGGAATAGATCTAGAGGAAGATTCCTACTGTGCAAGATAATTTTTGATCTTTCTTATTATTACTTCCAGGGATCTAGCCAGCTATTATTAATCCCAGTGAGAAGAAGAACAGAAAACTAGTTGCAATGAGAGATGAGTGCTTGTGCTCCCACTAAGTCAGCCAGTTCTTACCGGCAATGCCACTATGGCTTGAAATCCAATTTAGAAAAACACCTTTACCCTTATTCTGCATTATTGTTCCAACCTGTTTTAATTTTAATTTTTACCTGTGGTATTTTAATGACCCTCCGGATCTTTGCTGTACATATACTTGACTTAGACCACTAAGGGAATCTGTGCAAATAATATTAGCCCAATTTCTCTTAAGGGGCTATATATATATATATATATATATATAGTCTGTTACTGCTCTAGCAATCACAGTTTTGGTTTGTTTATATAAAACTAAAGATAAAGTTCATTAATACAGGACCAGTGGGAGGGGAGAATTTCAACAATTCAAAATATCTCAGTTATTGAATGTCCATCAAAAAATTGTATAGAGCCAATATTACTGCAAATTTCATGTTCAATTAATGTTGTTATGCTTGTATTTTTTCTATCTTCAATATTAACAGAGATATTGGCATTTTTTTAGTTTCAGCCTTCAGTAAAACCACTCTTCTAGTCATGTCATATTAACAATAAGCTGTTATATCATGAACCACATTATTCGAAGCTTAAATACCAAATATTGTCTTCATTGGACTTCTCCTATGTGAGATGCAGTCAAATACGTAGCGTGATGAAGTCATCGATTAAGAATTTCTACTCTTGACTTGAACATGTTTTTTTATCTGTTTTTGTGTGGTGATGTCATGCAGTAATACAGTGCTGTGGATATAACGAGCAGGTCAGCAGAAAAAAAAATCCTGCTTAGCAGGCCGAGCTTGAAAGAACCAACTTCTTTCCCATCAACAAAAGCACATTCAGTTTAGGACTGGGTCCTAGGCCTCATGTGTATAGCTCATGTTTCTCTTAAAACCCGTCAAAAACAAATTGAGCCTAAATGGCAACTCATGTACAATCACTCTGTGTATTCGAATTGTAATATTTATGCTGGTAGGTTTCTTGTAAGTCCATGGAAATGTCTGCTAATCAGTTCTGATTGTTTGACTTACCATTAACTTGCTCAATTGGTATGAATATCTCATAATTATATGTTGGACATATTTCTTGATTATGATAATCATACAATTTCTACTTACATTGTGTCATATTCAAAGCATTGTGAAGTAACAGAAACCATTAAAAAGTTTAGTGAATTAAAATTTATTAAATTAATTGAATTATTTTTTTTCGCTTCTAGGTTGACAGAGGAAACACTTTCACGTCATAGAAAGAAGTTAGCAGAGCTAGACATCCTAATAGAAGAACAGCATGATGTAATTCGGTCGGTGAAAGCTAGCATAATGGCAAACGATAAAAAGATACAGGCTCTCATATCCCGCCCATCAGTGGCTCGTTAGTCTTCATCACAGTGTTCCTTGAAGAAGGCCCAGTGCTTTCATTATTTTGTGCCTTTATTTTAGTCTGGTTGTATATATAAGTACATTATAATTATATTTCTATACCATTTTTAAGTATATTTTATTTATATTGTATACTTTATATGCATTATAAAATTTATGTATTTTAATAGGCATTTATTAATTCGGAATCAAAAGAAGACATGTACTTTTACAATAATGATATAAAATAAAGTGCCTTTTTTATTTGTATTTATGTAACCAAGGAAGAAATGACTGTAAGTTGTAGATGTATATAATAAAAATTACATACACAAGAAAACATACTCTTTTATTGGTGTTTTGCATAATAGACTGTATTTTATATCTCTGTCCCTTTATATACTCTATCAAATAAGAAAACAACAACCACAACAACAATTCGGATTTTTCTGAATGTTTTTATCAGATTTTCTTAGGGAAGCTATCTATGATGCATGGCTAGATTTCTCAGTTTTTGCCTTATTTTTCAATTTGCTTACACAAGGTTTTAAGAGTGAAGGGTGCCCCTGAGAGGAGCTACTGCCATGGAAAGACCATATTTGAGATTATGAGTGTAACATTTGCGAACTATGTAATGGAAGGTGATACTTCTTTTGGAGGAGAGTAATAGATCTTTGTATTAAGACCAGGGGTGAGTAACCTTTTTACTCAAAGAGCCAATTTAAATTTTAAATTTTTTTGGTGGGCCACACATAAACACTTATTAATAATTTACAATACTTTATTTATAATAAACATTAGAGTAAAAAAAAACTTTTAAAAAAAGTAAAGATTTCATATAGAAATTGTAATGCAAAATAAAAACAAACAAGAAAAGAACAGAAAAACGAATTTACTTGAAATTTTTAATGAGAAATTTGGCACTTTTTTTCATACAAGCTGATCAATATTAGTCGGTTAAAATCCTAAGTCCCACCCTGGCTAGAAAAGGGTTGTAACCTGTAGATAACCCGTCCTATTTAGCCTTAGTTGCAAAAAGTGGACGTTAATAAATAATAATAATATAAGTCGGAGTTGTTCAGGTAGCTACACGTACGTCGTGCATCACTCAGTCTTGATCGGTGGTGATTTTTGATTGATTTCATGGTTGAAAGTAATTGTTCGCAAAAATATGTACTTCCAAACAGAAACATCATTTGCTTTGCATTTGTCATCAAAAACGGAAATTTCTCAGGGTTCACATACGATTTATAAAAATGTTCGATGTTTACTAAGAAAATAAATTTTTTAAATCGGTATTCTGCATGTCAATCACTTCCATTTGAAAGTCTTCGGGAACTTGATCCACATTGATATTAAATGGCGAGGAAAACATTTTCATGTTTTGAGTCGTAATTGAAATTCGTCAATTAAAATGTCTATGTACATATGTATATTTGTGAGTATTTTTGACAAGTGTAACGTTTTGTTTTTCTAAATGTGGAAAATGTGACATACTCTGCAAACGATGCTGTTTCTACAATTTTAATTCCTGCTCAAAGCCCTGAATTTTATCATACAAATTGTGTATAAACTGTCCTTTGCCTTGAAGTGCCACATTAAGATCATTGAGATTGAGTAATGTCGATAAGAAATCCAAAATCGCACATTCATCCTTTATTGCCAAAATGAGGAAGGGCATAACCCTCGTACCCAAGACCAACGGTTTTTAAGTTGTATACTCTTTTTAGCAATGCACCTCTACTAAGCCAACGTACTTCGGCACTAAAAACTACGTTGCCATATTCAGTTTCTAAATCTTTCAAGAATTCTTTAAATTCACGGTGATTTAACTCGCGCGACTTTATAAAATTGATTAGTTTAATTATTGGTACTGTGACATTTGGCAAACTCAATCTTTTTGGACTTTTGCAAATTTCCTTGCTGAATCTAGCAGTGGTTAACGAATGTTTCCCTTCCTGTGACTTTCTTAATGTCTTGAAATAGCCTTCCCCATACTTTACCTCCAAGCTTGATGTTGCTCGTGCTCCACCTGTTGATATACCAATCAGTAGCGGCTCGTAGCTAAAATTAGCGAGGGTGCTGCTCCAGAAAATTTGTAGCCTTTGTTTTAAAATTGTGTAAAAGGAAAAAAAAACATATATAAAAAAAAATTTATTCAGAAATTTGATAAGATCCTAAAAGAACAAAATCAAACATTTTTTACTTACTTTAACCTAAATTGTTACAGTTCAAGCTTAATCTATTCGGTCGGCACTGCGGGAAAGACAGTGCTCTCTATCCCTTGTGGAGCTTCCTCTGAGGGCATGCGCACATCAGCCAAACACCTAGCAGCTGGAACTGTGAAGAGTACAGTTCCATACAAGGATTTTTGTATCTTTTTCCATAAACTGGGGGATGGTTACTGCATTAAGCTTAAGGATTATATATTATACAAGTATAAAGAAAGAAGGCTCATTATATTAAATGTTATAGATATCAAGTGGAAATTGGGGGTGCTGCAGTTCCACAGTGCCTATACGCTAGCCGCCACTGATACCAATAGTATTTTCTATTGAAACATTTTCCAACAAAGACTTTAGTTCATCTTACAGGCCTTATCGTGCTGGTTGTAGTTCCTTCCATTGGAATCAGTGAACACAATTCTTCGGTAAC
Source organism: Riptortus pedestris (assembly GCA_019009955.1). NCBI lineage: Eukaryota > Metazoa > Arthropoda > Insecta > Hemiptera > Alydidae > Riptortus > Riptortus pedestris. Next base: position 130,966,282 of record CM032229.1, on the reverse strand, counting down.
ATTAAATTTGGTGTAAATACCACGTAAAAATATAGCCACTTGTGCTGTATCGCAACTCTCATTAAGCTCTAAAGAACAGTACTTGACTTTTGCAATTTGTTCAGGAAGCGTTGTTGCTGTTCTCGGTCAAGTCTTCAATTCTCCTTGCAATGGCGAATCTTGATAAACTAATGTTTGAAATAATTTCTTTTATTAGGAGATGCTATTTCTGCAACAGCCAGACATTCTTTTATCATCTCTCCATCTGTAAAGGGCTTCATTTTTTTGCCAGAAGTTGACTTTCAGCTTGATTTTTAAAAATAATCTATTTTTTCTCAAGTTTTTCTCCATTTGATTAAACTTACCTATCCAGAGTTGTCCTGTTAAGTTTTTATATTGTTGTTCATGTTTAGTATCGTAATGCATTTTTATGTTATATTCTTTTAATGTCAACACAGTCTCTGAGCATATTAAGCATACAGCTTTATCTTTGACGAAAGTGAAACTATAATCAAATTTCCACTTTTCTTGGAAATGCCTGTACTCATTTGCAACCTTCCTTTTTTTTTTTTTTTTGCTTTTCCGACATGCTCTTATGGAATACCAATTTGAAAGCTAAAAAAAAAATGTAGGAAAATTTAATTTTGATTAAAAAAAAAGTCTAATATTACATTTTTGACATTAAAATTGCACTCGAGTCTTTTAAGAAACACAAGAATTGCTAGTTAACAGCTTACCAGTCTGACTGATGGTGTGACAGAAGCAAACACAAGGATAGACATGGCGCATTCTATTCATGTTTGAAAAAGTTGCCAAACAAGTGTGTATCTTCACAAAATACAGTCTGTTATGCAGGGGCTGCGTAAACTAAGCAGATTTCCCTCTGAAGTTTAACAATAGATAAATCTATATACTGGTAACGCGACACCACCGTGAATATTAAGTGAATAAATACAAACAGTAATAAGAAATCTTTTAGTAAATTTTAATAGTTTCCAGACGGGGAGCGTCTGAAATATAAGCAAACAGGAGATTGATTAAAGAACAAGTCGTCAAGTGATTAACTCTTCACAAAAAATTGTTTCGGTTTTCATGTACTACCATTTTATTATAATGAATTTTATAACAATATATTATTATTATTTATTAACGTCCACTTTTTGCAACTCAGGCTAATTGGGGCAGGTTTTCTACAGGTTACCGCCCTATTCTAGCCTGAGTGGGACTTACGATGTTATTTACTGAATTTCGTCACTAAATAATTTCCTTTGCCCAGGCGAGAATCGAACTCGCTACTCTAGGTTTATCATGTGAGATTAAAGTCAACGCTTTATCTCACATGATACAATATATTGATGTAAGAAAGTCAATAAAATAAATTCAATTTTAGAAATGCTTGGTGGGCCGCATAAACATGTTTAAGCGCACGTGTTGCTCATCACTGGTTAAGACCATCATTTAAAAAAGGAAAGAATTCAGAAATGCAATGACAAATGTTTGGTCCTAATGAGTAGAGGAAGGCTTACATACTGAAGATATTAATGGTGCAGACAGTCCTGATGGTGGCTATGAAATCATTGGAGGGGGGAAGTAGAGGGTATCCTAGCTGTGTGCTGTGAGAATTGTTTGCTGGGCTGTAACTCGAGTTTTACAATGGTGGCTGGAGCATTTCACAGGTAAGTTTTTTTTATAGTTGGGGAGGGGGACTACTCCTAATATACTTGGCACCATTCATAGCTACTGGATGATCTGTGAAGGAGTGGATGCATTTACCCTTCTTTTCTCACACTTTTTTCATTTCTGGAGGACCTGTATAAACGAAGCAAATATCTCACTCTCTGATAAGACACACTATTAATCTCTTCTTCTCGCCATATATTTTCTATTTCATAATCAAAATCAGAAGAAGAGATGGGTTTTCTTTTTAAAGGATGAAAAACTCGCTGGTATAAATCAAGGTCTTATAAAAAATGTTGATTTTTCTACAAAGAATTTAGGTTTACTCAGGAGCGGACACTATACCTTAAAGGGGTAGTAACAATCCAGTCTTTAATCCCCCTCCTAAAGGCATGGATTCCTCTATAGGGACACCTTAAATATGATCTCAGTTGAGCATAAATGATCATATTTTTCAGAGACAATCACTTTAGCACAGTTCAAGAGAATTCATTAAAAAAAAAAAAAAAACCTAAATAAATAAAGGTTCATTCAACACCGATTAAAGGAGTCCTCTATAATGTTGTCTAAGTCTTAAAGGGGTAGCAAAACATGCTAAAATTATTTAAATATGAAGGACAGTAGCAATTGGTGGTGAAGTAAAAATTGATTAACCTGGAATCTCTGATGACAATAAATATTGTTCTAATGAAAGTATTAAAATTTATATATACAAATAGAATTAATCAAAAACCATTCAGAAAGATAACAAAATTTATTTTAAAAAGAAAACAGTGCTTTTCCAATAATAACATTTTTCTGTAATGGTCCAAAAATTTATAATTTTTCTTCTTCTCATTTTGACTTTAATGACAAATATAAATATATACACACATTTCTCATTTAATAAAAATATATAACTTTATAAATTATAAACAAACTGGAAAATCTGGCCCCCCTGAGTGAGGCACTTATAAAGTTTCCAATTAATTTACTTAAAACAAACAGGCTTTAATGTCTGTTTTGTAAATTATTCCAGAAAATAAAAGGAACAAAACCATTTACTACAACATAGATAGAAAATAGTCCATAATTTCGATTAAAAAAAAACAAAAACAGAATCGTACATTCAACAGCACAACATGAACTTAATATAAAATATCACTTAATATTAGACTATATGTCTCATACAAAAAATATTCCAGAATTAAAATCTGGTATAATTATTAATTGAAATAGTAAAATTACGACAGATTCAAACTACATACAATATTTTGCATCATTAAGTATAATATAATCAGTATCATTCATACGATTGAAAATATTAAATTGAAACTGACTTTTTTTGTTAAGATATTGAATGAGCTATGAAATCCATTTAGGCAAAAATGATGGGAAAAAAATAAAGACAAGACGACAGATCTGAAGTTTAAAATTTAAAGACACCAGAGTAATTTACAACTCTAAAGACAAATATATAATGAATAGAAAAAATCAGTTTTAAAAAGGAAAAAGAATGGAAGTAGTTTGAACTTAACATTAATTTTTTTAATATATATGTAACGGTGGCAACATGTATAAATTCGAATGCTTTGTTTTCTGAAACATGGCAATGTTCTAAAATTACAATGAACAAGCTGAAATCAAATGTTGCAGTTAAACAATATTATATCCCTTCAACTGTGGAAAGAGGTGGGTTAGGAATTGAAAGGACTATTGTAATTACCTCTTACCTTTCTCAGGTTGTTATTCTAAAGGTGCTACAAGAGGAAAGGCTTAGCAGCTAAAAAGATCTGCATGCCTTTTCATCTGTACAAATACCTTTTAATTACTTTAATTATAAAAACAAATTTAGTCCTCGTATAAAGAATAATTAATTTCTTAAAGGAAGTACTATTTTGATTGATTTTTCAACGAGTAAACTCTTTATGAATGTCAAATTCTCTATTAGTAAAGCCTCCAAGGTGAAGATTTTCATTTCTTAAACTTTAATGATAACAGTTATCTTTAAAGGAATTTCTTACATCAAGTATTTTTATACAACAGACACAAACATTTTAAAAGAGAATAAAGTCTCGGAGGCAAAAATCTATAAAAATCACTAAATGGTTGCCAGATATGTACATAATTGTTAGGCTGGATGTTTTCCATTCAACCTTCCTATTAATTAATCAGTAAGTACTTATAAGTTCTATTCCATTTTAAAAAGAGCCTTGTGAGTTATAAAGTAAATTTAGTCAATATTTTGACAAAATACTTTTTTGTAATAAAAAAACTGGCTGGTTCATAGGCTCAGCACTAGACTCCCGAATATTAATGAGGTAATCTCCTCATTTCAACAATGCCAGAAAAATAGCTGTCTTATGCAAAATATAAAAATCTTAACAAACATCTCTATGTATGTGTGTGCGAATTTACACACACCTCTTGGTTGTCAAAATGTTAATATAGTATATCTAATAAAATGTTTGCCACTCAGGAGCTCTGTAAACTAAGCTACATACATACTGGTATGACACACTACTGATGTTATCACACAATGTATTTGCATCTATCTTATTTAGTAAAGATCGGTTGAAAAAAATATTGGGTATTTAAGCTGGGAATAAAACATTCCATGATATATTTGCTTATTGATAAAGTGTGATGACTAGAAGTGAGGGTTTACTGAAGGCTGAAAATTAAATAATGCAAACATCTCGGTTAATATTCAAGACAGAGAAAATATTGATATCAAGTATTGAAAATTAAATTGACAAATTTAGTTAGTTATATATAATTTTTCGATGACTCATATTAACAGAGATATTTTGAATTTCCCCCTCCCCACCAGTCAGATTTGAGCGATTGTTAAAGAACTTAGTCTTCAGATTTACATGAAACAGTTACATATAGAGTCTGGTAACAATCAAATAAAAATTGCGGCCAGACAAGTAATAAATAAATATATATATATATATATGAATGCATAATTTTGAACAGACCTCGTTTTCATCTCCTAGTTAGGATTGATGGTATTTGAGGAAATCGCATCATGAGAACAACTCCAATAGCTGATTTCACTTAAAGAAAATCTGCTAAAAAACTCATGTATTTTAAACGCTTCTAAAGAATGACATTAAAAAATACTTAAGTGCACTTTAAGTCAATCAATGCTAATATGGCATTAGTAAATAAAGTAATAAATATGGCACATAAGAAGAATGTGTAAATTCTGAAATATAATTGGTACAAAAATTTAACATGAACTTATATACCACTTATTCTTTGACCCGCTATTAAAGCCATGTTAAAAATCTCTTCAAGTGGACTCAAAATATTCCAAAAGAAATTTCTTTCACATTATTTTACGACAACAAACTGGACAGTGAAACTTGCTGGATAATGCCAAAAAAGGTCTCCTGCACCCCAAACCACAATACTAAATATTGCAAGTCAAACTGCGATGTTGACAATAGTTTACTATAAAGTTACTGTGCCATGCTATATCCTTTAAAGAGAGATGGAAATTGTTTAATACCATCTTAATTTAAGATGACGTAATCAGCAATTTATTATAAATGATGAGTTGGGGAATGATTCCACACTGCTCTTTATAGGGTTAGTGGCAACACAGTTTTGCGAAGTTTTTGTTTTTTTCATTTTTTCTTAATTTCAAGATTGACTTAAGCACGAGGGAGATTCTACCTTGTTAACAACTGGATTTGATTATTTTCAAGACTAATCAGCATTGAGTCATAAGTAAAAAATGATGAAAATTTCTGACACATTTTACTCTTTGAGTTTAATTGAAGAACTAGTGCGAAGAATTTCTGGTGTAGTACGGGAATAATTAATTTGCCAAGAACAATTCTGATGTATGGTGAATCACATTCTGGAAGACATTTTTTGGGGGGGCTAAAAATGCCTAAATAAATAGGTTAATATTTATGAATACAACAATATTGTGCATCTTTTAAATTTGTTGGGCAAGGTGCTAAAATTTTATGCATGTTAAGTGATACCCCACAAATGGTCACACGTTCGTCTTTGCTGACTGAAACTATTTGTCAGACATAGAGCACCCTCTGGGAAGTTACAGACAATAAGAACAGGTGCTTTGAGTTGAAAGAATGGCTAAACCCATTCTTCTCCCAAATAAAGGAAGGCCCCAGTGCAAAGGATGTTGCACACTTCCAAAAAATCATGTTATTAGTTTGGTGAAAGCTGCCATTCTTTATCATGACTTGCTAACAGAAATTGAAACGAACACAACTGCTGCACATACTGTACAGCTCAGACAAAATGCGTTCTAATTAAAAACATAAAACTTGTTAAACTACTGTATGTTGTCACTAAGACAATGCATGCCCACAAAAAGGTGTGATAGCTAGCTCATTTGGTTTGGAACCACTTTCTCTGTATTCACCATACATAGCCTCTTTTGATTATCATATTTTCTGGTGTGAAGTTTCATGACATTGGTTCTCTTTGAAACTAGATACATTTCTACAACTAGAAACAATAATAATTCTATATGAGAAGGATTGAAATGGTAATTGGTCATTTTACTGAATGAATGCATCAAAACTTGGTCATATCACTGATTGAATGCATATAAAGAGATTATTGATTTATGACTTTCTGTATCAGTAGATAGTAATTGTGTATTTTAATCTAATACAATTATTATAAAAACGAAAAATTTAAAACCAATATTTAAAAAATTGATATTTTTAAAATATATGTACTATCGAGCATAATTCATACCATGTGGTCAAGAGGGAGAAACTTGTTTTAAGATAAAAATTGTCAATTCATTAAAATAAAAAATAGCTTCTCATGTGATTTATTTATTCTTCTGTAACATCTTTAGACTCTGATTTGTCTGGTATTTTAAGTATTAAAAACTCAAACATTTATAAAGGTTTAATAATAAATGGATAAGAAATCCCTCGTGTTTCAAGGGGGGGGGGAGCTATTCTAAAATCAAAACAGCAAATTTACACAATATTAAATGGACATATAACACAAAAACATATGCAGAGAGTTTTATGCACTTTGAAGGACATAAATACATAAAGAAAAATTTTTTAAAACAATCTCCACAAAAGAACAATTTATATTTATTAAAAAGCTTACTTTTAATTAAAAAAATTTTTTTTTTTAATTATCAAATATGAAATAGCATTATTGTATGGGTTGAACTAACTTAAAATGGCACAACTAAAAGATCAATGAACAACATACACATATCAGAATTGTTGGCCTAATTACCTTATTTAATATATCTATCATTTAAATCATACTTCACATTTTAAATATTTTTTATGAAACAAATAAATGACAGACCTTTGTAAGTAAAATACGTACACATATATTCCCAAAATATTACCCTAGGTATATTTTTAATAATTTAAATTGGTATAATACCTAAAATACTTACCATTCAACAATAAGTATTTACGCTTTAATAGTAGTTAAAAATTAGGCCAACAAAATGCATAAATATAAATCAACTATGCTGTCTATGACATTTTGTAAAGAAATCTATTTAAAAGGCCATACAAACATGATTGGTTTGAAAAATTCCTTTCAGTAGAAATAAAAACAATTACTACCCAGAAAATTCCAGTAAAACTGAAATAAAACAAATTAAAATCATTTCAATATTTACAAAAATATGAACTTAATGCACTGAGACAGTTATCCTCTTTTGTATATAAAAAATAAATATAAAACATTAAAATACACATATATCTATAATTCTATGGTGGATTCTATAAATTAAACATCATCCAAAACTTTTAAGCTTATTTATTACACCCAATTGTTTGACAATCAATGAATAAAACAACGTGGGCATGAGAACAAAGTAATCAAAGTATTCCATTGATAATGATGAAGAATGTTTTACAGAAAATAGTAATAGAACAATTATGTCTGGATTTCTCATTTTAAGTAAAGCAAGAAGAAACATGGGCTTCACTTACTAAAAATTGCTTTTTAATCAATTAGAAATTATCAATGTCAATAATAATGGCTACGAAAATAAATATTACAATTATAACATACAATAAAATGTTGAAAAGAAATTTAACAATTAAGGGACTGTGGGTTTGTCGAACACAGTTATAAACAAAAATTAAAGACATTGGTAGATCTATCAGGTCATAAAATAATTTTTAAAAAAAGCAATTTGAAATATTTTTCATTAAAAAGCAAAGAAATGTCCTTTTAAAGTATTTAAGCCTCGTAAACAAGTTCCACACAAAATAATATTTCAGAGAAACATGTAACAAACATATGGGGAAAAATAAAATGTTATTAATTATCACAATTTTGATTGTTTATTTAAAATAAAGCAAAAATAAATAAATTAAACAAACAATCTTTCACATATATACATGAGGATGCGCTCATTTTTTAATGAACTAATGTTTGTCCTAAAAGGCCAAAGCTCTCACTATATACTAGACTAAATGGGCATAACTACCATGAGACATAGGCCCATGCATTTGGTATAAATCAAATAACAACTTAATACAATTACAATAATAAGGATAAAAAATGTACAATATGGTATAAAAAATTTACAGTTTAGACTAGACACAACAAGATTCTCCCATAATAAATACTTCACTTAGATTGAAACGGAGAATTATACAATATTTACAAATAATTACAAGTCTTTAGGTAGCCAAAGCTCATGTTAACCTACAAAAGCTGCTTCCTCCATCTAACCGAATTAATTAATTGAGCTTGATTCTGCATACTAGTTGGGTGAAGATGTGAATCCCTCCGTTCTATAAAAAACACAAAAATTCTGATCAGAATATTAGAGATAATATTTAAAAACAGAGAAATAAGGATTTTTTAAATTTTAAAACTTCGTTTAAATAAAGACAAATTTGATAAGGACCATTACAACTTTAGAATTTTTTCAATCCACTTTTTAGTCTTTATAAGCAGGGACCACAAGTCTTTTGGTAAGAATTTCATCTGGTGTACGCCTTATTTGCATTTTGGTAGTTAAGGAATCATATTTTTATAATATTCGCATCACCCGAAATCAATATGTTCAACAATATTCGAGATGAATTACGACAATTAAATTACATTTATGGGTCTTTTTTTAGCATATTTCATCAGCCAGTGCGAAGGTTTCCACTGTGGGTTGACACTATATAAGAGGAGGGGGGGGGGGTGAAGGGCTTAAGATAGTCAGCTCTCAGACATCCTGGAGGGGACACCCGGGTCAGTGACAGCTTCCTAATCCCCTCAGCCATCAGCGGGTAGCCACAGTCTGGCCTGCATTCAAAGAATCTCTGATGTATAAGTTAAGAGCAATACCATTGTAACATAGTTTAATTAAACATGAGTGTAATTATATTACTTTAGTAGGCGCCTTTCTTTCATTTTGAATTAAATATTTAATACTGGTGAATTTTTTAATTACAAATAAATTTATTTAAATTTGGTCGAGTCTAATGTTGGTGAATCCATCCTAAATTCTTTGTAAGTGATTTGGTTGTAGGAAATTTATATTTTTTTCAAGATTCCGCTGCCTATTTTGCCATGGCCAGATCGCTATACTATGAACATTAAATATAGCTTTAATAGACCTGAAGTTGATAGAACAGTAAATAGCAAAATAGCACTACTTGGGGAGTCCTTCCAAAACAGAAGGAATATTGTAACTAACATGTATATCACATAAATAAAAATACTAAAAAAATGTCAATTTGTTTGGAGAGCAGTGCTTTTTGGGAGCAGAAGTTAAACTCTTCATAAGAGAGAATATAATCAATCGAACAGAGGGGAAAAAAAATCAAAAACAGAAAATGGAGATGCAGGATCACCATTTGGATACAAAAGAAATCAAATGTCAGAAGTTCTAAATGAGGTTTAGAGAAAATAAATACCTTATTGAGTCTATGAAAAAAAAAAAAAAAAAAAAAAAAATGGTGAAACTTGTTGGGTATAGGGAAAACGGAAAGGGGAGTTCCAAAAAGTCATTTTTGAAGATATCATCAAACCTTACAATGGATTTCAGTGGATATTGCTATATGAAAAGAGTAACTTAGTTCCAAAAGACACAATGTTTTCAACTATAAGGCAAAGCAAAGACTTTAGAACTAAAAAAAAAAGCAAAAGCAAAGTTTTTATTAAACAAATAAAGCAGGTAGGCTTTGATACACGTTATATGCTGACATGATACATATGAAATATTAATTAAAAAGATTTTAACACAGGAAGGTGCGGTGCTTCGCTTCACCAGCTGATTCAAGCCCCTGGGTGAATAAGAACTGTACGTATGTACGTATAAATGTATGGGCATGCATGCATGTGTGTGTGTGTGCACGGGTGTAATTAAATGCCTTCCTCAGTCACATCTCTCCCTAACTTGCTTCACCATAGAAAATAGAATGTCTTGTTTTATTTGCAATAACAGTTGTGTGCCCCCCCCCCTCAGTATTAAGACTGGCAAAGGTTTTGAGCATAGATATAATAATATTTGCATAACCAGTAACGAATCTGAGATTGCTTTACATGAACCTATCATAAATGAGCATATATTTTATATTTTGAGTGAAGCCAGCACAAAGCTCATTTGGATTATTATTTATCACTATTTAAATGTAGAGTTTTTACCTGTAAATTAAGAGTTTTATCCAATTTGAAGTTAAGTCCCCATGTGCTCTGGCATTTTAGTAGATAATGCCGATTGATTTTTATAATAACATTCACAGCTCTTAATGTTGATACACTAATTAATATTCCGGATGAATTTTGATAAAAATACAATGTAAAATAGACTTATGGTCCATATTTGATTGGCGGGGGCAAAGTTTGACATCGGCTCAGGCTATAAACCTGCACTTCCTCACACAGCAGAGTCTGATCTTAAAGAACTTCTATAAACCAGCTAAGTTCTTTCATTGTAATTTAGTTTAAATAGATATGTCCCCCGTCCATTATATTGCTAAAAGGTTCCTATCTCATTATCAATTTATATATATTTGAATTTTGAGTCAAACCTTTCTAAATTCTTTGTTAGTGATTTAGTTGAGGGAATTATTATTTTTATGAAAAGGTGAGGGGAACCCTCACGTGAGCTAACTGTAATAAACCAGAATGATATACAAATGCCATGGCTCACCCTGAAGATATTGCCTGATCTGGAGGAAGGAAGAGAGGTGCTTTGTGTTATCTCAAACCCAATGGTTTCCTCCTTGATTGCCAAGTTTCAAACTTGCTGTAGGCAGTTTTCAAAAGCTGATTTAAGTGAGCAGTTAACTGTTGGCTCAATGGAGAGAAATCCAGCATCACCTTATTCTGTAACAGGTTTTAAAAAATGGATTATGTTTTTATCAATAAAGTAAGAAAAGTAGAAAGGTTTAAAAGACATTAAGATTATTAATTTCCGTGACCATAACTTTTGTAGATAAATAATTAATTGTGAATAGGTAACAGTATTAATCAATATTAAGCATAATGAGCACTAATAATATCATGTATTAAATCATCCTCCAGTCAACTGTTTTCATGACTAATAAAAATGATTTAAAAAGGAGTGGTATTATTCTAATTATTGTCTTACTTTAAGCTTATACCCATGACTGGTATTGACAATTATAAAATAGTAAACCAGTTTTTTCAACAATTGGCATTCAGATAACAGTGGGTGTAAATAAACACATACATAGCCACCAGCTAATTTTTACTTCCTAGTATAGAGTAAAACAATATTGTAATCACAAAAAAACAAAACAAATTACAATTGAATTTTACCCATTTAATAAATAATTAGTTTAGAAAGTTGTAATTTTATATTTAGGACTGATGGAAGAGGGAGAGGGAGGGAGTGAAAATATAAAATTGTTAATGTATATTGATTAGAGGTCCAAAAGATTTGTATAGGACCGTCTTTTGACCTGATGCAGAGCAAAGATGTATATCACTTTGAAATTAAATAATTTTAAATTAATTGAAGCAAAACCATGTATTTAATTTGTTATTATATATTTAATTTGAGTCCATAAGAAAGTCATATGTGGCCCACATAAAAGTTCGGGAATCTCTGTTTTATATATCACTTATCTACACGTTTTATTAAAAGATAAAATAATTAAACCACCAATTCAAAAATCCACTGAAAAAGAGTGAAAACCCAAACTATCACAAGCTTCATTACTATCTTGACATGATTTTTGATGATTGCTAGGAATGATCTTTTTGCGCTTATTTAAGGCAGTTATTAAATCACCTATTCACATAATTGGGCTAGCACATCCCATTTCTAATTACCTTCTTGTTATTTATACCATGGGGTCATTGAAAGTATTAGTAGCAGATATGGACTGGATAATATATGAATTACCACAAAACTGTAGAAGGGGTATTTCCATAGCACTCTATAAACCATTAAGGAAAATTGTATTGTTTTCTAGTAGTTTGGTCTGCTTTTGTTAAAATGGCAGAACGGTGTCAAAATCGTTTGAGTGTTGAATAAAAGATAAAGGCAAAAGTAGGGCTCTTCATGTCTGTATCGTCTTGTAAACTAAGTGCAGTTTGTGCATCTCCAGAAAAATTCAACTCAGTATTTATCATGTAGAGAGAACCTATGGACCATGTAAATACTTACTATTTTGTATCACTGGAATGGAATGTCAAAAAGTAAAGGGACTAATATCAATTTCCTAATTGGCTTCTGGGCTTGGAGCAAGTTCTTCCAGGAACTACTGGTTCCAATTACACCTTTAAACCTGACACGATTTCCAGTATTTCTATATTCATCGATTTTCAGTATTTCTATATTCATCGGAATCTGATACAGAACCCTGAGAACAATTCTGACTCGATACTTCTAGCAACAGCAATATGTTTATACATTTGTCAAAATAAAGCCTACAACTACTTTAAATCGTTAATAGACAATTATTGCCCCTCTTGAATATACTGATTTAGTGCATCATATTGGGAGAGCTTTGTGACCAGAGAAAACTTTGTTTGGGTCGGTAGCCATATCTGTACCTCAAATGGTAGAGCATTGGACTAGATATCTAGAATACAGGGATTCACTCCCAGAAGGTATACATTTTTTTTCTTCAAATGAAAAATAATTAATCTCTTAATTAATATTCTTACTACTGTGTTCTTATTTTCTGAGCCAATTAATGATGTGAAATGGGATGAATGTAACAATCATTGAGAATGGGTTTTGTGAAGACAGATTGGCTAAGTTTCAATTCTCTCTCTGCAAGCACATTTAAAAATGAAATCTTTCATTGCAAATTGTATGTTCTAGTGAATTTGGTTAAGATATAGGAGGAAATCAGCAAGTGTGGAAACTCTATGAGTCTAAACCAAAAATGTATGCACTTTTAATGTTGTCTTTATTTACTACCATTTAATTTTTACTGTAGGTTTAAATAAATAAATCCTGTATTTACAAAAATAAAAGGTTATTATAATTAACATTTGATGAACCAATATAAAAAGTATGCACAAAAGATGTATTATAACCAATTATTAAAAAGAAAAAGTAATATAATAATAATTTATACCATTCACTTGGGTTTGAAGAAATAAAACCATTTTTATTTATTAATAAATTCAATTATTCTATGGAGAAAGAAAAGTCTATCTATAAAATAATGGTATGCATCAAGTCTCAAGACATGACAGGTATTTCAGGTAATTATCATCTTAACATTTGCTTCTTCAATTCAATAATTATAAGCATATTATTCAAACTTATAATATCCTAATTAAACTAATTTACTACTTACTATATCATATAGTTGACACCTATTATAACCTAGAAATAATTGGAGAGAGGATGGTAAGTATTGAATGGGCTAATGTTAAGGAATCAAAAGCAAAGCATTATTTTCATTTCTAGAATAATTATATTTTCTAATAATGTTACCTATAAAGTCCCAAATTAAAAATTAGTCTGTTACATCTTCCCTCTTTTCTAAATAGTTTTGGCAACTTAAGAAGCAATGCTTCAACTCGTCCAGCAACTTTCGTAGTGAATACTACAAAACATGCCTAGTATTCTGAGTTATCATATTTGCCAAATGATTTCATACCAAGTATCTAGAGAGTCACAATAAAGGAGCTTAATAAAAATAAAAAATACTTCATCCTGGGTACTACCAGGATCTGAGTCAATACTATTGAAGTTTAAAAATCACTGAAAAATATAATAAAGGTATGTCCACTTTTTAACATTTTAGATGGGGAAGTATCTTTAATTTAAGTATGAAAAAGTAAGGAACTACTGATTGGTTCAGAGTGTAGATGGAGTGTCATAACACACCTAAGACAAATCTAACACTTTTCCTCTATTCAAATGTAGAATTTGTAGTTTTTTAGATGAATTACTTTGATTTTTATAATAAAACATGAAGCCGCTAGGACATGTTTTTTACGACTATCGCTTTGGTTTGTATTGCAAATTGTGGGTGAGGAAGGTTAAATCGGAACTAATCTTTACTGTCATTCACATTAAATTCTTGGCCATCTTTATTTTGTTTAAACTTTTTCATTGTCCTTTTTGGGTGGGGGAGAGACCAGAATATACCCAAAGTCTGTCTGTTGTAGACTAATTGGGCTCCAGCCAGGGATACATGGTTTTGATAGCTCTAGTGTTGCTAGGGCTGGTAGTATTAAAAGTGTTGACAGTCCCAAAGCCTGGATAAAGGAGGATGAATGAGTTAAATAGATTGGGCATCCTCCCAATTGTCTAAAGAAGTCCATAGATTGTTAGTGCATTTGTTTAAGGTTGGAAAGGAATAAATAGAATTTTCTAGTAGTGTCTTTATTGTGAGATGGTCTGTTGTGGAAGAAATAGGAAACCACTAACATGGATTCAGGATTACGTGCTCACAGGAACAATCACTAATATCACATAAGTACTTTTCCTATTTAACAGGTGCCAGACTAGATTTAGTATTTGTATTAAATAACCCTTTAAACATTTTTAAAAAAATCCGTTTTCAGAGAATTTCTTTTTTATGAAATATTCTGAAACATTTGGGCTATTTTTATGAATTATTTTTCATATAACTAGATATATTCTATTGCACAGCTGGATTGAGGTGCTAGAAGCACTATTACACCTCCTATGCCCATTTTATAGGTGCTTGCAATTAAATATATATATATATATATATATATATATATATATATATATATATATATATCCTCAAACAGACTATTTCTAATGTTTTATTTGCCATTATTAACAGAGATAACTTTCTTTCATCGATGGATTGTGTTGGCTATAAAATCAATCAAGGCGTTGAGGAAAGGGAAAAAAAAACAATTTTTTTTTTCTACTGTGATGTCAATTTAGTTACTATTTGATGCAGTGTGGTAAGCTAAATTAAAAAATGTAACAACTAGGATGCAAAGGTTAAGGACGTTGAATCAGTCCATGCTAAGCAAAAAAATTCAATGACACATCAGCGATTTTATCAATAATTAAAGAAACAAAGCCTCACATTATTCTCATCATCACCTTATCATTCTCTTTGACAAAGGCGCTTAATAGTCTCACCAGTGTGTCCAATGATCATTACCATTAGTCACTCCTACAATATTTCTCTTATTCGCCAATTGGGTAGTAAAATATGGGGATGGGGCTTTTTGTTGATGACTCACTGTAAAGCTCTAGTTGAGTACTCTTCAAATACACAGTTATTTGAATTACTAATATTAAGTTCCAAAACGGTGGATAAATGAAAGGTCCCATCTTTTTGTGACTTGTCACTATTGAATATAATTTTTACTTTTAAATTTCTCAGTTAATATGTCATAAAAATATAGAATCAAAAGTACTTAGGTTTATAAAGAAATTGTTAGAAGCTAGTTAATTTTGTTCACAACATTTTTTGTGTTCTTGACATATAGAATTTGTTTATATTTTAGGTTCAGATAATACTAAATTAAATACCTAAGGGACTTTTAGAACACAGGCATCTATACTTCTTACCTCCAGTGTCTGCTGACAACTTCAGTGAAAAAGCTCATTTTTAATTTAAAACATATTTAAACATTTTTAATAAGACAAATCGCTGTGGAATATTATTTTTTAGGACTTTCACACCCCCCCCCTCTCAGTATGTTTTAGGAATATTAGAATGACTGACTTATATGTTAGTATAATGGACTCCCTTTGAGTGCCTGCGCAAATGATTTACTTTAAAAACACAGAAATAGTCAAATTTTC
Source organism: Riptortus pedestris (assembly GCA_019009955.1). Taxonomy (NCBI): domain Eukaryota; kingdom Metazoa; phylum Arthropoda; class Insecta; order Hemiptera; family Alydidae; genus Riptortus; species Riptortus pedestris. The sequence goes on along the minus strand of CM032229.1, from coordinate 130,950,423 downwards.
TCATGAAAGTGATCTTCATAGCTATTACTACTTACTAAAAATGTTATTTTCCCAAGCTCAACACTTTATACTGCATTCTTCAAACATCTTTTGCGATGAGAGGAAATAAAAAAGAAAAAGAAAACCTGATTGGGTGTCAAGGTTGTGTTACTTCAGCATGGTAGCACCACACACAGCAATCTTTATCTTCGTGTTATACATACTTAACTGATTTGTAGCAGAATTTTGTCAAAAATGCCTAAGTCAGTCTAACTGAGGGTGACATCACAATGGCAGCAGCTATTTGAAATTGTAACATTTTTTAACACTCAATAATTACTTCTTTGTATATTTGAATGCTTTTTATTTATGTTTTATTTTTTAATAGTTTGTGATTAAACTATTAAAACAAGTTAGAAGTCCTATTACCCTTCATTTGCTAATTTAAAAGCCCAATTATGTCGTATAAAGCACAAAACACTTCTTTATACAGTGATAGGAAGCTTTTAAATAATTAAATATTCAAGAATAATGAAAAGGATTTTGATAAAAACACATTTCTCCTGATACATCTATTGAGTTTATAAATATGTAATGATGATGAGGAATGCATAAAAAAGTCTTCTAAGCATTGTACCTCAAAAGGTTTTATCCTAGCATGATGAAATCTTCTAATAGCATTGTGCATATGCTCTGCTTTATCCTGGAGTTCTTGAGTGGTTGGTGGGAAACAAGCCCAGAAGTGCCGGAGTAGTTCACAGCATGTGCAATACAAACTATGAACTTCTTTGGCAAGATCTGTAGGTACGAGCTCTGCAAATCAAGAAAATAATGTGTGTTACTTGTGAATAACTCACAACTGCATATTAATTAAGAAACAGTTAGTGAAAAATATTCCAATTATGAAAATGGAGTTCTATTAATGACTTTATGAAAACGATTCCTTCATGAAAAAACTAATATAACTAGAAATATTAATAATCACTCAATAATATAATACAGGAGTATAGTTACACACTCGTCTTCTCATTGTCTAGCAATCCTTGAAATACATATATTATAAATGATTTATTTACATTACAAAAAATAAAGTAAAATCAGACAATAAATTAAATTAAACAATCAGACTATAAATTGCATGGCCTTGAAGTAATGACCTATGTTATAACACCACTCCAGCCTCTTCATTAAAAAGTTAAATGGGGCAAATTCTAAAATTTCTAATATACTTACGAGCCAATGATTCGTCAGTTTGATGAACCATGAGAGCACCCCCAGGTGTAAGTTCCCCCAGAGCAGCAACAGCAGTTGCAGGCTGAAGGACACCAGGGTTGGGAAAATGTAGAGGCCAGGCTCGCGCCTCATCCCTCAGCTTAGCAGCAGCATGATTTACATCAGGACCACTAGAATCCTCACGATCTAAAGATGCCCAGTCATTTTTAACTGGTCCTTCTAAATACCTTTCCATCTAAAAAAATAAATAAATTTAAATTTTCAATGAACTGTATATATTAACAAGAATTTTACAATGAAACATTAAAATTGTTGTATTAAATATTCTTACTAAATAAATAACCTACCATATATTTAATAATAACCATTAACTTGGGGGGGGGGGAGGGCAGAACCAATGTCCATAAGTTTACATGTAAATTGAAGCCAACACCTGAACACACATGGCTAACCTCAGTCCCATAGTTAAATTAAATTAGATAAGTAAATTAATAGAAAATACTGTAATACATTGTTAATTACTTCAGAATCCATTCCTTTTTCATAGTCTTGTTTCAATGACAATTTTGTCACAGCATTTTATAATTCAATATAATGTACAGTTTCTGAGATAAATAATGATTTGTGTTAAAAAACGTGTTTTGGCATTTTATGTCTAAAGGATGCATCAAATCGAAAAATTCACTGATGCAAACTTCTTTTAGAATTTGATTTCCTACAGGAATCAGAAATAGAAAGTATGGTTGCTGGAGAAGGTTATGAAGTTGAATATGACTGAAATGATTCTTCAGGAGTCATAATTATGGCACACCATGTCTCAGCCTTGCATTAAAACAATTACAGATTTTTAGGGGGGTGGCACATGAACTTGGGTCACCCTGTATATGTATGTAACAAAAAAAAATTATTAGGCCTGTTACTTGAATTTTCCTGGGAGTCAGCATCTGCCCGGTGAAGAAAACATCAGCTCTGTGTCAAACCAAGTTTAAAGCAGTTATAGGTTGTTTTTTGGTGAGAAAAGTGTCTGAGGTGTGTATAGTGTGCTAGTGCTTCTAATAGTGGTACCTTTTGGTGTTTGGAGTGCCCAGGAGTTCTAGGAAGAAAAGGAGAAAAGGGTGTAGAAATATAGGAGAATCGCTAGGAAATAATTAAAGAGATATACAGCATTAAAAAAGCCTTCCTGGAAACCAAGAGAAGAGGACCTACATTTCCAATTAAGATTGGAGTCAGACAGGGGGTCAATCTTTGATACTATGCATAGCAATGCTGAAGTTTGTACTTAGGCACTGGAACTGCAGAGAAAAAGGTATATATATTTCAGATAAAGCACTGAGGAACCTAGAATTTGCAGATGACTTAATATTAATTGTGTCCAGTTTGGAGGAACTAAAATAGATGCTGAATAGTCTGCTCAGGGAATGTAGATGAGTCGGACTGGAGCCAAACCTGAGTAAAACCAAGGTAATGGACAAATGTCACGAAAGCACCAGTTGTAATAGCAAACCAGCCTCTGGATTATGTCCATGAGTATATCTACCTAGGTCAGCTCGCCTCTTTCCAAGAAATGAACTCCAAGGAAATTTTAAGTAGGACGGCTTTAGGATGTAAGAAGTTTTGGGCCCTAAAATTTATTATGAAAGGAAACTTTAAAATAAAATGGAAGACCAATATTTAATCGCTGCATCTTGCTAGTTGTGACTTATGGATGCCAAACCAGGTTACTCACCAAAAAATTCGAAACCAAATTGGCAGTATGGCAGCACTCAATCGAGAGGTGTGTGACTTATGACAGAAGGAGTGATCGCATTAGGAACAGTGAAGTGAGAAAGCAGACTGGAATGAAGGATATCGTTTACTGTAAAATGAAAATGGGTGGGCATGTGGCTAGGTTTGATGACATCAGGTGGGCAAAACTTATAACCGAATGGTCACAGTATGACAGGAAGAGGAAGCACGGAAGACAGAGGAAGAAATGGGCAAACAATTTGAAGGAGCTAGCTGGACCGGCTTGGATGATGACTTCTTGTGACTGAGATCTCTGGCAGGAAATATGGGAAGCCTACAACTCTAATCCCTAATAGGTTTGGTCACCACAGGGATTTAGACCATTACCCCATCAGGATGGCCTTGACAGTGGAATACTTGAAAAGTTATATATATATGTATTTATATATATATATATATATATATATATATATATATATATATATATATATATAAAATCAAATTTTTTAGATAATTTTGTTTTATGTGGGAAAAGAGATTGTTTATTAAATTAAGATGTTTATGTTATTTATACTTTATATTCAGCTGTCAATAAAAAGGCTTTATTAATATTATTATACTTGAATTTTCCTATTACTACTAAAACATAAACCTTTAGAAATGCTTTAAAAAATAAAACATACTTCTAACAAATTTCATATTCTTTCACATACTTAATGCAAAACAAGTATGAATAAATCTTAATACAAAATATATAACCACATAACTATTACATACCTTAGATAAGTTAAGCTTTATTGGACTAGGCTGTTTCAACGGGTCATTACTTGGATCTAAATCATCGTAAGTAATTTTTTCTTGTATCCTTTGCTGAAATAAAACAAATAGGAGAAGTTAGTTTGAGAAACTAATTCTTACTAAAAGAAAAATGTACAAGGATTACCTGAAAAAAAAAAAAAAAAAGTAGTGAGATACCATCAATTCATTGCCCAGCTCTTCTACTCTAAATAAATTGCATGTTTTCTCCTGACCTATCCTGTTTCCTCCTACTTAATTATCCACTATTTTTGTATTAATACGTAGGAGTTGTAACATAATTCCATGAATGATTAATATACAGCTTGTTTATTTCAGCTCTAAAGGATGGATACAAATGGTCTCCCGAAACAATAAGAACCAAAATATAATCGTTGTTTTTGACTATGGAAATCATTAGCTAATGCCCAACTAACTATCCCAACCAATTCATTTAAGAGCTAACAGCTAACTAATAAACTGCTTGAAAAGCAGAAATTATGCCCATATTAGAGAAATAAACCAACACACTTTCCCTAATTCTTGGTACATACCATCTGAATAGAAAAAAATAGTCACATTAAATGAAGTGACACTGCCTCCTGTCCATAAGGATTGTAGAAACAAAAAGTGATCTTCATTTCCTAAGAGAACTGTTTTTTCCCTCTTTTTTATTTAAAACTAAATAAATACATAAATCAGCAACTTTGTTGTACTTAAATATACTGATTTTGATTCTTTAATAGGACTCAAACTCTGGACGGATCTCTTGTAACATTCAATTTACAAAAATTAGGGAACATTTGGTACCCAAGAAAGAAAAGGACCTAGTCGGTCTCTTGTGGTATATTTAATAAGAAGAAATATTTTGTGGGCTTCAGAAAATTGACTATCTAAGTATATAAAATATGTTTGGGCTTGAGGCAGTGTCTGACATTAGTTTCTTATGGTATGTGACTAGGACAAAAAATCTCATCAAGCTCAAAAATATCTCTACTTTCCTACAGAAACTAGATGATGTAGAGTGGTTAGGAGGGGAACCAATTCAGTCTTGCCTGATAGTACTCGAGACTATAATGAGTTACAAAAGATTTTTAGATCTCATCCAGATCCTGAGGTTCAATAAGGAATGTTATTATTACTAGTTTGACTCAACATCCCACAAGCGAGTCTTGATCTTCTCCACCAGCAATCGCCATGTGCCCCTATTCTGTGCTGCTGCCACCTAACCCAATTCCTTACTCCGATGGTCCTTAGATCACTTGTGACACAGTCCAACGTACGCAACTTGGATCACCCAACTCTACGCTAGCCTAATATCTGTGTCCATTAGTATTTTCTTCCGGATTGACCCATCAGGTACCCGTAACAAGGTGTTTTGATGATTGTTACTATACCCAGCTCATTAGAGGTTATAGATGTCTCTATTTCTACACCTTCCCCATTGTCTGATCTCACAGGTGGGGCCTCTAAATTCGACGAGGGATCCTTTCAAAAGTAAGGTCTTTTTCATCAGCCTTTGTAATAGTCCATGTTTCAGAGCCATAAGTAAAAACAAAGCAAATGAGGGTTTTGTAGAGGATGACCTTGGTGCCCTGCGAGACAAGTCTGCAAGAGAGGTGTGAGCTGAGTCCATTAATAACGATTCGCTGAGATTATTCTTCTCTGAGTGTCCGCCGAGATCCTTTTGTCACATGTCCCCTAAGGTATATAAATTTCGACACTTGTAACTTGTAAGGACCAAATGTAATTTTGGTACCAATCTGTAGGGGGAGGGGGAGCTGAACAGACACCCAATACTTTGTCTAGTCTTGCTTGACAATAAGTCTAAGACACCTTGCACAGTCTCGGGAGCTAGGAATGCTTGAGATACAACCTAATACGACCAGGCAATGATGTCTATATCATCAGCATACGCTAGAAGTCGAGCTGTTCTGTTGAACAATAAGGAATGAGGGAGGAATATTAGATAAGCTATTTGCTATAAGATATCTTTTTTAAGGTTTAATAATAATCTTAATAGGTTTAATAATTAATGACCCAATAGAGTTTGTGGTAATCAATGAAATGGCTGTATTTAGAGGGCCGTGTTCTTGAATTGCTTGACAAGTTAGGTCATTACTACTGTTCAGGCTGGTTGCCTTCACTACTGTTGCTTGATCGTAGTCCAGGGCCTACATGCCAGCCCAAGGCATACATAGTACTTATAGGGATGCTTCACTTAACTCCTCCCTTCTGTTTCATGGGCCGCCCACATGGAGTGCCACTAGTCCTGCTTGCTCCGCTTCATCTAAGTTTATTGAAGGTCCAGGAATAAGGTACTGGCCAACCCCTTCGCCATTTATATTTTGAGGCTCTCCTAAGATTTCAGTGCTTATTAGGACTTCCCTTATCAGGCTTTTCTTTAGGTGGGTGACCCTCTCTCTCCAGTATATTCACCTCAGTGAACTTGCTTATACTTCAGAGTGCCTGGCCATGTGGGTCCTTGTTCTACCATGCCTCAGGTCAGCTAAATTAATGTTGAGAGGTTTCTTGCCAGTATGTACAATGTAACACCTCCAATCACAGAGGGTAGTGTACACCCCACAATTTTCCAACCATTTCACATCCTTAGAGTTTTTAAAATGTTCACCAATTTTCTCTATCAGCCTAAATACACGTTTTATGCTCTTATTCATGAACACTTTACAGAGATTTCAGATAGCCCTTTGATGTAGGGCAGCAAGATAATAACAGTGCCGCTATCTGTGCTGCTTTCTTCTGGCAGATGGTTAGAACTGTTCTCTCTTCTCAGCACTCTTCAAAACAGAGTGGCAAGGTCCACCTCACCTCAACTGTAGGGGCTACCTACTTCTTAGTTCTTCCTTCAGGAGCTTAGCTTCTCTTTCCAACAAGCCTTGACTGCTACAGTTTGACTGCCAGGTAAACCAGAGTATTGAAAATGCCAGATTAGAGACGGCATGGTGAGTCTGCTGTGGGTATGTTCCCGTTGCAGTGGGCTTCTATATACTGTGCGGGCCAGTTTTCAGTCATTAGGTCTCATGATGAGAAGGTCAAGGAAGGGTAGACAGCCATCCTTCACAGGGAAGACAGAATAAAACTTTGCCCAGCGAGAAAGTCTATAAAAATAGTTTAAAGTTTCTAATTTTTTGAGAACTGGGAAAAAATATTATGCCACAAAATCTGACAACTGAAAAATCATCATTCAGAGAGTAATTTTAGGTTTATTGGCATCAAAATAAAATAAATATATAATTGTTTTTTAGATATGAGAGCTAATAATTAAATCTGATTTTTTTAATAATATAATAGAAGTTTGAAAACAGTCTTTAATTAGCATACGAGGTGCAGCTATTAAATAACGAGACTGACGCTGTAAAACATTTTATTTTTATTTCATACATTTTTACTTATTATCACCTTCAATATCCACCCCTCCTTTATCCCTACAATGCTCCATGCGAACCTTCCATTGTTTGAAACAGTGCTGGAAGTCTTTTTCTGTCAGCTCCTTCAGGACGTGTGCCGCTTTCTCTTTCACAGCTTCAACAGACTCAAATCTTGTTCCTTTTAATGCAGATTTCACCTTAGGAAACAGATAGAAGTCGCACGGCACAAGATCCGGCGAATAAGGCGGATGGTCTAACACTGGGATGCTGAATTTGGCTAGAAACCTCTTAACAGAAAATGGGGAATGAGCCGGCGCATTGTCTTGGTGGAGAACCCATGACTGGTCCTTCCACAATTCAGCAAGAACGTGAAGATAGTAATGTTGATTAATCGTTTGACCTTCAGGAACCCAGTGAAGGTTCACAATCCAATGAATATCGAAAATTCGAGCTTTTTTGGCTCTCGGTGAAGATGGGCTCTTCCAGTGCATGGATTGGCGCCTTGTTTCAGGATCATACATAAAAAACCATGATTTGTCACATGTTATTATCCTTTCCAGTAAGTTTGGGTCATTTTCAATGGGTGAAATCTGCATTAAAAGGAACAAGATTTGAGTCTGTTGAAGCTGAGAAAGAGAAAGCGGCACGCGTCCTGAAGGAGCTGGCAGAAAAAGACTTCCAGCACTGTTTCGAACAATGGAAGGTTCGCATGGAGCGTTGTAGGGATAAAGGAGGGGTGTTTATTGAAGGTGATAATAAGTAAAAATGTATGAAATAAAAATAAAATGTTTTACAGCGTCAGTCTCGTTATTTAATAGCCACACCTCGTACAAATCTACTATTTATAAACGAATTTATTATTATTTATTTTCACCCCAAACCATTAATTTCTTTATTTCAAAAATACTTTACTTTAGTATTAATGAACTACTTACTTTTTTAGAAGTTGGTTGATAATTAGTTTCTTCTTTTTTAGCAGGGGAATTGCCATTCATCATGGCTGCACCATTATTCAGATAATCATTAGAAGGATCTGGATCTTGTCTTTGACATGCCTTTAATACCATAATAGAATGTTGGTTAAACCTAAAAATAAAATAATTTTTTAAAGACATAATAGATAAGCAGTACAAGAAATAGAGGGTCATTGCAGCAATTCATTTTGATTTTTTATTATAGCCCTATTACAGATGGTATCAGAGGAACCTAAAATGCTGCAAAGGGATCACTTTCTAACAAATTGGTTGAGTGGAGTTTCCTCCTTTCTCCCTTACTTGTCAAAGTCACTTATGGAAGGCATAGCTTGTTCTCATGGTCCCATGACTGTACTTTTCCTATGAAAATAAGAGCTTTCTGCTCAGAAGGATGAAATGAATCTGAGCTCGCATTACATTTTCCATTTATAAACGACTTTATATTCTGAGTTCTGCCCGCATAAGCTCACTTGGAATAACGCTCAAGATGTTAAAAATCAATTTTTTTACCTTAGAAACTAGGGAGTTTTATCTAATTTTGGGTGAAGTCCCCATGTGGTCTGGCATTTTTGTATTTAACATACTTATATTTTTTATATTAACACTCACGATTCTTGAAGTTGATGCACTGAACATTTTGTAAGATGATTTGCTATAATAAAATTATGTTTAAATCATTGTGAGCATATTTCAATCAGTTGGTGCAAGTTGGGCTGTGGCGGATTAAGTCAAGCACAGCGTTTCTTGACTAGCTATGAGTATTCACGAAAACAACAACCTGGTAGTTCGCTAAACCTAAAAGTCTGGCCTCAAATTAGTAAGCCTTTTTAAAGATAAGTAAAAACTTTTGTAATATCGTTATAGTTAGACATAAGATGTCTCCATTTTATAATCATAAGTTAAAATATGTCTATTAAATACGACTTTCAATAAATGTATTATTTATCAAATTTTGATCAGCATTGGTTGTTGATGAATTTCCCATCCTAGTAAGTGGTTTGTTTGTGGGAATTTTCACTTTTCGGCTTCCACTGGGCATTTCTACAACCAGATCACTTCAAGTAACAAATACTTTCTGTAGATAGATAAAAGCTAGAGTTAAAAAGATATTAGAAAAGATCTAATATACAGAATTACTCTGAGCAGTCAATAGACTCGATACACACACAAATACCTGCAGATGAAGCAATGACAATAATAGACCCTTATTCAAATTCAAAATTAGGTATGATTATACGCATATTTGGGAAACATTATCACATCACAATGTAACTGGACACCAGAGTTGGGCAAAATTGTAATTACAATTACAAGTTATAACTACATTAGTTGAAATATAGTTACAATTACAACTACTAATATAATTAGTTATCGATAATGGGCAACTACATTTTTCAACTAAAGTAATTGTAATTGAAATTTCACAACTACAGTTAGTAGTTGAGAAAATCAGTAGTTCCAAAAACAAATACAGTTAGTAATTGTAACTGTAGTTATAGCTGCAACTACAGTTACTTGGGTAGTTATTTTAAAAAACTGGGTGAAACACTGACTGAAGTAGTTGAGTATGTTAAGAAATAACTACATTCAATGTCTTTATATTCAAAAATTCATTATATACATATACTACATTATTATAATAACTGAAAACTAACAAAAATAATATGTAAATTCCTTTTTATATTTTCCTGAGTTGAATGAAATTAAATAATACTTTTAAACTTTCAAATTTAAACAAATTAGCCATTAAAATTACTCTAAGCTCAGAATTTTTGTAAGAAAGGCTGTTTGATTTTGGGGCTCTAAAAAATAAGGTGTTCTAGTCCTCACTTTCACTGTCACTCATTGTAATTTGTTTCAAAAATCTTTTTGTCGCTGAGGACTAGTGACAGATATAGAAGACAGACTGGAGTGCCCTGCGCGAGGACAAGAGGCGATCGCTGTAACAAGAGAGTGCAGTTGGGCACGTCCACCTTCAGTTCTTCTTACATATTGTTTGCAGCAATTAAACATGGCTCGTCTCAGATGATCCAATCATCACCACCATGAGTGTAAATATTTATATAGAGGCGATCAAAATATATTCGCTCTGTAGCACGTAAAAAACAGCTGATCTATATGTAGTTGTAGTTATTACTCAATTGTTGTTGTAATTATTTCTATAACTACTTTTTATTTCAATTAGTAGTTGAATTTTTCAATACCAACTACAATTAGTGTAATTGCAAAACCAAGAAAATGTAGTTGCAATTACATAACTAGTATTTATTAGTTGAAAAAGTAGTTAATTAAAAAAGTATTTAATTACTGCCCAACTATACAGGACACACACATAAAGCACCATTACGTCTTACCAGACCAAAACACAAACTACAACATAACATACCCAAACTAAAGCATAACATAATACAAATAACAGACACAACTATTAAAAACAACCTATTACATGAAAAACAACCTGGACACACGTATAAGACACCCTTCATTTTACAACACCTAAAACATTTAACAAATGGACCAGATTAAAACATAAACAACCTGCTATGGATAGCAGATGTACATAACATACTGACATGGATAACTAACTCGTGCAACTTTTGATGAGCTTGAAGATGGCCCAACTCTTATGATTGGCTTTAAAAAAAATGTACAGAACAATGATTTGGAACAAGATTCGTTAAAAAACATTTTTTGATCCAATTTATAACTGAAATATTTTGAATTTTTGTTTTTCTTCCCCTCTACACTCTAACATCCCCCCACCCTTCCCAAATCAAATTTTCAAATTCAGCCGCTGATCTTTAGTTTTACATAAAATTTTTAAATAAAGATTGTTATATTTAGTTTTTGGGGCTCAGGTTAGCCATGCGAGTTAAAGCGTTGACCTTTATCTCACATGGTAAACCTAGAGTGGCGAGTTCGATTCTCGCCTGGGCAAAGGAAATTATTTAGTGACGAAATTCATTAAATAACGTCCTAAAATCCCACCCTGGCTAGAAATGGGTGGTAACCTGTAGATAACCCGTCCCGATTAGCCTAAGTTGCAAAAAGTGGACGTTAATAAATAAATAAATAAATATTTAGTTTTGAATGTACCTAATTTTAGCTATTGAGGTTGTACTCATGACGGAATTTTCGAAATTTTTCTTCAAATGTCCATCGATCCTACCTAGTAGATGATGAAAATGAGGTCCGTTCAAAACTGTATATGTATATATATGTGTATAAATATATATATATATATATATATATATATATATATATATATATATATATATATATGTAACTAATAAAGGAAAATATTTAAAACTTTTCATTCCAAACATTAACACATATTTCAACAGCAAATACATACAGACAGACTTTTACATTACACAATTAGTAACAGGACATGGTACACTGAACTCTTACTACCAACGATTTAACATAAAAGACAACAATACTTGCCCCTGTGATTACACAACTCCACAAACAAGTCAACACTTAATATACGATTGCAGACTACTGACTAACGAACGACAAAAACTAAAACAAGACATTGATAAAAAAAAAGGCAAATTTCCAATAGAAGAAGACAAGTTATTTTTAAAATATTCGCAGAACATGTTTTTAATACAATTAATCGGTTAAATACTTATTATGGCTGATACAACTACAATGCTTAAAATATTTATAGGATAATCATTATTTCTTTTCTTTTTTTCTTTTTTTTCTTTTAAGATTAATAATTTTCTCTTTATATGTTTTACTTTACTTTTAACGTTGTTATTGTTAATTCTTTATATATATATATATATATATATATATATATATATATATATATATATGTTATACTTTTAAATTATTTATGTATAAATTAATTGTAACACTACAAATGCATGTGATATGCTAACTTGCATGGGACATGCAGAAACTAATAAACGGCCTTCTTATAGGGTTACTATAGGAAGGAAACAAATAAAATATATATATATATATATATATATACGAGGTGCGGCTATTAAATAACGAGACTGACGCTGTAAAACATTTTATTTTTATTTCATACATTTTTACTTATTATCACCTTCAATAAACACCCCTCCTTTATCCCTACAACGCTCCATGTGAACCTTCCATTGTTCGAAACAGTGCTGGAAGTCTTTTTCTGTCTGCTCCTTCAGGACGCGTGCCGCTTTCTCTTTTACAGCTTCAACAGACTCAAATCTTGTTCCTTTTAATGCAGATTTCACCCATTGAAAATGACCCAAACTTATTGGAAAGGATAATAACATGTGACAAATCATGGTTTTTTATGTATGATCCTGAAACAAAGCGCCAATCCATGCACTGGAAGAGCCCATCTTCACCGAGAGCCAAAAAAGCTCGAATTTTCGATATTCATGGGATTGTGAACCTTCACTGGGTTCCTGAAGGTCAAACGATTAATCAACATTACTATTTTCACGTTCTTGCTGAACTCCGCGAAAGAATAAGGAAAAAATGACCTGAATTGTGGAAGGACAAGTCATGGGTTCACCACCAAGACAATGCGCCGCCTCATTCCGCACTGTCTGTTAAGAGGTTTCTAGCCAAATTCAGCATCCCAGTGTTAGACCATCCGCCTTATTCGCCGGATCTTGCGCCGTGCGACTTCTATCTGTTTCCTAAGGTGAAATCTGCATTTAAAGGAACAAGATTTGAGTCTGTTGAAGCTGTGAAAGAGAAAGCGGCAAGCGTCCTGAAGGAGCTGACAGAAAAAGACTTCCAGCACTGTTTCGAACAATGGAAGGTTCGCATGGAGCGTTGTAGAGATAAAGGAGGAGTGTATATTGAAGGTGATAATAAGTAAAAATGTATGAAATAAAAATAAAATGTTTTACAGCGTCAGTCTCGTTATTTAATAGCCACACCTCGTACATATATATATATATATATATATATATATATATATATATATATATATATATATATATATATATATATATATTTGTCGCAATTTTTGTTTGATCGTTACCAAACTCGACATTTAGTTGTTTTATGTAAAAAGAAAGATCAAGTTCGTTAACGGCTGAAATCGGACCAGTGGGAGGGGGGTTTAGAGGGGAGGATTTTCGACAATTCGAAATATCTCCGTTACTATACGTTGGATCGAGAAATTGTAGAGAATCAATCTTATTGCAAATTAAATTTACTATAAATATTGTAATATACATTTATTCCCTATCTTGAATATTAACCGAGATATTTGCATTTTTATTAAATTTGGCCCGATAATGGATTTTGAATTTCCCGCCAGAAGCTAGTTCAGCCCTTTGCCGTAACTGTTCGGCTTTCCTATGGAGATTTCTCTATTGTATAACTTCACGTGGGAAACCTGCTTAGTTTACGGAGCCCCTGCGTGACGGACTTTTTATCATCTCCTGAGTAGGATCGATGATGGAGAGGAGACATTCAAAAAATTGTCTCTTGTATACAATGTCAAAAACTAATTTCCTAAACAAAAATCTACCAAACTTACATCTAAGTCTAACTCATAAAGGAGTACTATACAACTTCCCAACTAATTTCTAACACTTAGGTCTCCTTAGATCTAATTTTCCTGAGCAATTCGCCAGCATTAACTGGAAAAGACAGAGAAAAGTCTACCAGGGGTTAACTTGAAAATATGAATCCCACTCCCAATAATTTTGGTATAGTTGCAACCTGCACATCAAGGCAGGCTATTATAGAAATAGATTAGAAATTAATAAAAAGATTTTATAGCTAAAGCAAAATAAAAATTTAAAAAATACCTCTTAATCATGTTTTGATGAATATTATTTTGACTACCAGCCTTCTCAGAAACTAGACCATAACCTTCACCAAGACTTACATCATCAAACTGAGACAAATCTACTAGAGGATCAGAAACACCTTCTGTCTCCTTAGATAGAACTGAAAAATTACACACAAACATATAGCAGTTAAATAATCTAATAGCTAAAATACAGAGCATTAAATTAATGATTTCTAGAAATTATAAAATCTGAGTAATGCCGATGCTTGAGTCCAGGTTGAAATTTCATGGAATAATTTATTAAATTATTTCATGATTTTTTTGTTGGTATTTTTTCATTGTATAAATCAGGAAAAAAAAATATATATCAATTTCCCCCTCTAAACAGTTTTTATAGATATGGCCACAGTCACACACATGCTGTGAGAACTAAACACATTTCCCACCTGCTGCAATGCCACACTGATGGCATCATTTCACATTCTGTTCTCTAATCCTCTCATAATAAGAAGCCTAAGTAAACAGGACTTGACATTTAAGCTGAAAATAAAATGTTTAATGATACAGTTGTTTTAATTAAAAACTTTATTATATAAAGAACTGAGGCTGAAAGATGGTGGTATTTTTTTGGGGGGCTTTACTTTGTACTATATTTTTACATTTTCCAGTCTCAATGCTTAGGATTTACACCCGAGTCCGAAGTGCTGGGGATATGTTAATAATATAAGTGGAGTCTCATAAAATTGTTGACCCCCTTCTATGGTTTTTCGTGTATACCTCATTTATACTTCGATATATGGAAAAAGTCCATATGTCAAAAGTTACTTTAAATAACAAAATAAACAACTTTTGTTATGTCCATAATTGCCGAAAAACAAATAGGAAACGAAATATCGCTATTTTTAATTTCAGACCTCCCTTACCACCCCCACTCCTGCTCGTACCTCGAAATTTTAATATAGCTTATAATCAGGGAGGTGTTAATACCAAATCACAAACGGAGTTTCTTTTAATTCAGTTGAGTCTTTTGTACCATATAAAATTGTTGATTCCCACTATAATTTTTAGCGTATAACTCATTTATACTTCGGTATACAACAAAAGGGTATATTACAAACGTTACTCTAAATAACAAAATAAACAACTATTGTTATGTGCATATTTGCCGAAAAACCAATAGGACACGAAATATCGTTATTTTTAATTTCAGGCCTCCCTTATAACTCCCCACTCCTGTTCGTCTCAGAAAATATTAATATAGCCAGAAACCTAACCAGTTTTAGTAGTAATATACATACCAAGTTTCATAAAATTCAGTTCAGCCGTTTACGATTCTATAAAGGACATACACACAAACATTCATTTTTATATATAAAATGAGGTACAGAAGATTAAATGTTATTTATTAACGTCCACTTTGTGCTACTAAGGCTAATTGGGACAATCATTTACAGGTTATTCTTCTTTTCTAGCTAGGGTGGGACAAAGGATTTTCCCGGGGTCTTTTAGACAAAGTACTAAATAATTTCCTATTCTTCATATGAGAATCAAACTGACAACTTTAGGTTCACTAAGTGCGACAAAGACCAAAGCCTTAACTAAGACTAGATTAGAATATGATGCATTGGAATGGTTATATGGTATATCACTTCCAAATGAAATAATATTCAATGAAGTGCAGCAATACATTTTGTTTATTTCATTTAATTTTGTGTATAAGGAAGGCATGTGGAGCCCACATCAGACTTTTCTAGATCACATTGCCAAAGGTTAACACCGTGAAGTGACTCAGGAAGAATAGAACCTTTATAAAGGATGGTTGATACTTCAGTAATTAATCGCCACTTAAAGTTTGATGTGTATGATAAGTTATTTATTAATTTTAGTAGTTTCAAGTGTAATCCATCAATATGTGTTTCAATATTCCAGCATTCCTTTTTGTTTGATGATATATCAGTAGCAGCTTATTCACGAATAAATTCCGAAGTAGAGAGTCACACGACTTTTGGAGTACAGTACATGATTTATTTTCAGTGTTATTAAATAATTTCAACCCAGAAAAAAATAATTAATGAGGTTATAAATATTTCTGCAAGATTTAATTAGGTCAATGTGTTAATAGATGATCACCAGACATTCATTACTAACTGGAATAGTTAAAGAGTGTGGGGTTTTGAACTGAAACTGCTTATGAATGTAATATGAAGTTAAATGTTTCATATAATTGCCTCGTATTGAGATTTACAAGGAATCCAAACTCGTTATGGAGTAATGGAATATTAATTCAAAGTATGCAAAATTATCACATTTGACAAGAGGCAAAGGTATATTAACACTTATTTTTATATCAAAATTCCGGTTTCATATTTACACACCTGGTAATGAGTAGGTAGATAGATCATCCAGATCCAAAACAACTGTACTGATGCTACAAGGGCAGCTAAGTATCTACCTGGTAGATCTATTGTATTAGCAAATGACATCAAGTTTATAAGTAATAGAGAAGTTATAAAATAATATAAAATTTACATTTTATTTACTATTAACTATAATAATATATAGTTTATAATATGAAATTAAATCAATATCAGACCAGTTTTATATCGTGGAAAACATACCTTGATCATCTATTTTAGCACAATCAGTGAAAAGATCTTTAGATCCAGTATTTATTCTGTCCCTATGAAAATAATGTGACTGAAAGAATTTTGTCCAAAACTGAGCTTCTGTTAGTTTATGGGGTACAGTTTCTTTATGTTTCTGCCTCACTGCAGGGTAAGTTCGAAACACAGATTCCATGATGTCAGGGGTTAGGTTGTACTTAAGACCATTGCAACCATCAGTTTGAGGTTTGATATCAGCCTTAAAAAGAAATAATAATGTTTTTAGATAAACCAATTTAAAAGATAATCTCATAATTTTAATAACAACTATCAAAAGAATGTTAACACAAGCCACCATTAAATTTATATTTTCATTTAAATCTTCATAGCAGAATAGGTTTTGATCACTTTCTGATAGTTCTAAGACCATGCAGAAGCAATGAAATGCATTAAGAAGCAAATAAAAGTGGATACTACTTAAAATGTAGAATAAAATAAATTGAGTGCAAAATGCAGATTAAATAACTCTACTGTCTGTTATAGGAATAAATAAAGAAAAAAAAACCTAAAACTATTTTAAGTATTGTAGTGAAGCAAGGCAAACAAAAGTTTTGTTATTCTCATTTCTTAACGAAGAAAACTAGAAATGAATGATGGAATTCCATGGAAGTAATTGCAACCGCATACATATGTCCTTTGTAATAATATAATAAGAGCTCCTTGTTAATTGTATGAACAAACTTTAATTAGATGGGAAGATAAAACATTGAACATTTATGGTCTGGGAGAATATAGACACACTGAATATATCTAAACATATTCTGCCAACAAAGCATATTTTGCTTATATAAATTTACTGGCTCAATTGATTTATGCTGTTGTGTTTTAAATTTATTTTATAATTTGGATAAGTGTTAAATTTTATTTATTAATTCCCACACTGTGCTTCTATGGCTAAAACAGTGTTCAATAAAAAGTTTGTAAATGACCATATACTATATTTTATATTGTTAAAAGCAAAGATAAATTAAATAACTCCTTGGGGCTTGGATACTCGAAATTGATAAGGAAAGCAAATTAATGTAATTAGGGCTCAAGCTGGTTATGAGAGTTGAAGAGGTGGTCTTAATATATTTGGTAAACTAGAGAGTTGTGGTTCGATTCCTGCATGACCAATAGGAATTTATTCAGTGAAGAATTCACTAAAATAAATCCTTTGTCCATCTTCTTGAAAAGGAAGCATCTCCAAAAAATTATAGCATTTTAATTTAATCACCTTTACATTGAAATGTTGTAAGATCCTTTGTCATTTACATGAATCTTAAAGTAACTTTTAGAAGACATTTTTAGAAAAAGAAGGAGGGGCTAATTTTAGAGGTATTATATATTCCATAATTATTCGTTTTAATTGTAATTATTATTAATATAGACTGTATTCTAATGAGGTTTATCAGGATGGGTTATCAATATTTTCTAGCCATGTGATATGAAAAAAAGTTTCAATCAGTGAGCGTATCATCAAAATGATTCTCATGGCCATAAGGAAACCAAGATCAAAACTCAAGAGTTTACTAAGTGCATTGAGACTAATGCCTGAAGGGACATTCTACTAAGATCTCTTATTCTACAATTAAAACAGAAATATTGTTCGACTTACAAGGAAAGCTCCAGTGACTCCAACTTGTTGTTTCATAGAGTCCTTATTCATATAAGGTTTTGCATGATTTGCCCAAAACTCCTCTGAAGTCACAACTTCAGAAGTGACTAAGTCTTTGTACAGTTGCAGCAGAGCAGGATTCTCTGAAAGAAGTCTGAAAAAAATCATAAAAAGTTATACTCTTAAATTATCAAACAGGATAATCTGAAAAGAAAAAACAATTTTAGTGATTGATT
This sequence comes from Riptortus pedestris, assembly GCA_019009955.1. Classification (NCBI taxonomy): domain Eukaryota; kingdom Metazoa; phylum Arthropoda; class Insecta; order Hemiptera; family Alydidae; genus Riptortus; species Riptortus pedestris. Next base: position 130,932,074 of record CM032229.1, on the reverse strand, counting down.
AACACGCTAAGTGCGGCACGGGATCAAATGACCCCGTACATTACTGTCTCCCAGTATGGGTCGGTTTTGAAGATAAATGCTCAAAAAATACTTTGACGGTTTTGCTTTGTACTAGTAAATATAATTAGAAATAGTACGTTTATGTATTTCAAATCCAAAAAATATGTCGTATATCATTGAAAAATGCACGGGGCTTTATGACACTGTGCCGGCCTGGAGAGTGGTATTCATGCTCAATCTATGTCCTAACCATTGCGATAATGAAGAATTGTTCATTAAATAATAATTATTTGTTTATTCATATTATTTTTTTATTATGTTTATTTTCCAATTATTTGTTTAAAGTAAACTCCAAGTTCCTAGTTTGTCTTTCTCGTTCTCTAATTTTATCTTTATAAACTAATAAATTTTGATTGTAATGTGTCGTAATTTAAAGTTAATTCATATTCACCCATTTTTATGAATAACAGAAATTAAAATCCTTCGTTGATCACCAAAATTATCACCTAAAGGAGAAAAAAAGTTCCTGACAAAGTGAAAAATGTAAGGTAAATATTCATTTCTAAGTCACGTAACAAAAAATTGATGAAAACACGGCCTTTGACTGCCATATATTTTTTGATGTCCTAAGAGTAAAAAAATGTTTGAATATAGCAATTTAGTTCATTTTACGAGTGGTAGTAGCGGATTAAAAGGGGACATAAGTACAGGGTCAATTGACCCCGTGACGTATTTGTGGATAGTTGCACCACGGCAACAATTGAGCCCGTGTCACACTTGTGGATAGACCACTTTTTTGAAGTCTGCACTGAACGTATTAAAATTAATGGATTATATAGTGCTTTATATTTCAAAATAGCATTGCCATAAAAGCTACTCAGAACCATTTCATCAATATTTACCCCCTACTGTCACCTTTACTTCACAGGTATAACAGAATGACTGCATAGAAAGAACATTTGTGGTATGTGATGGAAATAAAGTGATTATTTAGTGCAGAAGTTATCCAGATCTTTATATTTCCAAAGGAAAGTATTTTTACTTCAACCCATTAACAATGGGTAATACAATTAGCTGGTCACTTCAAACAAATCCTTTGTCCGCCTTTTCTAGAAAAGGATGGGTTATCACTAATTTCTAGCCAAGTATGACACAAAGTTTCCTTCAGTGAGGTTATCACCAAAATAATTCAATAGAATATATTTTTAAGAAAAGAGTACAAAAAAAAATGAATATTATCTCAATCATCTAGACAATAAATAAAGAACTACTGTATCTGAAACACGAGTTTAAACCTACTTAATTATCATTTTCTGGTGTATATATGATATCACATTACACACACATGTGCACACAATTATTGGAATATTACACATTACTACAGAACTAAGTATATAATATTGTTAATCCACAGACCTATTCTTCTCTTCAAGTTCTTTGTTAACTTTCCTTTTGAATTTTGGTAATAAAGTGACTAGCAGGTCCTTGACTTTATCTCTTTCCCTTATTGCAGCAGCAGTTCCTTCTCTATTCACAAACTGGAAGGTGGATGTAGTGTTATCATGAAGAACGACTTGGAGCTGAATCTTTGGTTTCCCCTCAGGAGAGATCTTTTGAACTAAAACATATGGTTAGAATAATTAAGAAAACCAATTAAAATTAAGCATCAATCAGGATATGTTGAGTGCTGAGTACGAGATAACTCATCCTTACATTCTTACCAAAGCCGATTTTTTTCATTTACTAAAAATTATACCGTAGTACATATACCTGTATATTTGTGCAGATATTCTTAAATTCATAGTTCATTAATATGAATATGAGTAGATGCCCTCTGTGGATAGCGAAGAATAAAAACATAAAAATTACATATAAATAAATAGAATGTTTATTTTAAACTAATGATCTTATAGCTCGCTTCTACAAAGAGCTTTCTGTTATTTAGTCAATTATGATATAAATTATAGGTAGTCTTTAATTTCATTTTACGAAGTAAGGAACCTCAACCCATAATGAATTCTCAGCAAAGGAATCTAAAACAGCAGAATTGCATAGCATATACAAGCCACAAAAAGTTTTAAGCAATCCATAAAAACAACATTAATTCAAAATTAAACAAATTAATATATAGTAAATTAAAACAGAATAATCAACTGTTAAACCTTCTTCGATCATATGGTACAGTAGTTTGTTACTTGAGAACTAGAAAAAAAAAAGCCACCCCCTCTTCAATCAGGCTTATATAGAGAATATTTCTTTACAATTTTTCGATATGGCAATTAAATTTGATATATTTATATTGTTGGATCTGCTTTACACTTTGTAACTGTCACATAAAATCACCTTCTATTTGGTTTTTTGATAATGAAAATATTTTATATATATATATATATATATATATATATATATATATATATATATATGTGTGTGTGTGTGTGTGTGTGTGTGTAAATTATCATCTACTACAACGTGATATATAACATACCTCAAGTCAGTATAAGAGATATATGACTTACACGTAAAGTCAGAATGAGATATTTTACTTACGCTTAATGTCAGCATATCTATGACTAACAGATACAGTATCTTTATGGTCAAGTATCCAGGCAAGGCGTTCTGTCATGAGGTAGAGAGTTCCATCGCCCTTCTTGTACCTCACCTGCCCCACTTGGAGCAGAACATCCTCGGAACTCGTCATCTATACCTAAAATGACATTCATTTCAAATAAGATAATAATTAGATTGATATTAAATGTATGAAAGTAGGGAATAACTAATTCGCCAATGAGGTTATTATTGTAAACTAGGAATATCATGTTTAACGAACAACAAAAATAGACCGTATATAATAGACCACTGAACAACATTTGAGGGAGATCTAGATTAATATTACACTAAACCTATCAATTACAGTTATCGGTGCATGGTAAAATTCAATCAAAGTAATATAGGAATGGAAACGAACCTATAAGTTATAATAGTGATTCAGAAATGTTTAGAAATTTGATACATTCAAAGCCAATGAAATTTTAAAATGTAGCTTTTTTTCTTTCTTTCTTTTTTTTTTTTTTTTTTTCATTACTACTTCTCAATGGTAAAAATAAAAAAAAACCAAAAAAACTTGTTATCAATTGTATGATTATCTAGTTTTTATCAAAACTTCTTATTATTTGTAGTTACTACCAACTGGTCCATGCAAGAAGAAAACTAAAAACTTATTTTGGTACCATTCAAGAGGTGATAGATAGGAACGAAAAAAATCAAAGCCAACTGATAGATAGATATACAACAAGCTTGAGAACTAAATTATTAATGAGGTTTCGGCAGTTGGGCTTGAGAACTTGAAGCACAATAGACCATTTGTTATATTATATGTGATTCAGTTTAATAACAATCTCTCTGTACTCATTTATAAGAATAGCTCGCAATACAAAGCAAAAAAGAAGGAAAGAGGGATCCACAAAAAAAGTAACTTCGAAAATACCAAATAGAGAATAAATAACACGAAATATGAAACATGGTAAATAATATGAAATACTATATTATTAATGTACTGAATTGATATTTGCATATAATAAAGGGATTAAATAATTTTCATAAACCACAAAGTACATAATTGTTTTCCCCAGATAAACATTTTTATGTAAAACTGAATCTAAATAACAATATAAGAACAAGTTTTGAGGCAACATAATGCTATGTTGCTGTAATTAATTTCTCTCTACTGAACAGAGATGATTCAAATGAGATGTTTATGTACTCGTAAGACATTGATAGTAACATGCAAAGAAAGTGATTAGAACAGATATTTTGAAAACTGAGAACATTTTCTCTCTAAAGATTGCAAGATTGGAGAATAACCCTATAAAAAAAAAAGTACTTTCAGTAATAGTAACTAATCATTTTTTTAAAAAAAGAAAAACAAAACAATCCAAATATAATAAAACATATTATATAAATAACCATGAAACACTAAGGAAAAAATACATTTCCCAAGACACAATATCCTTGAATGATGATATTTAAAAATAAAGACACATTTTTCTTGCACTGAAATAACCAAAAAGATTACAATTTATTAAAGTAACTAAATACCTCACAAGAAATACACCAAATTACAATTAGGTTTTAATACACAACAGATAAAAATAAATTTTGTGTAAACTTGCCATTAGAATTGTATCTTCTCAATGCTTTTGAAAGCCCTTAACATAAAATTGGTAGTAACCAAAAATTTAAATAAAATACACATGAGTATTAAATCCATAGCCAGTAATAACAATCAGTTTCCTCCAAATGATTACAGAAAAGTAATTATATTCAAATATAAAAATATATGCATTCTATTATGGCAATTAATACGAAGATTTTTCACATAAAACAATCCAGAAGAATAAGAACACAAAAATATTAATTGGCAAATTAATTAATGTCAGGTTATCTTTACATCTATTTATAAACGATAACTACTTTATTCGCTGTATACCAACAGAACTGAGCTTCAACTGGACAGCTACACAATAATTCAGCCATAATGTCAACATAAAACAATCAAATGACTGCTAAAACCCGATCACAACAAATAAAAAAGATAGATAAGCTAGTCCCCATTATGTAGAAAAACAGCTCATGGTGATCCGCCATTATTGATATCACGGGCTAAAAACATCACATCAAACTTAATAGGTTTCACGTTTCATTTCAAAGAATCTTAGAAAAACGTTGTTTTTTGGACCAACCATAAAAAAAAACTTGAAAAATAAGATTTTGGTAAAAAAAATGCTTTAAATTTATGATATTTTACCTGGATGAAATTGAAAATAATCTAAGCGGGCTTCGACTGACGTCCACCCAGGGTGGAAGCCATTGAAAACTTGTAGAGACATCACTTCGGAGCCCTACACCGGGAACCACTGAAATAAGAGGCATCAAACTCTCATTGTTGCCAACTTTCAATCTAAGCCTTTGTGTCGAGATCATTACACTTAAAGGTCTTCCAAATAAGACTTATATCACCTTAAATGTGGGAGAATCACTATTATAAATGTATGTAATAAGTTTCCCGAGGCACATCATTAAAATAACGGAAACATAGGGCAAATCTTAAATTTGGCCTTAAGTAATAATATCTACTTAGTCTACTTTCTAATCAGTTCCGAATTTTTTAAGACTTTTTGCACTGTCGCTATGTAGTTAAAATATTCCAAGAATTGTTAAATTCCGAAAATCTTAATTATTTTTTAGAAAAAAATATTGAATATAGATAAAAATGTAAACCAAGCAAGCAATTGGTTGCCTCCGTTAAATTATACCTAAAAATATAATTATGATTCATAGAATTTTATTTTGTAGTATTAACAACTTAGTAAAACATCATTTAAACAAAGAGGTTCGAGTAGCTAGGTGAACAATAATGTTTTCGTGACGTCATACAACAGTAATCAAAATTAAATAATTCAATCGAAATTATTATTAGTTAATGAATTAATATTTTTTTATTTAAATAGATGCACTAACGGAGTAAACCTGGAGAATTCCACTTAAATGGTAAGCGGATTTTTAGTTTAGCATTACTTATGGAAAATAATGACTTGAAAGCTATATGAACTCTGAAGTTATCTTTAAACTTTTTCAATTCTTCATGTGAAAATAGTGCCTTCGCCCAAAAATAAGATATTTTTATGATCTTTAATTTTAAACGTTAATCTTAGCACTCCTAACTTAATTGACACACTGCTTTCAGTAAGCATATGCTATTGAAGAAAACGTTACTGTCATATTATAGCATATTTGCAGTGTTCTAAATACAGCATTTGTGGATAGATTTTGTATTTGTTGTCGCCGACATAGAGCATGAAGTTATCTTCGTTGCAAACTTCATGATAGCTCACGGAGTTAATCTGCACATGGGGCAGCAAATAATGATCTGGCGCAACGTCGAAATACCCTTGGATGTTGGTTACGAGAGCAAGACCACAGTAAGGAGGCTATTTACCGTCGGACACGAGAAATTACCATCTCAGGCAGAAACCTTAGTATGAGCACGTTTGGAGGATGACCGTGTGGATAACCGGTTGCGGGTCTTAGAATTTGTGACAAATCAGAGGAAACAAAAATAGGGACATTTTGAAAATAAAAACAACAAAGAAGAAATTCAGAAAAAAAATCAAAGAAGTGGGTCTCATCATAGACCGCGTTAAACCAGGATTTGGTATAAATAACGACGAGTATACTGCATGATCATTCTTTTATAATTAAGGGACAACGGCATACATCACTTGTCTAAATGAAGATCTTTTGCATAATTTTGGAACGACTCTTCTGGCTGCGAAATTTGCTCGAAACAAGTTCACTACTACTGTGGTGAGTCTAGAAAACTGAGTTTTGGCCAATAATCCACATGCAGAAGATCCATATCAGTCCTTGAAGGATAGGCTTATGTCCATTTTTGGTACTTCCGTTACCTAAAGAAAGAAAGAACGTTCTTTAGGTAACGGAATAACCAAAAATGGACATAAGCCTATCCTTTTAGGACTGATATGGATTCCGCCTGTTCCCATAGGGAAGCGGTGTCGTGCATTGCTCTAGAAATTTTCAGGCCTCACTCGACCATACAAATTATATTAAGTAGCCTAAGTACAATGCAGTCTACCATATTGACACCAAAATACCACTTGTCTTGTCTAAGGTACGACGATTCTCACCTGACTTCTACAACTCCTTAAAGCAAGAATTTGCACTCGTTATGGAGGAAGGAATCTATCGTCCTTCCATGCAAGTGAGAGCTTCCTTCATATTGTGCCGAAGAAAGACAAAACCATAAGGGAAGAAAGACAATTTTTCGGTGACTACATGAGGTTAAATGAGAAGACTATTTCAGACCGCTACGCTGTCCCTAACCTTGCGAAATGTGTCCTCGCCCAGAAGAGGACTGAATTTCCAGGACAGCTTGTAACTAGCGAAGGCAAAAGGCTGAAGCAATTGTCAAGTATCCTCGACTTTCTACCAATAAGCAGGTATGTGAATCAGCAATAAAAACATGCCTACAATTGGTCATTACAATTCGACTTTTCGACATGCAATGAAAGAAGGGTTCTAGAAAAGGGCTTCACCGCATTGTGTGATTCCTTGGGCGGGTAGATTCCAGCCTGTTCACTTAGTCTTTGATGAATATTTTCCACTTTCTATTGGAAAACGCTATTTATTCACCCACCAAATGACCAGAGGTACTTTCCCATGAAGATATTACTGCTAAGACGGTTGCTTCAGCATTATACCATTCCTGGACTACTCGGTTCTGAGTTCTTGCAAGGATCACAACTGACCAAGGGAGACAATTCGAACCGTAAGTAAAGGTCTGTCGTGTTATAGAAAGGAGGGACGAAACGGTCAAATTGGGAATGCCGACTGGAAAGAAAACCGTCAGAGTCGATTGACTGAAACCAGTCTAAATCCGGAGAGACGAGGAAGAAGAACCATCTTCAAAACCCACACAAGGACTTCACCATCCAGGAAGGAATCGCCGAAGAATAACGCCACCCAAGCTGCAGATCAGCACACGGGTAGGAGGTTGCTTTATGTTTTACATTATCCTTCAACTAAGATTCAGCAACTACTCTTCGACAGCTTTTCCCTTCGAGTAGCCGAGTTACTAAACATCTCATATACAGCTTACTGCATGGTGAAGCAGAGGAATCGCATGTTCTTTGAACCTCTAGTACTCGGCAACGAGAGGGGAGATTTGACCTTGAATGAATGTTGGCAGACTGCTCATACATTGCAGTTTCAGTCGCTATGGAGCGTTGAATCGCAGAGCATCGTGTGATTGCTGCCTAGTAGTTCTTTAAAAACAATGATTCCGTAGTCACAGTGGTCCCCCACTCACCCGTTTTGTCGATGTTCGACTTATTTTTGGGATATTTAAAATCAAAAGTCTACATTAATAAGCCTCGCACAATGGATGGCCTGAAAAATTCCATTCGTCAGGAAATCGAAGCCGTGACGAATGAAATGTCGAGGAGAGCTATGCGTAACTTTGCGAGGAGATCCAAATTAGTATCCAGCAAGAAGGTTGTCATCTCAAAGACATTATTCGTCCCCAAAAACATTTTTCCGACCTAATTAAAAGTCTAATGCTCTACCGACTGAATTAAAGCATGTATATTTCAAAACTGCATTAAAAATCACTTAATGAGGGGCTCAGGTTAGCCATGTGAGTTAAGGTGTAGGTCTTAATCTCATATGGTAAACCTAGAGTGGCGAGTTCGATTCTCGCCTGGGCAAATAGGAATTTATTTAGTGACGAACTCATTAAATAAAATCCTTAGTCCCACCCTGACTAGAAAAGGGTGGTAACCTGTAGATACCCCGTCCCAATTAGCCATACTTAGTAGTTAAAAAGTGGACGTTAATAAATAATAATAATATCACTTACTTGTTTTTATTTTTTATCAAACAGCACCCCAGACATTCAATATTGAAAAGCATACGTTTCCCCAGATCCACCCTGTATTTTATTAAATTCTTGGGCTTCTTAGTACGATAAAAATAAAGAATAGATGGCGAGAATTTCGTTAGTTTATGAACACTCTACTTGACGGCCTTTTTAATTCGCAGGAAGGTGCCCGAAATCTATTTACAGCTTCAGTATCAGAAGCCAATTTTACTAGTATAGGATGAGCTTTAATATTTATTTATTTTCAACTATTTTATGCAACTACGGCTAATCGGGACGGGGTACAGGTTTTCTAGCCGTGGTGGAAATACGGCTATTATTTAATAAATTCGTTTCTAAATAAATTTCTGTTGCCCAAGTAGGATTCGAACCCACAATTTCTTGGTATACCAAGGTAATTAAGGCCACCGCATTCAACTCACATGACTAACTAGAGCCTCCTTAATATACAAATAATATTTAGATTCACCCAGCTAAAAAAACACATGTATTTTTATATAATAAATCTATACACATTATGTATTAACCTTAGTTATTCTTTAAGATCGGGCTTTTATTTACTTGAAAAGAACATTGGCCAGTTGAATTATTTGAAGCTTTTAGAGTCTCAATTAGAACCATTCGTTTAAAATCACAAATTTAAACTGTCCAGAAGAAAGTCCTTTATATACCTATATTATAGTATATATTTATATTATATATAATAACAAATATGGAGTCATTGGCGTAAGTTCGGAAAGATAATTATTTTTAATATGAATATACTTTATAATACACGAAAGTATATGTTTCAGTACCATACACTTGGGTCACTTCTGCCTACATTTAGCGTATATGAAATTGTCCACCAATCCCAACTATCAAAATAATTATTTCTCAAAAAAATATTATTCAAAATACAAATTTGATCATTGAAAACACAAATATTTGTTTATCCTGAGTGATTTTCTTAGTCATAATTAGGTGTGCCTTCAAAAGATTAAACTTGTGTGAAACTATAAACTATTAATATTAGTTAGAAAAGTAAAATGTTTCAGATATTTGTATCGGCATTCCGTACCTGACAACTACAATGAAGAATTAGTTAAGCAAGCAGTGCGAACCCTTGAAGAAGAAGGCCGTAGTCTTTCCAGGGTTAAAAATTTTGAAAGGCAATGTAAAAATTTGGAGGCTCAATTAAAGATTGGTGAGAAGTTTACAAGGTAAATAAATACCAATAATTAATGTCCAAACTAAATGTCAAAATTATGTTACGGTTGACAACATAGTTGAATATAATGAAATACTTGCTCTTCAACCAAAATGTTTATTCGGATAGTATTTTTCCCTCATTACAGGGATATCTTCAGTTCAGAGGCAGTGCTGAGTTGCTGGCTTGAGTAGATCTACACAGAGAGCAGAGCAGAGCGGAGGAAGGCACTGCCTCTCACTTAAAGCAGCCCTCTTATGAACGATGTCCTCCAAGACGAATTACTATTCGAATAAATATTTTAGTATTGGTTTCTCCGGAGACTAAACGTGTAGTACCACGTTGTAGTTTCATTTTACACAGTACGATTTGTCACGCCGACTGACTACAGCCAGGCTGTTGTGGACGCCCATTCCCCGCTCTCAAGCCTCATCTTGGACTTAGGTTTGGCACTGGTAGCGAATACTATCATTCCTAGTAAGAGTAAGTTGAGCAGTACCACGCATCTGGGGCCCTGAAAGTAGTGCCGTAGCTGTCACTCATGATGTCACAATAACCCCCATGTAAATGTTAATAATGGGAGCCGCTTAATCCTCGTTGGCGGGGGTGAGATGTTTACCTTATCTTCCGGACCGGAAACATTTTTTCTCTTTTGTGCTGGTGTTCAGTTTCTCTCTGCTCTCGCTGTCGCTATTTCCTGGCTCTCGCAGTAAACGTCAATGCACAAGATTTGTGAGTTAAGCTAGTTGGTTATAATTACGCTATTTGGACTGAACTAAAAGGTTGGCCAAACACTAAACTGCACTGTTAAGTAAATCAATTCTATTGTGCTAGCAGAACAATTATTAATTATGTCATTATTAGCTTTAATACTAGTTGAATTTTTCACTTTTTGGCTAGTTGATTTATTCACTTATTTGGCGATTAATTAATATTTATGTTTTCTAATTTTATGTTAGTGCGAGTGTTTATTGAGAGTACCTTACACATTCTTATGGGCGTATCTAACGGCGTGAAGAGTATAACTTATACATGTCACAGTTTACACTCTGATGGTCACAATTTTCGTAAACGCCACCCTACTCATCTCCCACTAAGCCATTATATCTCGAAACGTAATAATTAAAGCTTAAATATGACATTTAGTGGTAGTATGAATGGAAATCTGTTGTCTTTAGTTACGTCTTGGGAACATCCGCTCTGCTGACATCACAGACATTAACATTTATTTTCTTTATAATCCCTTCCTTTTTTCCTCTCCTTGTCATTTCTCCATTAGCTGTAGGTTGTTACTATGCTCATTTTAAGTTTGTAATTGTTATTATCAATAAAAGGGCTTTTTAAAAAGGCTTTCACTCTTACTTTATACTTAACTTTCGACAAGAGCCCTTATGGCATAACAGTGTGTCTCTACTCAAGTCACACGTTGTTCACATTTTTGCACCAAATAATCACAAATTAACGAAATTGCAGTTTAATGTATGGCTTGTTATGAATTATTCTTACTTATAGTCAGTTCTGCAAAATTCTTCTTAGTGTCTATTTGGAGGGTGAGAAACATTTTGCCAATAGACTCCATTTGCAAATGATCATTGAAAAATACACTGGGGCACCATCATTTGAGACTTGAAATATAAAATGAATAAATGGCCGAAGTTGCATTGTCCTGCCCCCCCCCTTCTATTTCTGCCAGTCAATATATTTTTTTGAAAATCTAACACCGGGATTCCCAAAGTGATCGATATCGCACCTTGGGGTCGAAATAAACGAAAACATTTTTGGGGGTCGACGAGGTCTATAAATCAGCCCTATTAACAGTTCTTATTTGAAATTTTCAAGATACTGTATATGTTGTGTTACATACACAAGCTTGTCATAAGAATGAGTAATATTTTAGCATGAAGAATCATTGTTGAACTTCTAAGAAACTCAATAATTAGATAAGAGTGCACGATTTCGTACAAGATGAAAAAGGTCACCAGGTTCACCCATCACACTGAATTTTTTATCTTTACATTGCTATATTAATGTTTTTTTCTAAAATATAATTACCTACTCAAGTATTTTTACTTAATTCGTATTAATAATCATTAATTACACTTGACATTTCCAACATTTTAGGCCTATTTATTTTGTTAAATTTTGATCAGAAAATCAAGTCAGGTTTACTCACTTTACCAAACGCAAATTGTTGTTTTTAGATTGTTAAGTATTGTATTTTGTATCGATAGAAAACAAACAAACTATAGATTGGATTTATAAAGCAATTTGGCTATAGCCCAAAGTATCAGTTCCTTTTGAAAAGGGGTCTCTTTTCCAAAATAGTTCGGGAATTCCTGATCTAATAGGTAAAAAAAAAAAAAAAGGACCGTAAGTAACCAAAAATCAAAAATATTTCGGTTTTTTGTTTGTAGAAATTATTAGAAAACCGTTGAGTTGTATGTTTGTACAGAGGACCCTCCAACTTGAGTAGTCTCGTTAACCATTGCTAAATGCTTAGGTGTCTCCCATAAAGAAAATAATTGAAATTTAATAGAAACGTTTTACAGAGACTTGATCCCAAAGACTTCTCGTCATTTAAATGCTGACGACATTTAAAAGACTCGAGAAGAAATGAATTTATTGGAAGAGAGATTTTCAGCTCTTGGGAATGATGTAAAAAAACTCATGGGAAGAATTAGACAGCATGATTCAAATGCTTCTTCACTTTGCAAAAAACTTGGTAACAGAACTGCAGGTAAACGTGCCTCAATTTTTTTTTTTAAATAAACAAGGTATTTCATTCTACTTACAAAGTACATAGATTTGTGTTACCGATATTCCGAATAACGGCACAAAAAATTATGGATGGTATTTAAAAAAGTCCGTCACGCAGGGGCTGCGTAAACTAAGCAGATTTCCCACGTGAAGTTATACAATAGAGAAATCTCCATAGCAGAGCCAAACGGTTACGGCAAAGGGCGGAACTAGCTTTTCGCGGGAAATTCAAAAATCCGTTATCGGCCCAAATTTCATAAAAATGCAAATATCTCGGTTAATATTCAAGATAGGGAATAAATGTATATAACAATATTTATAGTAAATTTAATTTGCAATAAGATTGATTTTATACACTTTTTCGATCCGACGCATAATAACGGAGATATTTTGAATTTTTAAAAAATCCCCCCCTCTAAACCCCCCCTCCCACTGGTCCGATTTCAGCCATTAACGAACTTGATCTTCCTTTTTACATAAAACGATTAAATTCCGAGTTTGGTAACGATCAAACAAAAATTGCGACCGCTAGAGCGTTAACAGACAAATATATATATAGATATATATATATAGATATATATATATATATATATATATATATAATTTTGAACGGACCTCATTTTCGTCATCTCCTGGGTAGGATCGATGGACATTTGAAGAAATTTTTCGAAACTCGCATCATGAGTACGACCTCAATAGCTGATTTCCCTTAGGGGAAATCTGCTAAAAAGCAGTCACTCAGGGGCTGCGTAAAATAAGCTAATTTTTAATGTCACCACATATTCTATATAGAACAAGTAAACCATACTTGAAATTTATACAGGACATAACACGAGCAGTGACAGTAATGGCTTTATGTAATAACCAAAAGATTAGAACGAGAATTTTCTGAAGCCCAAAAATATTAATACCGATAATATTCCAGTTACAGCAAAATGGAAAAATAATTGTAGGGCATAATTTGGTCCACTTTTGCTGTGATATTTTTACATCTAAACATTAAAAAAGTCCGTCACGCAGGGGCTGCGTAAATAAGCAGATTTCCCACGTGAAGTTTTACAATAGAGAAATCTGCCTAATTACAACACAACAACTGTAGTAGTAAGAAACCTCTAAACCTAAAACATTATTTAGGGCGTAATAACCCAGTAGTTTCTAGCCCCAAAAAACAGTTAACCTAACCTCTAAACCTATTCACGAGGGACGAATAGTTATGGAAATGGCCGCCAGAGCTCTCGGCGGAAAGTCCGAACATAGCCTACTGGTGACCACACGCAGAATACAAATGCAAATATCTCGGTTAATATTCAAGATAGAGAACAAATGTATATAACAATATTTATAGTAAATTTCATTTGCAATAAGATTGATTCAGTACAATTTTTCGTATAGTAACGGAGATATTTCGAATTTTCGAAAATCCTCCCCTCTAAACCCCCCTCCCACTGGTTCGATTTCAGCCGTTAACGAACTTGATCTTTCTTTTTACATAAAACGACTAAATATCGAGTTTGGTAACGATCAAACAAAAATTGCGACCGCTAGAGCGGTAACAGACAAATATATATATATATATATATATATATATATATATATATATATATATATATATATATATATATATATACAGTTTTGAACGGACATCATTTTCGTCATCTCCTGGGTAGGATCGATGGACATTTGAAGAAAAATTTCGAAAATTCCGTCATGAGTACAACCTCAATAGCTGATTTCCCTTAAGGGAAATCTGCTAAAAAGTCGCGTGAGGAGCAAGTCGCAAGTCAAGAAGATTAGTTATGTATAATTTATCTCTATGACGAATATTAATACAGATATGAACTAATGGTCATTTTACATATTGAACACATAAAGTAACAGCGGGCAACCTTGTCTTAGAACATTCCTTATTCTAGCTTCGATTCACATGTAATAACGATTTCTGCTGGCACTCTGGTTTTTGTAAATGTCCCAAATTGAACCTCCTTTCTCGCAAGCAGCCAAACATCAATTTTCAGTTAATTTATCGCAAAGGTTTTCGGGAGCTAAAATTTGCTCCGACCATATACACAGATTTTCCTCAAGGACCAAAAGTGGTCTTCGGCAACTAGATGGCTTTTATTTATTAAAGAACAATTGATCTCAGACTTTGTTATTGTGTGCGACTTAACAACGGTTCAATTTAGTAAAAAGAAGAAAAAAATATTTCCTATGAGGAAAAAAAAAACAATTTTCCATAGTGAAAGCTGGCCTTGCTGATTTAAATTATTTAAGCTCTTCTTTGGCTGAGGTCAATTTGAATAAAAACAACACCAGGTTATTTTAAAATATTTTCAATGGACCTACATATTTCGTGCTCTTTCTGGTACCTCTTCAGATGCTAAATAAATGTTTTGGAAGATGAACCCATCTTGAAAGCTGGTCAACTACTAGACTGGGTTGGCCGTCCTAAACCCCTGAAGAGTTGCCCAAAAAGGGGGTGAAGCATGTAGGGCCCCTATAAATAGTTGACTGACCTTAACCAAAGAAGTGCTTAATTTATTTTCATTTTTAACACTAAATGTTTCAATTCGATTGCACGCTCCAGTAGAACAACGGCAAGAGCTAAGTTATTTACTACTTAGAAAGTAGAAATATTTTCTTCTTACGATGTTTTTTCTTTTATTCTTTATTGAACAAACAATTATAGATAAAAAACGAAGTTTCAGACAGATAAGAAGGCGAATAGATAGAAACTGCCCTATCGTGACGATATTCGTGCTTCCTAATCCTCGATGAACTTAATACAAGCTATCGCTTCTTTCCAACTTCCACTTTCAGAGTCTCTATTTATGAATTCTGAGCGTAATAAACCTGGTACAATAATACTACATACATTGAACAATCTAGATTATGTCATTAGTATCCGAAAAATTCTTTCACAAGGGTCTGCATAGCTCTAGCTATCTATTTTTGTAGATATATTTACCAAGCCTAGTCAAAATGAAATTTGACCTAATGTAAACAATACATGAAATTTATATCATATTTTAAAATATTAGCTTATTGTTAAAATGATCTGAATATGAGGGGAGTTGACTCAAATATCGACTTTGGTAACGGTCAAATTGGGGAGTAAAGCGTTTAAAAATATATATACCCGTATACTAACCAAGGTGCCCGGCTTCGCTCGGGAAATCATTTGAAACGGAATGATTTTATTTTGTTTTTGGCAATACTTCTATGTGTACAACTGCTCTTCCCGTCTAGGAGCTCTTTTCCCCGTAAGGGTCACTTGGGCGAATTATGGAAAAAAAAAATTTCATTTGATGAATAAATGAAAATAAGTCTCTAATCATTCCCTCTCCACTGTTTGACACACCTTGAATAATTTAAATCATAATCATGGATAGCATTTATTATAATTAAATATCATCTATAATGTACGTATTTTGTATATACAATCTAGCAAATATACCCGGCAATGCCCGGGAAATCATCGTTGACTGACTAATGATTGTATTTTGACAGAAAATCGTTGAAAAACCAATTAGAATCGGAATATAAGAATTTCAGGCATCCCTTATAACCCCCACTCCCGTTCTAACCTAAACATTTTAATATAGCTTACTAGCTCAGATACCCGGCTCCGCTCGGGAATTCACTTGAGGCTGAATGGTGATGGTATATTTTTGGCAAGGCTTTACTTTGCACAATATTTTGATATTTACCCGTTCCTTCTTTTGTCCAAATAAAATTGTTGTCTCCCGCTATAATTTTTAGCGTATAACGCCTTTATACTTCGGTATACGATGATAGTGTATGTAAAGAAAAGTTACTCTAAATAACAAAATAAACAACTTTTGTTATGTTCATATTAGCCGAAAACCCAATAGGAAACGAAGTATCACTATTTTTAATTTCAGGCCTCCCTTATAACCCCCACTCCTGCCCGTCCCTAGAAATGTTGGTATGGCTTGTTATAATGAAAGCGTTAATGCTAATACATATACCGGGTTTTATTTATTTCGGTTGGGTCTTTTGTCCCAAATAAAATTGTTCACTTCCGCTATAGGTTTTAGCGTATATCTCGTTTATAATTCCGTATACGAAAAAAGTGCATATAACATAAGTTACTCTAAATAACAAAATAAACAACTTTTGTTTTGTGCATATTTGCTGAAAAAGCAATAGGAAACGAAATATCGCTATTTTTAGTTTAAGGCCTCCCTTATAACTCCCACTCCTGTTCGTCTCAGAGGATATTAATATAGCCTAAAGTCTAAGTTGGGCTAGTAGTAATATACATACCAAGTTTCATAAAATTCGGTTCAGCCGTTTATGCGTGAAAAGGTAACAAACAAACACACGAAAGAAACAAAATGCAGTTATGGTGTCTATGGCATGTGAAACGAAAAGTTATCGTGAAATTTCGCGAAAAAAATCAATGTACAGACAGAGGTTACAATTTTATATATATAGATATAGATAAAGATAATCATGTAAGAATTAATGCTAATTGACGTACCGAGTTTTGTTAAGTTCGGTTCAATCGTTAGTGCCCAACAAAATTGTTGGCTCCCGCTCTAGTTTTTAGTGTGTATCTCGTTTATACTTTGTTATACGAATATAACAAAAGTTACTTTAAATAACAAAAGTTACTTTAAATAACAAAATAAACATCTTGTGTCATGTGCATATTTGCAGAAAAACCACTAGAAAACGAAATACCGCTATTTTTAATTTCAGGCCTCCTTTAGAACCCCCACTCCTGCCGGTCCCTAGAAATGTTAGTATAGCTTATTATAATAAAGGCGTTAGTGCTAATACGCATACCGAGTTTTATTAAGTTCAGTTGAGTCTTTTGTGCCAAATAAAATTGTTCACTTCCGCTATAGGTTTTAGCGTATATCTCGGTTATAATACGGTATACGAAAAAAATATACATCACAAAAGTTACTCTAAATAACAAAATAAACAACATTTGTTATGTTTACATTTGACGAAAAACCAATAGGAAACGCAATATCACTATTATTAATTTCAGGCCTCCCTAACAACCCCCACTCCTGCCCATCCCTAGATATGTTGGTATTGCTTATTATAAAGAAGGTTATAGTGCTAATACACAAACCGAGTTATATTTAGTTCGCTTTAGTCTTTTGTGCCAAATAAAATTGTTCACTTCCGCTGTAGGTTTTAGCGTATATCAGATTTATATCACGGTATACGAAAAAAATATACATCACAAAAGTTACTCTAAATAACAAAATAAACAACTTTTGTTATGTTTACATTTGACGAAAAACAAATAGGAAACGAAATATCGCTATTTTTAATTTCAGGCCTCCCTTAAAACCCCCACTCCTGTCCGTCTCAGAGAATATTAATATAGCCTAAAGTCTAAGTTGGGTTAGTAGTAATATACATACCAAGTTTCATAAATTTCGGTTCAGCCGTTTATGCGTGAAAAGGTAACATACAAACAAATAAACAAACAAACATACACCAAAGAAACAAAATACAGTTATGGTGTCTGTCTATATATAGATATATATATATATATATATATATATATATACATACATACATACTCACATATTAAAATCTTTGGCTCATCAAACTAAGAAGGTCCAACAGAGAGGGCCGAAAGTGCGTTTTCGGAGGATAAAATACTACCATTGATCCCTGCTGAATAAACAATGTGGACAAGGGGCTCCAAATCAAGCCTTGACTGATTCTGAGATTTGGGACTTCCGGAGGTATTTCAGCAATTTTCACGTTATAGATGTAGCTTTGAATTTTAGTAACTAGTCATTTCTTTTAGCTGGGTAATGTCTTCGAAAGTATTTGTTAGCATTTCATACAGTTCTCATGTCAATTTTGTTTGCGCAACCAGAGCAAACCCGTATATTGTGGTGCAAAGTTCGCTGATCACTTGTAGCGGCAAGGAGTTAAGGAATGTATGGCTTTGAGATACAGTGGTGGTGTTTTTAAAATCTCCATCTCTCTTGTGAAAGAAGATAACTGAAAATAAATATTGTTGAGAAAACTGCGTACTTGAAAAAATACAGAGTTAATCACATATGTTAGAAGTACGAAGTACATGAAGACAACATACACGAGCGGTGGCGCCAGGAATGTTCTAGGCGAAGGCCTGTCTGGACAGTTCTACGTATACTAGCCTGCCTGACGGTCAGTTAGTTCTCAGTGGTCTTACAAGTGAATAACAGTGCGTTCAGTGCAACTTTAGTGAACAGTGTTTTTTAGTTTCAGTACAGTGCAGAGTTTATTTGAAGATCAGCGCAGTGCCATGTTCTTGTGAAGATCAGTGCAGTGGCGTGTTTTGTGAACTTCAGTGATTTGATGAGTTATTGTACTTTTCAATAAGAAGAGAAGTTATCTATTACTGTACTGTGCAAAAGAACCCTATTAATCAACGTTTATTACAAAAAATAATATGTACCAGCTTTCGCATAGTAAACAAATCGGCATTCTCCATCTAAACCAGTACTTCCATTTAAATAAACATGTCGAAGGTAAAATAAACAATTTCACTTTGTTGCATCTGTCATCTTAAAGTAGACATAGAACCCCAAAACAGTAAACATAATTATTTAAACTTTAAATTCATAAGTATTTAGCCTATCTGGTCATACCTGATTACAGCCCAGAGGAATACATATGCTTTTTACTGCCAAAGTTAAACTGAAAAATATAAAAAACGAATGCATTGTTGTTCTTTATTTTTTTGGCATTTTAAGTTTCAGTAAGTGCCATCAACAATGTAGGCCTTATTGCTATTTGCTTTTAAGGCTATGTTGTCTGTGTAGCTTGTTGTCAACCATGTTGACGTTCGCCATTCACCACGTAGACCTCTGTAAAGGACGCAAAGTCTTCCACTTCAGGACCTATATAATTTCATGCTTAACTCTGTGTTCAGCTCGTGACTAGCAACATGTTATGTAGACAATCCTCTAACACCTGAATAAATAAATTAATATGCTACAATTGTTTTCCTACACATTTTCCTCTTGAGTTGAATATTAACGGAGTTTATATTTCGCCTTTTAGTAACCACCCACGCTCTTACGAATGTGATTTGACTTTAATGTACCAGCTGAAGTTTCAATTTTTGTTTATATCCGCTAAATAGGAATGGAGGAATAGAGAGAGATTACAATAAGCAGTGTCACGTACGCTAGTGGTTTACATTATGACGTCATATCGTGTCATTGTAGCTGTTTCGGGAAACGTATTATCTTTTGTTGTATTATCTGTTGAGAAATACAGCTAGAGGGCTCCAGTAACTTCCTGTCCATCTAAATTTGGGCAGACTTCAATGTATGTCTGTCTAAATGTGACAACTCCTCACATCATTACTACACTGCAATGAATTCGCAAAAGAACAATTTTAGGAGTTATACCAGACATCAAGGATTTTCTTGTCCCATTTACAAACACTTTAAAAAAGTAAACCATTTTGCTACAGTTTGCAAATCAAAATAAAATACCTCAGCTTTCTCTCAAAACCACGACTAAGCTTCGTAGCTGAGCGACAATTGTCACAGTCCATCCTCGACCACCATAAATTTCAGGCATATTACCTCCTTTTTGTCGAGGCCTAAATTTTGGAGAGGAAGACAGCTACATAAGCGTTTTACGACCAAGCTTAAACTCAAACTATATCCACAGAATGTTTATGGCACCTATAGTATTTCTAAGGCAATCTTAGTTTTCAACCATCAGTTAACTCCCTACCTCAAATAGCAATAATCCAATACATCATGTAAAGCCTTATACTGAAAAATGAGATGGAAGTAATGTGACAGTATTTTAGTACCATTCCATGGTCGGAATTGCATTTCGAAGTAAATTAAGATGACTGTTTTTTTTTTTTATGATTCCAAAGAGATTGTTGTTTCTTAGAATTCCGGAGGTTTCTTCAGAGAAATCACACTTACGTCCCACACAGAACAAGCCTAATCGCAGTTATTTTTAACATAAATTCAGTTCACCTTCTGGAGAAGTAAAATAGAAAAATTGGAGGCATTTAAACATCTCATTTATCGAATTAAGAGAAGGAGCGGCTATTAAGATTCGGGCATGTTCGGGATTGATCGTGGAGGGCGAGGGCGGGTTAGATGTACCATGACTCCCGGGGGAGATGGCTGTAGAGGAAGCGGAGCAGCTCGAGGCTAGGTTCTCTTCCCTTGCCGAAGAGGTGGAGTGCATTCTAAGGAGGATCAGGGACCGGGATGCGAGGGCAGAGGCCGACAGGAAGGGTGAACCTTATCTACCAGTCTCTCCCTACAATATATTCAAGCAGTTACCCGGAAAACCAGGCAGGTCGTTCAATAATTGCTTTGTTTTTGCCCTGGTCTGGAGCCCAGCTTATTGTAATTTTAGCAGATTTTCCTTAAAGGAAATCATATATTAAAGTTGTACATATATATACATAAGTGAGTGTGTGTGTGTGTGTGTGTGTGTGTGTGTGTGTGTATGTGTATTTTACTCTCTCTTATTCCACTGAAGTAACTCTTCAGAGAGGGAATTTATTTTCTACATGGCAATATTAATACATCGCATATATTTGTTTTAAATTTTAGTAATATTATACAGTAATCTGAATTTAGTTTTCTAAATTAAAAAACATAAAAAATAAAATAATAAAATAAATTTAAATACATACAGCTAATAATATATAAAAAAAAATTGAAGAACGAGCTTATACCAGGTTTAGGGTAAATAAGAAAAAAATATTTAATAAATATAGTAAATAATAATTTTTAAAAAAACATACAAATCAAAACAAAATAAGGGAATAATATATATTTATACAAAATTATCTGACGTGATTATTCCAGTTTCCCATTATTTGATAAACGTTCTCAGCAAATTTTCGAAGAGCTTTATTGCATTTGTAAAATAAAACTGTTGTCATCAACAGGTCATTGCTTTACTTAGTTTGCCACTACTTGCATTAAAATAGGCCTTTCTTCCTTCAGTAGTCTACAGTCGTATATTGAATGTAGGTAAGTTTGTAGGGTACTGAAGTCACAAGGGCATAAGGGGTAGTCTGTTAGCTTGATTCTATCTAAATATGTATTTATTGAGCTATTATCCTGTTATGAGTTGTGTCATTTAGAAGCCAGTCGTATTAATTTCCGTTGTCATATACTGAAATATTTGGTATGTATTTAGTGCTGTCCTTCTTTAACTGCACTTGTCCCATGAAGTTGTCGTTTTTTATTGGGCCAGTTGTCAAGTGTTTGAGGCGTTTTTACAGATGATTTTAGCAGATTTCCCTTGGGGGAAATCAGCTATTGAGGTCGTACTCATGACGCGATTTTCGAAAAATTTCTTCAAATGTCCATCGATCCTACCCAGGACATGCCGAAAATGAGGTCCGTTCAAAATTATATATATATATATATATATATATATATATATATATATATATATATATATATATATATATATATATTTGTCTGTTAACGCTCTAGCGTTCGCAATTTTTGTTTGATCGTTACCAAACTCTATATTTAAACGTTTTATGCAAAACGACAGATCAAGTAGGTTAGTGGCTAAAATCAGACCAGTGGGGGGGAGGGGAGGGTTTAGAGGGGGATTTTTGAAAATTCAAAATATCTCCGTTACCATACGTCGGATCAAAAAAGTGTATAAAACCAATTTAATTGTAAATTAAATTAACTATGAATATTGTTCTATACATTTATTCTCTATCATAAATATTAACCGAGATATTTGCATTTTTATTAATTGTGGGCCGATAACAGATGACTAGTTTCCCGCCAAAAGCTAGTTCGGCCCTTTGCCGTAACTGTTCGGATATATATATATATATATATATATATATAGAGAGAGAGAGAGAGAGAGAGAGAGAGAGAGAGAGAGAGAAGTTATTTCAGTCCCGGCTTCCAAGCTACGGTGAAGTTGTTCCCAAAAGGGATAGAAATTCTTAAGGGGGAAATGACCAAAAAAAAATTCAATTTCACATTTTACTGGATATTCGGCTTATGTGAATTTCATTCTTCGATTTTTTTTTGTCTCGCTCCAGAACACATTTCACAGTCCATATGATTGCTAATTGTGTTTCCCACAATTGCTGTTTTAACAAAGATATTTGCACTCTTTAGTTTTTGGTATTTCCTAAACCCCCACTCCTATTAATGCTATTTTAACTTTGGGTGCCGTAGCTACAAAGCACGTCATGTCCACCTTAAATTTCATAGGCTTCTTATTACGACAAAAATACAGAAGAGATGACATCATATGTGCGGGATTCCCAGCTCGAGAGAAATCTGCTAAGGCTACACAGCATCTACGTGCTTGACTTTTAACAAGGGGTGTGACTGTTTTAAGGAACAGCTACGATGTATGTTGGATTTTTATAGTTAAATGATTCTTAATAATGATGAGTACTCTCCGTAATACTTTATATTGTCCGCGATGTTTTGAATATTGCACAGCGATTGATTAGGTACTGATTTACAAATTTTATTTATACACTAAAAATTCATACGAGCTGTCCACAGTCGCTATAACGTCAAAAAAGTCTGTCACGCAGGGACTGCGTAAACTTAGTATATTTACTACGTGCCGGTATGACACTTTGATAACATTTTTGCTCATATATTCTTTATTTCCAAATCAAAATCTGATGAGTTATACTGGGGGATAACTGAAGGCTGAAAACAAGAAAGAACAACTCGCTTAATATTTGTGTTTAGAGAAAATTTATAGAACAAAATTGTAGAGCATCAATAGTTTAAAAAGATCAGATCTATAACATTTTTCGATCTGACTCATAATAACGAGTTTAGAGGGGAAGAATTTTGAAAATTCGAAATATCTCCGTTACTATAAGTCGGATCGAAAAAGTGTATAGAATGAATCTTATTGCAAATTAAATGTACTATAAATATTGTTATATACATTTATTTCCTATCTTGAATATTAACCGGTATATTTGCATTTTCCTTTCAGCCTTCAGTAAACCTCCACTTGTACTCGTGTTACGTAAACAACACTCTGTTATATAATAAACCACAATATTCGAAACTTAAATACTAAATATTTTTTTCCAGAGACCTTTATTATAGGACATACATTCAAATATGTTCTTTTGACCCACCCCCCGTCTTAAATTCTTTGACTACTAAAATTTGATTGTTTCACATCAAAATTATTCTGATTCATTACAAATTACAGTACTACGTATAGTACATAGTTTTCAATGAATGAAATGAATATCTTATATTGTGATATATTTCAGTTGTTTTTCTTTCCGCTGAGCCGTTAGCAGACGTGTTAGTTTACATTTGAGATGCTGTCCGCCGGGAGGGGAAAGATTTCTTATTATCGTTTGTATTTATTCACCTAATATTCACGATGGTGTTGTGTTAGGAGTATGGAGGTTTATCTATTATTAAAATTCACGTTGGAAATCTGCTTAGTTTACGCAGCCGCTGCGTGACGGACTTTTTTATATAGGCCATGATCTTTTAAATAGAGAGAAGGGATTGATTAAAAACCAATTTACAATCATTCTTTGAAATTCTATAACAGTAATTTCCGTAGTTACCAGACAGGTAGGACAAATATCGTACAAGCAGTGGAACAATAAAGTAACTTCAAAGTCTATGTAAAATTAGAAAACAAGTTATAATTATCAGAAAATCTTGATTAATCAAAAGAAATAACTTCTTATTGACATGTATAACCTCTGAAGGCTTCATATTCAAACAACCTTAAATATGTTCATGTTCTACTATATTATTTCAATTATTTCTATTTAGTTTTCGTTGCTCTTGTAGCTGCAGAATTTGCAGTAGTTGTTGTCCCAGTGGATGAGCGTTATATGTAAATACTGAGATGGGATATGTAATATAGGTATGGTATATAGTGATCAATTAATAATTAATTAATTAATAGGGATTAGGTATTAAACAGATTGTCTATAGTGGATAGCCTTGCAATGTACAACATATCATCATTTTATATATATATATATATATATATATATATATATATATATATATATATATATATATACATACATACACACTCATAGCTACATCTATATATACAAACATACAAATTTCAATTATTGGCGTTTTATCACATAGCGACATCAAAAAGAGAAGTTAATCTTATTACCGAATGACCATTGTGTGTGACGCAAAGCCGGAATAAACTGAGCCAAATCTGAGTTATTTTAATTTATCTGTTTGATAATTTCCTCTTAAGCTACAATCACTTTGTTCATTCGCTTCCTTCACATTTCGTTGACAATATTACACTTTTTGAGTGGCTAAAGAGCGAGAGATCTTTTAAAGTGGACGAGCACATCTCTAGTGCGAAGATTACTAACCCTGACAGAGTAGCATATTGACCACAAAACAAGAAGGGCGGATTTTAATAAAGTGGTTTAAGGTCTAATCTAGCCTGAAACCTGAATCTAAACTGCCACCTTGCCCAAACAAAGAAATTCAGTTTAAAAATTATAGAATCGAGGATATGATTGTGAGCTGAGTTAAAAAATGAAAATCTCATACAATATACGCGAATGACCGATTTTCGGTACATAAATTGATAGAGAGCGCGCATATTTAGTGAGAGCAATTTATCAAGAATTGTTTTCTTACCCCTCTCTATATATACGGTAATGTTCCAAAGAACGCATTAAACCTGTATAATGGCAAAGCATAGTCACATGATTAGGAAAATTATTTTATTTATTTCAGTTGTGAGGAATAAAAAGTGTTTACCATGTTTTAAGAATATTTTCTTCGTGAACAAAAGACAAAAAGAAAAATGGAGTTTCTTGAGATAGTTTATATTGAAAACATAAAATAAATTCTGTAGTATATACAAAGGATTTTGCGGCAGAACTTAATAAATGAGAACCTCAGCCGATCAAAGAATGAGGACACGGATGAAAGGAGAATAGCTTTATTAGATTCGGTGTCAGCAGTCAGTAAACCCGGAAATATTTTTAGTGGTTCATATTTCTCACTTGTTCAACTTATGTTGGCCGAGAACACCCAACGTTTAGATTTCCAAATTGTTTAACGCTATTTTTATAAAACTGAAGTTATTTATTGGGCTTAGAAGCTGATTTTCAAAAAAAGACTATATACATACATTCAGCAAATTTATAATCGACCACAACTTCATAAACTGATTTTCTTTTACTCGCTATTGATTTTATACTAGTCAATTGTTGATATGCGTCCTAGAAAAAGGATAATGTACTTGTTCGAATAATGTCACTTGGCTTAAACTTATTTCCTCCTTTTTTATATAGGGATAATTGAAGTCTGTTTTGCAACTGCCTTAAGTAAGTTAAAATTCCGTCATACAGGGGCTGCTTAAACGAAGCAGATTTCCCTCGCGATGGATGATAACAGGAGTGATCTCATCTCTACTATATATTCTCTATATCTAACTAAAGGGTGATAACCTGTAGATAACCCGTCCCAATTAGCTTAAGTTGCAAAAAGTGGACGTCAATAAATAATAATAATAATATATCTAACTACAAATCCTTTAAGTAGAAGTGTGGGTTTACTGAAGCCAGAAAACCAGAAAGCATGAATACCTCGCTCAATATTTTTGTTAGAGAAAATGTATGGAACCAGCATTCTAGAGTATGAATAGTTTAACAAGATTGGTTCTAAACATTTTTCGACCCGACTTATAATAACTGGGATATTTTAAACTTTCGGAATCCCCTTCTAACCCCCCCCCCCATTTCCGTGTCAGAGTCATTTGCGAATATGATCTTTAGTGCTGAAATAAACGGTTAAATATGAAGTATGGTAAAATAAACAATTTCGACTCTAATTGTAAAATCTTAATCGATGACGTCACGACCTAAAGCATGTACCTCACTTAATGAAGGTCCGTTAAAAAGAATATTTAGTATTTAAGCTTGGACTAAGATGTTCTATGGTATATTAGCTGATTGTTATAGTGCATTGATGAAATGGGGGGGGGGGAGAGGGTTGGGTTACAGAAGGCTGAACATTAAAAAAAATCCAATCATCTGGATTAATAGTATACAGAGTATACAGAACAACATTTATAGAAAATTAAATGTGGAACAAGATTGGCTATATACAAAGTTTCACTATGATGAATCATTAATGGAGATATTTTCAATTTTCGATTTTCCCCTCCCTTTAATCTTTTCTATCACGAGGGGCTAACTAATAATTATATTGGAAGTTAGATTAGGTGAAGATGGCTAAATATTTCAATCAAGAAGAAATTGATGTGTGCAGGTGGATGCTTTTCATGATTGTATGATCATGAAGGTATCTAAAGGACACAAAAATCGGCCAAAGGCAAGAAAGCACTGTCACAGCTTACTTTCTATACGGCCAAATTCAGTACATCTCTACCCCCCATTGACTATCGTGTCTTTATGTACAGAGCTTTGACACTAATAGGAACTGTAATAGCTATGGATTTTTGGTAGCGGGGTATATAGAGCCCATGAAATAGACATCTCCAACTAGAATCGAACATTGCCCAAAATAATTAACCAATATATCTCTCCTTTTACAGTTATACACACTCGGTGTATACCATTGAAGCACAGGTTAGCCATGTGAATTAAACCGTGGGTTTAATCTCACTTGCCAAACCTAGAGTGATGGGTTCGATTCCTGCCTAGTAATAGGAATTTATTTAGTGACGAACTGATTAAATAAAATCCTTAGTCCCACCCTGGCTAGAAAAAGGTGGTAAACTATAGGTAACCCGTCCCAAATAGCCGTAGTAGCACAAAGTAATAAGTCACATGTCTTAGTAGTTATTGGAGAGTGATTACTTAGTATATGTTAAGACATTCTAAATCCAATAGTTCAAAGTTATATGCTCCTTCCTGTTGGAAATATTTAACATTTCGACAACAATGAAAAACCAGTTCAAGTATGAATTGCGTATGGACTATTTTATGAAGTTACACCCTTCATTTAGTATGCATATTATAACAAAACGCTGAGCTCAATTTGAAAGTCAATGTTAATAGATCTTTTCTAATTCTCCCGTAAATTTGGCATGGCGTCCCAGAGTTTGTGAGCTACGGTAAGCCCAATTCGACACAGTTATATAACTGGAACTTTGAACAAATCCAGTTTAAGGGCTTCATCGATCGGTGGGCTGATGATGTCCTTTATTACAGCAGTCTATATCCAACATTAAACCGTTTTATGGTCTATTACATTTTATTACTCCCTCCATTAATAGAATTCTACTTTATACCTCAGTTAAGGTACATTAAAGAGGAATAAATTTTATAATTTAAACTAATAATCTGATATGGATCCCAAATGACTTCCTTGAACTCGTACTAATTTAAATAAACAAAATGTTTTAATCCACTTCATACAAAATGATTCCATTTGAAAGTCCGATCAACTGCGTAGGATCATAAAAAAAAATGTATAGATATTTTCATGATAAACAAATAAAAAGTTCAATACAAATCATTTGTATCTCATATCAGGTACGTACCATTTGCATTTGTTTTATTTTCACCCTTCTCTTCGGTAAATATTTATATCTATAAGTACCTGCAATTTAAAATAATTTTCGTGGCGAACGCACTTTAAAAAATGTATTTCTTCCTTGGATTTGTAGAAGTGGAATGCTTGAAACTTTTCGTGGAATCAACGCATATGCATGGAACCTTAATAAGTGACAGATTCCTATCTAACCAGACCTTAGTTCCGCGAAGTGAACTAAATCTAACAGAATGAATAAGCAATAAATTGATATGTTCATTTATAGAAATACAAAATTTATAGAATTAAATATAATTCAGTAAAAATACGACAATCATCTTAACACTGCGACGTGCCATTCACAGTTTTGATGTTGAACGGATTCAACCAAACTTCCTGTGGATGATCAGATATTAAATCTCTAGGCTCTCAAGATGCGTTCACTGTGATCAAGAGCTAAAGGAGTATTATGATTGCAACTATTGGTTTCTATCGGAGGAAGCTGCCCACGCCAATATGAAAATCTTTGCCTTATCTGCTCATGAAATATGGCTTTGGTGGGAAGACAGCTGGACGAGTACCCTAGAACTTTATAGGTGGCATTGAAAACAAATGTTATTACTCCTTAATTCAAGTAGAGTCTCAATTACCGGTGCTCAAAAATCGGTGACTGCACAGCTAAATAAAAAAAAACTCCGTCGTGCAGGGGCTGCGCAAACTAAGCATATTTCCCAGGTGAAGTTTAACAATACAGAAATCTGCATACTAGTAACAGTAGTAGTACCCAGCCTTTAAACCAATTTCACGAGAGCCGAACAGTTACGAACTAGCTTTCGGTGGATACACGAATAGAGCCCACATCAGCTGATCTCATCTCGTTCGTTACCCACACACATTTAATAAAAATGCAAATATCTCGGTTAATATTCAAGAAAGAGAATAAATGTACATAACAATATTTATAGTAAATTTAATTAGCAATAAGATTGGATCTATACAAGTTTTCGACCCGACGTATAGTAACGGATATTTCGAATTTTCGAAATTCCTCCCCCCTCGTCCGATTTCAGCCATTAACGAACTTGATCTTTATTTTTACATAAAACGATTAGGATAGTAATCCAGTGATTTAACCATTCCCCCCCCCAAATTTTAATATCCCCACTGAAATGTTGCCATGTATCTCAAAAATCCATGAGATATTTGAAGTCCTGGAAAAATTACTTTTAATATTAACTACATGTCCTCGTGTAAGCAATCTTGTTGATAATACAATGCACTATAATTGTTGTCTTACGCGGAGTATACAGCAGGGGTAACATTTTCTTTTTGTCAAAAGCTTAAATCTGAAGATCCCAACTAGCCATAGAGCACAAAGGGAGGTCAATAAATAAATATGAAGATTAAGTTTAATATCTCAAAGACTATAGCTTCTATATGGCAAACACTATTGATAGATTAAATATATATCGATATCATATTTTCAAGTCGAAACGGCTCCTCTTTTGTCACTAACTTACCGCCAGTTATAACAATTTTGAGGGTTTTTGAAAATTTGTGTTATTTGAGCCACCTTCAAAGCATATTCCCTGTTCAGGTGATGCCTCTTCAGTAAAATAGGAAATATTTGTTGTGGAACTGGGTGCTAACAGAATAGTGTAGGAGAGTGTAGCACGTGTTAAGATGGATATTTCATGACCCCTGTCATCAGGTGGCAGCTCTCCATATGTCTTTCTGATTTTTTTTCTAGATCACGTGTCTTTTACCATTTGCCTGTAGAATTTTCCATTTCTCTGGCGTTCTTGTAGTTTTCAAACTAAAAACAACTCGACATTTAATGGAATTACGCTTAATTTTCTTTATAAAATTAACGATCACCTCAAGTAAATAAGGCTACTCCTGTCGTATTATCTCCAGGTTTTGAACATTTTCGGTACTTTAATTTACTTTAGCGAATAGATTTTCTTCACTACATAAAAGCTCTTTTCCCATGTCTGAAATAACTCCTGGACTCCCAAGTACCATAAAGTTAATACTTTATAGTTTTAATATGTCCTGACCTACTCAAATATATATATATATATATATATATATATATATATATATATATATATATATATATATAAAAGGAAAACATAAATAATTACATTTTTATTTTTTCGGATGCCAAAATGTATTGGTGGGAAATACGTACATGTCAAAATTCATTCCGTGTAAAAACATGAAAGACATATTAATGGTTGGGACAATGTATTATATTACAAATACAATGTCTATTTTAATTTTTCACACTAAAATAAGTAAAAAACACTGATGATGGTGTCTTCAGTTAAGCAGGTATTTCAGTAGTCTCACATATCCTCCACCTTGACAAAAGTGGCTTATTACAATTTGAAATTCTTGAAAGCCTATTACCTATAACCCTTAGGTTTGTTGTTTTTACGACTGTTCAGTCATGTTGTAATGGTTCGACTAATTTGAATTTAAAATAACGGGATGGATCCTTTGGAGTTATTCATTCTTTAAAATTACTTATTTCACATTATTAATTACTTAGCAGCAAATTACACTAATAAATTTCATGGCCCCGACGCTGTTGTCTTTCAAATAGCAAAAATACGCCAAAAGTACTTCTAATCCTCTAAACTCGGAGTAGGTGAGTGCCAAAAACAAAGCACAATTGAAGTATATATATTATATTTAAGACCTCGTTCCTGAGCAACCACCGGTAGTGTAATAGTGGTATGTTCCACAATATTTTCTGTTCGAAAATTCGAAATATCTCTATTACTATACGGCGGATCGAAAACTAGTATAGAACCAATCTTATTGCAAATTAAATGTACTATAGATATTGAACATACATTTATTGTCTATCTTGAATATTAACCGAGATATATGCATTTTTATTAAGTGTGTGAGGATAACGGGCGAGATGAGATCGGCTGACGTCGGCTTTATTCGTGAGAATCACGGAAAGCTAGTTCGGCCGTTTCCGTAACTGTTCGGCTCTCGTGAAATTGGTTTAGAGACTCGTTGCTTCCACTGTCACCAGTATGCAGATTTCACTATAGTAAAACTTCAAGTGGGAAATCTGGTTAGTTTACGTGGCTCCTGCGTGACGGACTTTTCTATTTTAAGTTATTCCTTTGAAGTTCAGTCTCTAGGGAAATCTGCTAAAATAATCCATAACGGAAGATACTTTTGAAGATAGTACTTACTGTGATTTTTTTTGTTGTCAAACAACGGTAAAGAAGATTGATGAGTCAAGCTATGAAAAGAAATCGATTTGGAGAAAACGATATCTTCTTTATATTTTTTTTTATATCCACTTAACAATAGGACCTTTTGCTCAAATCGACGGCTGACAATGACCTACTATGATCTTAGATTAATTCATGCTATATAGTGAATATGTTATTCATATGATCTAGTATTTTAGCAGATTTCCCTTAAGGGAAATCAGCTATTGAGGTCGTACTCATGACGCGAGTTTCGAAAAATTTCTTCAAATGTCCACCGATCCTACCCAGGAGATGACGAAAATGAGGTCCGTTCAAAATTTTATATATATATATATATATATATATATATATATATATATATATATATTTGTCTGTTAACGCTCTAGCGGTCGCAATTTTTGTTTGATCGTTACCAAACTCGGAATTTAATCGTTTTATGTAAAAAGGAAGGGGGTCATTCCATCTCAAATCATCCAGACCATGTCACCCATGGTTTCAGATTTCAATGAAAATTTTTTTAACAACACTTTTTACCTTCCTTATGAAGAATATAAAATTTTACTTTGATATCTCCAGTAGTTTTTGTGAAAAAAAATGCTGAAGTATTGAGAAAGTTTGTGTAACTGACATTTCAAAGGTTGCTTATTTGACACACATTGTATTAGAAAAAAAATCATAACTTTAGTTATTTTCAACATATCAAGATAAAATTTTCACTAAAGTGTTCTCAAAAGCATGGAGATACAGGAAAAAATAATTTGATGATCATATTAAAATATAAGCCCCCCCAGAATTTCACGAACTGCATCCTTATTAAAAATTTTAATTAAAAAAAAAAACAATTTTTCAAATATGTTTTTGCACATGAGGCAGAGTAATTAAGCAAGCAAACTTTTTTTTAAATTATCCGTAAATGAGCAAACTAAAAGACTATGAAAGAAAAAATAGCGGCTTTTTGAGTGTTTATGCATTTTTTTGGAGATAAACCGAAATATTTTGGAATTTTCTCAAAAAATGCTCTTCTATGAACAAATATGAAAAGTAATACTAAAAAAAAAATTAAATAATTGCTAATTTAGGTGTATGACCTTTTAAAAAGACTTACAAATTTAAAAACAAATTTTCCTTGGTTTAATTAAAATGTAATATTTATTTACAGAATGGATAAACAGGGAAGGATGCACATATAAGATTTAAAAAATTAAATCTCTATTAAATGACAAATTATCATTTGAAAAACTTGAAGAACTGGATTATCTTAAATGTATTATAAAACTTTAAATATATTACCATTTAGTGATGCCTTCTTTTTGAAATTTTGAGGCATTGTTTTTGAATGTCAGTTAAGTACTTTTCAGGGAAATTGTATACTCTACGAGAGCCTTTTGTTGTTGGTGCAGCGACACAAGCTATTACATTACATAAGGGAATAAAAGAAATATCTTCCTTCGAAGGCCAATAAAAAGATGGTGCAGGACCATGTGGGTGTAAGAATTTAACTTATATGTTGATATGTTGAAAATAACTAAAGTTATGATTTTTTTTCTAATACAATGTGTGTCAAATAAGCAACCTTTGAAATGTCAGTTACACAAACTTTATAAATACTTCAACATTTTTTTTCACAAAAACTACTGGAGATATCAAAGTAAAATTTTATATTCTTCATAAGGAAGGTAAAAAGTGTTGTTAAAAAAATTTTCATTGAAATCTGAAACCATGGGTGACATTTTTCAATTTTGCTGGATGATTTGAAATGGAATGACCCAAGATCAAGTTCGTTAATGGCTGAAATCGGACCAGTGGGAAGGGGGGGAGTTTAGAGGGGGGATTTTCGAAAATTCGAAATATCTCCGTTACCATACGTCGGATCCAAAAAGTGTATAGAACCAATCTTATTGCAAATTAAATTTACTATAAATATTGTTCTATACATTAATTCTGTATCTTTAATATTAACCGAGATATTTGCATTTGTATTGTGAGTGTGGTCGGCTATGTTCGGGAGTTTCCGCCGAGCGCTAGTGAGGCCGTTTCACTAACTATTCGTCCTCGTGAGAATAGGTTACTACTACTGTTATTATTAGGCAGATTTCTCTATTGTAAAACTTCACGTGGGAAATATGCTTAGTTTACGCAGCCCCTGCATGACGGACTTTTTATTAATTAAGCTATACTTTGTACAAATTGCAAATTGTAAAAGTCCGTCACGCAGGGGCTGCGTAAACTAAGCAGATTTCCCAGTGTGAAGTTTTACAATAGAGAAATTTCACGAGAGCCGAACAGTTACGAAAACGGCCAAACTAGCTTTTGGCGGGAAACTCACTCGCCCGTTATCCGCCTACATTTAATAAAAAGTCCGTCACGCAGGAGATGCGTTAACTAAGCAGATTTCCCACGTGTGACACGTATTTGCATTCAATGAGAACAATATTTGGTATTCAAGCTTTAAATAATGTGCTTCATAACATAATAGAATATTCTTATTATGAGAGAAGTTGAAGTGGGGTTTACTGAAGATTGAAAACTAAAAAATGCAAATATCTCCGTTAATAATCAAGATACCGAAAAAATGCACATAACAACATTTATAGAACATTACATTTGCAATAAGATTGGTTCTATATAATCTTTCAATCCGACGCATAATAATGGAGATATTAAGAATTTTCGAAAATCTCCCTCACTAAATCACCCCCCCCCCCCCCGATCCGATTCCTGAGTTTTCGAAAATCGCGTCATGAGTACGACCTCAATAGCTGATTTCCCTTAAGGAAAATCTGCTAATAATACCAAAAAAAAAAGACGCAAAAGTTTGTCAAGGAAGAAAAGCGCACTCTTAGAAGATTCTCTTCTCACTAAAGATTTGAAGACAGTGACAGATAAACGGAAGAGCACAATTTTTAGATCAAGTGGGTCCTTGGTGATAATCTCAGAATGAAAGAAATTTAAGTGATTTCGGCTTGCCTCAAACAAATTATGTTGGAATGTTTTGGATAGAAGGCGTATTGTTTAACGAAAGTTTCATACTATGCATTAATTAAAACGATGATGGGTGTCTTTTAAAAGATGCAGTAATTGTTGTTACAAGATTCACTATTATTCTGTAAAAATGGGCGTTAATATGTTTTTTTTTAAAAATAAAAAAATATGGTGAAAATGCAGTTTAACCTCAGCCTTGATGCCGCCAAGCTGAATATCCGTCGAAGTAACGTTTGTTAACATTGCGGACATCATGAAATCGCCGGATTACGCGTAGTAGTTTAAAATTGAGTTAAAAAAGCAATGAGAAAAAAAAATAATAATCACGTGTGGTCCCGAT
This sequence comes from Riptortus pedestris, assembly GCA_019009955.1. Classification (NCBI taxonomy): domain Eukaryota; kingdom Metazoa; phylum Arthropoda; class Insecta; order Hemiptera; family Alydidae; genus Riptortus; species Riptortus pedestris. Next base: position 130,897,591 of record CM032229.1, on the reverse strand, counting down.
TTTCGATTAATCCACCAAATGGTGGGGTTAAAAAAATATATTTATAGACATTATATATCGGCGGGTAAAAACACCAGTTTTACTTGTATACCTCTGCTAGGTTATACTAATCACCAATAGCTGCGGAGCTAATTCTTTAAATAAATAATACCCAGTTCTACAGGTTCGATTTCAGCCATCAAAGATCTTAAACTTTAGTTTTACATTAAACAGTTAAATATGGAATATGTTAAAGGTCCTTAAAAATTGAAGCCATTACAGCAACGCACATAGTTTTTACAACGGAACTCAAAAATTAACCGAAAATAGCACACAATATATTTATGACAATAATTACTTTATGTTAAGTATGTTATACTTTAGTATGAGCGGTTGAAAGCGACTGCTATCAATCCAGTGGAGGTCGATTTAAGAGATATCTTGGTTTACGAGAACCTAACTTTGTTGCGAGTTATAAAGTTTTGATGGAACATACAAAAATCCGAGGAGCCCTTGCGTGTTTCCTTTCCGAAAAGCTAGATATAGAAAATGAAGACTAATAGTTGGTAAGGATTGGTATCAGAGCATCAAACGTCAGCTGACGACAGCTTCTGCCTCTTTCATTACCTTTATGAGATCCGATCACGGAACAATGTCATCCCAACTACATTATTATAGCTACCATCAGTCTCATTACAATTTATAGCCCACTCTGCCTAGACTTATTTGAAATCGACCCACCTCAATTTCTATTCCCAGAACAATTTATTGCAACACTATATCTTTATAGTAGAATTCTTGGGGGAAATCATTGAATTCTGCCATTTAAAGTGGTTTTAATCTCTCAAGGGAAATTAATAATTTTAACAAAATGAATAAATTTTAATAATTTAATACGTGAAGTTGCCTCTTTAGATTTTAGCAGATTTCCCTTAGGGGAAATCAGCTATTGGGGTTATACTCATGATGGGATTTTCAAAAAATATCTTCAAATGTTGAGGGGTCCTACCTAGGAGATGGCGAAAATGAGGTCCGGTCAAAATTATATATATATATATTTTTGTCTGTTAACGCTCGCAATTTTTTCTGATCAATACCAAACTAGATATTTAAACGTTTTATGTAAACATAAAGATCAAGTTCGTTAACGACTAAAATCGGACCCAGTGGGAGGGGGGAATTTTGAAAAATCTCAGTTATTATGGTCGGATCAAAAAATGTACAGAACCAATCTTATTACAAATTTAATAATCGTTCCATTAATGGATATAAATGTTGCTATGTAGTTGTTTTCATTATCTTGAAAGATAAGAGATATTTGGATTTTTTAGTTTTCGGCCTTTAGTAAATCCCCACCCCAACTCATGTCGTATTAACAATAAGCAGTTGTATTATGAAGCACAATATTTGAAGCCTAAATAACAAATATTGTTCTCATTGAACTTTTATGTTTTGAGATTAATGCAAATACGTGGCACATGTGGGAAATCTGCTTATTTAATGCAGCCCCTGCTTGACGGACCTTTTTGTAAGATCTTGCTATTTTGCTGTTCTAGATTCATGAAACAACAGATCACGAGAGACTAATTACTTCAAATTATGAATGCCCAACATCAGCAAGTCTTGGTCCAGTTCATCTAAGTCCCACGCTAGTATTTCTTTTGGTATACCACATAACCAGCTTTGTCATGTTCCTCGCTGAACTCAAGTCAGAAAAGAGGAGATATTATTCTGTCCATATAGACATAGTTGTGATAATTTGAGTTCAAATTACCCTAATGCTTATACATTAGGGCCTACTGATGGTTACCACAACTGTGGATAGTTATTTACCAATATATGGTTTTGCTAATTCCAAATTTTAGAATCCGTATGTACACATGGTCCAACAGCCAACTAATAATCGTAAGGCAATTATATTAATTCTTTCCGTGATTTCCACATTGGAATGAGAATTTATTAAGCAATAAACTCTGACTATATTCTCGGTCTAATACTAGCTGGAAAAAGAGTAATTTTGAATCAACAGCCCTAGTGAGCAGGAAGTTCCATTACCGAGAGATGCAAACAAAGGAAAGAAATATGGTCAACAAGGAGATGTTGTGGTGTTGTATTGCCTTTTGTTAGAGATGTACCAAAAATAAAGGCATCAGAAAGTGATGCAAGGATTCCATTCGAGGTCAAAATTTTCAGGAACCATCTCTTCATAGTTAGAGTATGAGTATGCAATTTAAAATTTGGAATTTATAAATCATATATGAAAATCCCATCTCCACTGTCGTGGTTCCAGTGGAAATAGAATTAAGAAAAAAGGAACCTGTAAATAACCGTCCTAATTATGGTAGTCACAGAACCACCAGAAGTGGGCTATGTAATATAATATTTCTATCATTTGAAATGTAAACTTTAACATGAATCAGAATTATGCACAAATATGATAAATCCTCCATCTAATATTATCAGAAGCACTAAAGTACCTTATAATGAAGTTGTTTGTAGGACTCAAAGAGAAGAGATCGATGATGACTGAAGTAATAATGTTAAGACAATCTAATATTAATGTATAATAGGAATTAGGGATCTTATAAGGGTATGACTGAATGAAGAATTAAACAACTGTCTCCATTAAGAATAATGAATCATTCTTATTTCAGGTTTTGAATACATAAAGGTCCCTAAAAAGCCTGCGGATTTATGCTTTGGTTCCAAAACAGAAAGAGCAGTATTCCCAGATATTCCTGGCCTGCTGAAAAGGACACCCCCTTCATTTGAAATGGAAGCTGATTTAATAAATAAAGCTCCGTGGAAACAGCTAAAGTAAGTCTCAAACCTTGTTATTTACATGATCTACTAGTAACCCAGCAATACTTCAATATGTATCAACAGGAGACTAGAGTTTAAAAAATTGGCCCATTGCCTCTTAGTGATACTTATCATTTAATTATATATATAAGCTTGCTCTAAACCTCTTATTGTGTTAAAGGCCAGTTTCCTTGTCAAGCTGTAAACTGGTACTTATTGTCCTATAGCTGAACATGCTATCTGGACACGACCTCAAAACAATAACGGCTTTCAGGTAAAAGGAATGGGTTGCCCTACCTCCTTTAACAATGGAGTGACTCATTTTTATGTTTAGACTTCCAGAAGGTGCCTTGTATAACCAATATTTATTAGTCTTTTATAATGAAATTTCAAATTAAGCTAATTTATTTTTAAATATATGACTTTTATTTATTTATCCTTTTTTACTGTTAAATTTCAGGGCAAAGAAACTATGATTCTTATCGTTGAAGAACATGAATGGGATTACATTTCTTTAAGCGGTATAGAATTCAACATGAAACAAGTCAAGAAATGGTGTAGAAAAATAAATTAATTTCATTTAAATGGTGGAAAATATTTATAGAAAATAATAAACAATGGAAAAAAAAGTCAATATCTTTTAAACCTAAAGCAATTAGTAGGTTTATAACAGGATAGGACATTCATTCCAACAAAGGTAATTCTGTTAATGCATGGGCACCACCTACCCTACAGATAAAGTTTTCCATCTATTAAAGAGAAAGTACGCCAATTGTTGTTTATATTGTTTCTCTATCTAAACGATAAAACTTGGCACAATACTAATAAACAAAGGTAGCCTAATTTTAAAGTTACTAAACGTGGGAAGCAGCCACAAGGACATGTAATGTCTTCTTTTTCTCTCATGCATAAGACTCCATATGAGGCTTAAAATAATAGAGAGTAATCCCCTCAGTACCCTTTACAGACTGATTAATGATGCATTAAATAATAAAACAACAGTGTGAAATAAAGTAATACAATGTTACTCCAATCCTAAGTTATATTGTGTTAGAGAAGTACATGATAAGAAAAATATATAAACCCAATACATATTTTCTTTAGTTTCATAAAATTAAAAATTTTGGGATCACATGAAAATATACTGTTAACTAAGGTGAATAGGCCCGTTTACATATACGCTCTAAACTGGGACTCCTAATTTCATTGGAAAAGGAGGTACAACAGGGGAAAATAAAAAACTCAAAATATCTCTGTTATTTTGAATTGTATAGAAAAATGTTACATATACAATCTAGAGGTGATCTTAACATTCTACAATTCCTGTTTTATACATTTTTTCTCTAACTTGAATATTAATCATATATTTGCTATGTTTAGCAGGTTTCCCTTAAGGAAAATCAGCTATTGAGGTTGTACACATGATGAGATTGTTAAAAAATGTCTTCAAATGTCTACCCAGGAGATGACAAAAATTGGGGTCAGTTCAAAACTATATAGATAGGGGGATTTCGAAAATATTTCTGTTATTATGCGTCGGACAGAAAAATTGTATAGAATCAATCTTATTGCAAATATAATATTCCATAAATATTGAGATATACATTGTTTCTGTATCTTGAATACTAAGTGAGATATTTGTATATTTTAGGTTTTGGCTTTTAGTAAACTCCCACTCCTACTAATATCATGTTTACGATAAGATTTTATGTCATGAAACACTTTGTTCTAAGGTTAAATACCAAATATTGTTTTCATTGAACTTTTACTTTGTGATATACATGCAAATACATTATGTCATGATATCATCAATTAAGGTTTTTACGCTCAATACTCGAAAATGTTTATTTGATCTATACCATACTTGATATTTAATAGTCAGTACTAAAGATCATATTTGTTACTAGCTGAAATTAGACTTAGAATAGGGGGAATTCAAAAAATGTCTGTGAGTCAGAACGTAAAATGTTATAGAACCAACCTTGTTGAGCTGTTGATGGTCTACAATTGTTGTACTACACATTATTTCTTAACTTATATATTAAGCACGTTTATTCATACTTTCTTATTTTCTGTCTTCATTAAACACTCTATTCTATTCATTGGTTTTTTTTTTTTAATGTAGAAATGGAGTATGTGGTGAGATGATCACTAGTATGTTATACTAGCACGTGATGAATTTGCTTAGTTTATGCAGCCTATGCGAGATAGACTTTTTAGTTTTCAGTCTTCTGTAAATGCAATTTTCACCAAGAGCACCTGAATCACTTCACTGATTCATTTTCTTATCATGCACTATATGTTATTTAAAGCTTAATCTTCTTTTTAGTTTATGTCTGCTTTTCGGACCATTTTCAGTCAAGCTTCGAGCATTAAATTCTTTAATTTTCTCTTCACATTCATTACCAAACCAAGGGTTCCATTTCACCACATTCATTTTGTTAACACCATGTGGATTGCATCCTTTAATAAAGCCTTTTAGTCTAGTACATTTATTGTTGTTCTATTACTAGCAATAGCCCAGGAGAAATTGGTATAATTATTTCATTATTCAGTCATCTGGACCTACCCATGTCTCTTAGTGAATTGACATCAAGAATGTGATTCGTGTCTACATAACCACACAATACTGGCAGGGGAAAAATTACTAATAAGAAAAAAATATATATATTTATTCATGGATTCTTCATTAATGAAACATGTCTATAAAATATAACAATAATAAGATTATAATTCAATAAGTACAGTAGTCCTCGTATTTATATACTACATTCCTAATTAATAGAGGATGGTAACAATGTTTTATTTTACAACAAACATACATTAACATAGGCATGAAAATGAGAAAATATAAAAAATGTACTAAAAATATATTTTTTGAAGAATAAATATTCACAAGAAGAATTATAAGAACTAAACAGGTACAAGAGTCTCCTCTCAGTTAGGCACATATTCCTGAAAAATGATCAAATAATAAATTATTTTAGATAACTATAATTAACGATAACTGGATAATGATTAGAAATAGAGATCCAAGAGCAAAAGATGGGAGATATTCAGAAAACAACTTCACTATCAAACTAATCTATGCATGATTTTATGATAAATGTTTAATAAATTAGTTAATGTATCACTTTATAAATTTGGCTTTTTGAATTAACTGTTCCTAACCACCTATATTAATAAAACAATAACATTAACTTAAATTAACAATGTACTAATAAGGTTTGTCTGAAATTCTATAGAAATTTCTCAATTCAAATATTTCCCCCTCACTTCTCTTTGATCTAAGAACAATGGTACCTATATTGAAATTCTGTCAACCTGTTCATTAAGCAGTCTCTTATTATGTTTACTTATTATCATCTTTGGTTTAGGCATGATCTTTAGGAATGATTGCAATCAACATACCCTATTTTTTCATACCTTACACTAAATAAAACCTATATTCAAAAATATCTTTGTAAATATTAGTTTTATCGGAAATATGAAATGAATAAATATTATATAAAACATTTTTCTGTATTAAAAAATTTTTTAATTTATAAATTTCAAAATTTAGACATTCGGGTTCTGTAAGTGAAAAGTAGAACTTTAAAGCATTATATGGGAAAGCCTCATGGAATTGAGGAGTAGTTGGTGTGTGTGTGTGTGTGTGTGTGTGTGTGTGTGTGTGTGTGTGAGAGAGGGCGGAAAGTTATTGATATAATCATGATATGATTTCCATATGTCTACTGATACTAGGAGAAGGCAAAAATGAGGTCTTTTAAATATGTATGTATGTATGTATGTGTGTATATATATATAAACACTCTAGTGGCACTGAATGTTTTGTATTGTAACCAAACTTGATAGTTCAGTGTTCTATAGATAAAAAAAATTAAAAAGTTACTAAGTGACGAAATAAAAAAATAGAAATGTCTCTGTTGGTATGAGCCAAATTAAACAATTTTATACAACTGATCAAGTTCTACAAGTGTTGTTCTATATATTATTATTCTAACTCAAATATTAACAGAGTTATTTGTATATATATTTTCTGCATATAGTAAAACTCCCCTTCGTTCATAAGATTATCACTTATATATATATATATATATATATATATATATATATATATATATATATTACAGCAGTATCACTAAACATTTCATGTCACGTATAAGTCTCGTTTTGTTAACGTTGGGTACTTAGAAGAAGAGATTACAGTATTCAGATGACATCTGTGTTGTTTTGACACACTGTGAGATCATGGTCATATCTGCACATGAGAAATCTGCTTAGTATATACAGGCCCTGAATGACAGACTTTCCTTAATAACAGATTCTTGCATATTTGAGGAATAAACATTAAACTGGTATAGAGAAAGGATATCCCTATAGAGCACAAACTGAATATGCTCTCAGTGTTAAGTTCACTATACTCCTGAGGTGATGTTAAATAAAAATCATTAAAATTCAAACCCTTAATTATATTCTGTATAACTTCTTATCAGAAAATGCTCGTAAAAGCCCAATGACCTTCACAAGGATATTAAGTCTACATGATGGCAAACATCTTGATAAATGCAAGACAAGTCATATTTATTATTATTATTTATTAATGTCTAGTTTTTACTACTATGATTAATTGGGATGGGTTATCTACAGGTTACCACCATTTTCTAGCCAGGGTGAGACTAAGGATTTTATTTAATGGATCCGTCAGTAAATAAATTCTTATTGCTCAGGGGGGAATCGAACTCGTCACCCTAGGTTTGCCATGACATTAAGGCCAACACTTTATCTACATAAGATAAGTATATATAAAAAGTTTTAATTATCACATGAAATTAAGAACAAATGAACCAATATTTATTGAAATCCACCTGCCTAGCACAGAAAAGGACTGAAGTTCCTAGCACTGGGGTCTAAATGTAACTTAAAAATAGTAAATTCTTGTAATCTGTATTCATACTAAATGTTATGATTTTTCCAGAGGATATAAAAGGGGAGAGGAAAATGTCTATGGCTGGCAATCCTTGTTTACCTTAATTTTGAAAATTGAAATAAAAGATGGGACTGGAAAATTTCATCTTTGTCTCCCTCTAAATCACCCTTTTAGAATTTGATAAGTTAAATGCTATTGTTAGTATTCAACAAGACCTTCCCATTGTAGTATTGGGTTTCTGGTAAAATTTTTGGTACGAACTGGAATATAAGATGAATTTTGCTAGAAATTTTGATATCTTCTTGCCAATTTTTCTCAATTTACATCAACTATTTATGAAGATAAAATATAGTTAAACAGATTGATGATAATAAATACAAATATTAATAAAATTCCTAATACGTCATCGATAAAACAAGAGAATGACTGAACTGAAGGACACACAGAATGTGATGAGAAGGAATAAATCCTTCTTTTATGTAGCATACTGAAAAAGTAAGATCACTCGACAGAGAGACATGCCCAGGATGTATTAGCCTAATTGATATGATCAAATCTACTCCTAGCGTTTATAACTAAAATTCTAACATTTGATTGCCACTTAAATATTATGTAATACATTTTTTTTTTGTTTTTCTTGCAATTAAGATGATTGAATTTCCCATACTTCACTGGTATACCAAGAGAATGGCTGGATGGAATTGGGATTCAAGGTTACTTTAGTGCTGAAATTGTATGATTTTAAACTAAGAAAATTCAGAACTCAGATCAAAATCCTGACAATAAATTTTAAAAATTTTGAAATATGTAGACAGAGACAGAGAAGTTAAAAAAAAATAAATACCTTAAAATAAACAAAAATTCTATTAGTCATCTACTCTTTTTCACACGATTTAAAATCCTATCAATGGTTTCAGAAGGTGTTTCAAGACTGTCTTGATGATTTGATTGAACTTCGACATCTCCATCACTTGAACTCTAAACAATATAAAAAATAATTTATTATAATCAACTAGGTAGAAATTGGTTAATTAAGTTTCTAGTTAAACAAACTGTAAAATAGCTTGCCCTGCTTCAACCTCAAAAAATGGTTCTCATAATTTTAATTTTTTCTTTGCAGTGAGACCAAATTAAGTAATGTTGAAGACAGAAATCAAGGTGAGGACAAGAATTAATCTTTTTCAAAAAATTGTTTTATTAAATTCTATAACAAATATGTATGTCATTTAATTAAGAGTATAAGACTTATGGAAAATATATGATATCAATTGCTTAGAATTTTAAATCTAATCCCACACACACATACACACACAATTAAGCCAACTTAGAGATAGATATAACCACCAAATTTCTTAATCTTATTTTAATATAAGCCTTTTGTAAAATTATGTTTATAGAATAATTCTGATTAATATACAGTATGTACCTCACAAATGGTATACGTATCAACAGCACCAGAAGAACCTTTGCCAGCTTCATCATCTTCATCATCAGATATAACAATAGTCGAAGAATTCTTTGCTTTATCAGGAAGGGTTATAGGGGATGTTGCAATTTTAGTAGGCTTTTTAATATTAGCTGGCCTAAAAAATAAAAAAAAAATGAACACCTGTAAACTATAATTTCTTTGTATTAAAGTTATTATTTTAATGTTGTCTATTTTGTGTTGCTGTTATACCTACCCTCTAGAAATGGAAGAGGGTCACAAGGATATGGAGTGGATTCCCAATGCATTTATATCAGACTATCTACAGTAATTGCATCTGGCATGGAGAAAATTTCACTCAAGACCAGAATTGTTAGAGAACCATCCTTCCATAGCCCATAGCTTTCATAAGCTGGTGTGACAAGCATTTGCTTGAATGAGTACTGAGTATACAACTTAAATGTACGCTCCAATCATCTCCCAATGACATGTATTGGGTTGCCCAAAAAATAATGGAGGAATTCAAATTTTCTTTAAAACACCCCTCTATATAATAAATTGTTTACATTTGCTGGATTATTCATTTGTATGAATGTCATTAACTATTTATCCTCTTCCAAAAGATAATGTTTGATTACCGCTGTAGCATTTTGCTACTTGGAAATAACTCAACCTTTACTAAGATACTGTAGCAGCTGTTTAGTTTCACAGGCGCAACCTTCCCTAATGGTTGTCTACCCGCCACAGGTAGTCAGTGTTGCCAAAAAAAAAAAAAATTAATTAATTAGGATAAATTTACCAGCCAGTTACACTGCCGGTAACCAGACAAAAGACTACCCTTTCAGTGTGTATTCCACATTTCATGTGCACTTGTTTACTACTAATGAACAGAATTAAGAGTTTTTATTTGATTTTTTTTACCGTTTTTTTTTTTTTTTAAAGTGTTTTTATGTTCATTGTTTGTTGTCATTATTTTACAATATAGTGCATTATTTTAATTTTGGAGCAATTGTTATTATTTTTTTTACCCTGAGCACTAAAATACCAAAGCCTGATTTTCATATAATTTTATTTTACAAATTTAAACTGGGCTGGAATGGGGCCCATATGGACAGGAACATCAAAGAAGTGTGGGGTGAGGACATTATTAGTGAGAGCACTGTTCAATGGTGGTTTAAAAAATAATGAGAGGGAAACCAGTCTGGAAAACACAGAAGATCGTGGAAGTTATTCCCTTGATGAAAATTTCTGCAAGCTTTGGTGGAAGAAAATCCCAGAACAACTGTTCTAGGACTCGAGAAGGGAACTTGATATAAGCAAGTTGACCATCGATGACCATCTTGAGGCGATTGGAAAGGTGACAAACCTCGAAAGTTGGCTTTCTAACTCATTAAATGGCTGTCAAAAAAATGAACATTATGAAATTCATGCAGCACTTCTTTGCCGAAACAACAATGATCCTTTTTTGTCTAGAATTATTACTTGCAATGAAAAGTGGATCCTCTACAATAACAGCAGACATTGTGGGCAGTGGTTCTACAAGGAGAAGCAGCACAGCATTTTACAAAGCCTCCAAACTCATTAAAAAAAGTTGATTACTGTTTGTTTGGTGGGCTTCATTTGGTTTGATTCACTACAGCTTCTAGAATCCTGGCAAAACCATCAATGCTAAATTGTATTGCAACAAAATTGACGTGGCAAAATGAAGCCATCTTTGGTCAATTGGAAGGGCCTATTCTGTTGCTGTTGCATGCAAAGCTCAAAAGTGACATGTCGAATGTTTGATGTTACGAAAATTGTTGGAGATTGGCTATGAGACTCTGCCATATCAGCCTACTCTCCCAACTCTCACCAACTAATTTCCATTTTTTTAGACACCTATATCACTTTTTACAAAATAAAAAATGTATTCATCAAAGAACCTTTGAATATGGGTTGTTGAACTTATAAATTCTAAGGATTACAAAAAATATTCAGAGGGTATGGGAAAACTGCCAACACATTGGCAGAAATGTGTTGTAAGTAATGGAAGCTATTTTGATTTATAAAAACTGATAAAAGTAATTTTTTTTTTCTTTCATAACCGTAATTCTGCATTAGTATCCAGACAATCCAATAGTAAGTGAGAATTTGAACAAGGAGGAACAGAGAGGATCAGTTGGAACCTTGGATCTGTTGGAAAAAGCATTATACACTGAGAGCAACCTGTGCTAATAAAGTATTCATTAGCTTTACTGCTGAGTAAAATATGTGAGACTATAAAAGAATATCACATAGATCAAAATCAAAACAATCAATTTAAGAGAAACCCTGTTATCATAGTGATATAAAGGGGAGCAAAAAATTGGTTGGATCATGTTCAAAAAATGAAATAAATCAAAATAACCAAAAATACGTAACGTTTATTGGTCCTTCTGGAGGGTTCCAGGGTGGCACAACTGTATATATGCTTGTTTAATGCTACATTATTTGATATCAAAGCCAAGAGCTAAAAAATTAGATGTATTTAAGTAAATTGGTGAAAGTTGCACTATTTTCCTCAGATTAAAGTAACTCGTGATGGAACAGTGATAAAGCATTGGGTTTCTATGCAAACGGTTATAAGATCAAACCTTGGGATAACACTCAATTTGATTCAGTTCTATGGTCATTAGACTTTGAGCTAGGGCTCGTGTTCGCCAGTGCTACCTCAGCACCATAAAGAAATTGAGTATTAACTTAAATAAAAAAATAGCAAACCGTGGTCTATAGTGCCACCACAATTCAACCAGGTATACCTCAGGCTGACCACTTGACCATAGCCGTATGAAAGCCCTTGGCCCTTCATGAGTTATTGAGCCAAAGATTTATTTTCATCCAATTTTACGTCCTACTATTGATGATAATTAAAAATAGTATACTATGTTAGTAATCTACAAAATACTTAGTTGTAAAATATAATAAATATATACCTAGTTTTCACTTGACTGATAATATTTTCTAAAGACTCATCAATCTTCTTCTCCTCAACTTCAGCAAGTAGGCTGAGAGGTGAACTGTCATCCCATTTTGATCGATTGGCCATTTTATGTTTCATTCGTTCAGTTAACTTTTCAAGTTCAATAAGCTTTTCCCTAAATAAATACAGTTATGAGTAAGATAAGCATGTAAAATAGTGGTCCAAATAATATGAGACAATAAGTCAAAGGGAGATAGAGGCAAGATTAGTTTATATCAAACCCAAACAATAGAGGCATTGTACCCTTTCATTTAAAAGAGCAACCTATACTCCAGTAAGTGGCTATAACAGAAGACAAAATTACTTTTAAATAAAAAAGTTTCTATTTTATCCCTGATGGGCCTTTGGAAGGAAGATAGTTACAAGTTTCATGGTTATAGTGAGGAATGATATAATACTGGATTGAGTTTAACCAAGGCCACTCAACTAAGATTACTTATTCTTTGGGTAGGACGAAATTGCTGATTGTATATATCTATAACATTATCTGTGTTACTGCAAAAGAAAGAACATTGACTAGATCATGACAAACTATAACACAAAGGGCTGTCCAAAAGCTATTTTGTTCCTCTGAAGAAGAAAAAAAAAATGGCCCAGGCAAAAATTGTTAGTTTACTTCAATGAATCTAAATGCCTGAAGTTGGAGGAGCCTGGCTGGTGGCCACAGTGAATATTCACCTCTGTGTTCAGAGGTCTAGGCTCTATGAGAATTGTAGTTGCCATTTATTAATTTGTTGTAATCGTCAAGCAAAAAGAAAACGAGAATTCTTGCAATTATTTAAAAGGGGAAAACAACAGAAGTTACCTACTGAAGTGAGGTTGCAAGTGAAGAACTTCTTTCAGGTATACATATATTAATTTTTCTTCTTTTTGACTTAGTGTACTCTTTCAACCAGTCATCTCTGAAGCAGCTTATATCCTCTAATGGTGTAACAATCACCTGTTAACAATAATACTAATTGATACCAAACACATATGCTAATGCGATTTCATTTAATTTCAAAGGCATTAAAATTAAATCACACCAAAATGGTCACTCTAATAGCCATTTACTAGTTCTGGTACCATTGTTGAGGGATCAAAATCAAAGTACTTTTCCAGTAAAATTTAAAAGTCATTAAAAATTAATTCTTGGGCTTCAGGTTAGTTAAATTTGATAATTTGGTGATGGAAATCCAAATAAAATTGATCCTGCCATTGCTAGAAAAAGGTGGTAAAGTATAAAAGTCCTGGTATTATCTTTAGTAGCATGAAATGTAGCCAATTTTATAAACCAAATTATTTTTAAATTAAAGCCACTTACTGGAACGAGAGTTAATTAGGACAAGCAATCCAAAGAATTGCAACAGTTCTCTTAGCAGGTTGATTTTATGAGGATCACACCAAATAAATACTCAATCCCCAAATGGAAAACAATACTCAATCCTCAAATGGAAAACAAACTCACAACTCCACATTATCCATGAGTATTAAATGAGACGACCATATTCACACATCTAACATAAGCTCCAAGATCAGCCAATTGGGTAAGATCAAAGTAATTCATAAATTGAATGATACTAATATTCCTTATATTCACACAGATCACTATTTTGATTTATCTAATGAACAATTGATTTAAAAAAAATGGGGCTCAGGTTAGCCATGCAAGTTAAAGCGTTAACCTTTATCTCACTTAGTAAACCTAGAGTGGCGAGTTCGATTCTTGCCTGGGCAAAGGAAATTATTTAGTGACGAAATTCATTAAATAACGTCCTAAAATCCCACCCTGGCTAGAAAAGGGTGGTAACCTGTAGATAACCCGTCCCGATTAGCCTAAGTTGCAAAAAGTGGACGTTAATAAATAATAATAATAATAATTGATTTAAAATAAAGGTGTGCTGCTATGAATTCTTAATTATTTCAAAGAATATACTGAGCCAAGAACCTAAGCAAATGCAATAACAACACCTTAATAATTTTTCAATTTTTCTTCTAAACAATATCCTATTATTTGCCTCCTCTGATTCAGCAATTAAAACTTAAAATTTAAGACAAAAACGTGTTTTAAGAAATCTGACCTCCATTAGCATACTTTTATTTATCTTTTCTGCCTAATATTTTGGGAAAGACCTTTTGCTTGCTAATAAACCCTTATACAAGCCTGAATTGTCTAACCTGGTCTATATAATTAATAATTAAAAGTAAGAATACAGTCATAACAAAAAAAGATGAAATCAAGTTTGCAAATAATAGGTTTTCAATTTAATTGACTCAAAATAGCATGTGGACTTTTCTCCTGCTGTTTTTATATTGATACTATTACCTTCTCTGCTAATTGATGTTGGTAGGAACATTCATTTTAACAGCTGACTAGGAGCACTCCTATTCTTTATAACATGCTACGAGAACGCAGTAGTTAAGAACAATTAATGTGTAGACTAGGTGTTCATGTAGGTGAAAATATTCCAGAAGAGTCATCAGAATGGTGTGAAACCAATAGACCAATAAAGAATTGACAATAATATTGCTGTTTTTGACCTTTTTTCCAAAGACCTGAAGAAATATTGGTTTACCACAGAGGTCACAAATAACAACAAAATTAAAACAATAAATTACTGTAATTGCTAATGAAATAAGAACCATAAAGGAATTGGTTATAAAACACTTCAAGTTTTTTTTGTTTAAAATAATTCTTGAGAAAATTAAAATTCTTCATACAAAGATGAAAACCAATGGCTGTAGTATTTAGCACAAATGAAAATGAAATAGTACAAAATGTAAAGGGAAAAAAAATACACTGTTTCAACAATCCATGAAGAATCAGGCCTGTCATACGGTTTTGGTAGGAAGACATATGACCCCATCACCCTACATAATATATATTATAGATTACGATGTTTTCAGGAATGCTAACCTAATTATACTATTTAATCCCTAAAGTAGCTCCTCAATTGATCCAGGATGCAAAGCACTGGAGGAATGGACGCATGTCCAATAGCAAACCCTAATCACCCCACAGCTAGGGGAGATTTGATTTAGCACAGTCCTATAAATTAATTCAACAAGGCCTCAGGGAAGAGAAAAAAAATACTGTTAGCAGGGGAAAAAACAACGAAAATTTAAATATTGTTCCAAAAATTAAATACATGAAATATTAAACAGAGATAGTCACGTATTTGGGAAGTACGAAGAAGATCAAAGGTGCCACCATATGGTCCCGCCCGTCCGCGGCAATACCAGTCCAGATCTAGAAGAGTCCAGATAATTCCACTTTGATATTTGCCGACAAGCTATAAAAGATTTGGCTGCCGCTAGTTTAGTTTAGAGTGATACGTTCAGAAAAAGGGAAACTATCATCACCCCAACAGGTTTGACAGGCCTAGGAAACCGACCAAAGTACAAGTAACACTAGGGCTTCAGATAAAAAAAAAAAAAAAGTTTAGTTTAGTTTGTCCTCAGCTCTCTTCAAGTGACCAACAGTGCTTTCAGTGCAGCTTCAGTGAACAGTGTGTTCAGTGCAGCTTCAGCGAACAGTGCATTTTAGTGTTTTAAGTGCGGTAAAGTGTTTTATGTGAAGAACAGTGTTGTGCTGTGACTCTGTAAAGAACAGTATAGTGCTGTGTTTAAGACAGTGCAGTGCCGTTATCTTTGCGAAGATCAGTGCAGTGCCATGTTTTGTGAACTTCAGTGATCGTGAGTGAGTTATTGGGCTGTGTAATAACAAGAACAGTGAAGCTATTAGTGCATACTGTGAGTAGTAGTTAAGAATAATTATTCAAGTGTGTAGTGCATTGTTAAATAAATTGTGCAGTGATAAAAACTATGAAGCATGTGTGTGTTTAATTTTGCAATCCAAAAGAACTGTAATAAACAATGTTTATTACTGATTATTTTGTGTAATAAACGCAACAATATAAACAAGCAGAATACGTGATCTATCTAATTATCTTAAGAGATTTCTGTCATGCAGCCAACTACAATTTAACTCATAGGAACTTTTTTAATTTCTTATAAAGGAAAAATCATAATCGCGAAACATTTTAGTTTACTGATTTCAACTAAATTAATGGATGGATTATGGACCTTCCATAAGTTCACTTTGCTTAGTTTCATTCAGAATGATATCTCTATATACGTATCTAATATCTAGTGTTAACTCAAATACTTCAAATGAAGGAATTTCAAATTAAGTACAGCAAATCATTTTGTATATTTAATTTAACAGGAGTACAAGGAAGTCATGAGTTGGGCATGGCAGATTTTTTAAACAAAAAACAATCTACATACCTGAGTATGAGGTAAATGTTATGTGAAAAAATGAAATTGTCATTTTAGCCCAGAATCATGATAATTACCATGGGTGTCAATGTGTAAAATTTTTTTTTATAATTGTAACTACATATAGCAATTGATTTAAGTACAATAAGGACTTTGAATGGTCCCTGAAGAGGTCGCAATTGAAGCCAAAAACATGTTGGACAAAAAGATTTTTAAGCTTGACAATTATATGACCCTGGCTAGAAAAGGGTGGTAACAGGTAGATAACCCGTCCCAATTAGCCTGAGTTGGAAAAAGTGGACGTTAATAAATAATAATAATAATAATAAGAATTATATACCAAGTTTAACTTAATTCTGTCATCAAGACATGATGAGTATTTACTTATCCCCCCCTCCCCCTTATGGTTATAGTGAGGAATTGACCATGCCATTTTGTTTTTCACCACTGTTTAGGCAATCAATTAGGAGAGGGTGGAGAATTTAATTGAAATCTCTAAGGAAGCTACCAGGAAAACCTCAATAATTACGTCATGGAATTCTATGATAACACATGCAGTCTGACTAATGGATATGAATATGAGACCCTGGGCTTTTATGGATTGTTGTGTCAAGAGCTTTATTACTGTGTGATAAAATTTAACATTCAATAACTATAAAAAATTAATAAAATTTTTTTAACACCTTTATCTGAGCGCGAGAGAGGAGAGCTCTATCAGATAATGAAAACCATCCACTTGCATGCTCTAATCCAGCAGTCATAGGGGTTAGGTCAACACCAGTCCGAAGAACAATAGGACAATGCATGCTCCCATCACTTGTCCTTATTGGTGCTTCTTCACAGTCACCATTCAATTCAACAAAAATTTCTAATTCTCTATCACACTAAAAGGAAAATATTTCGTAGTTTAGAAAATACAAGTGAATAATTAGGTAGGTTCATTTTTAATATAGTGACTCTCTGTAGAACAACATATTATCTATTGACAAAATTAGCCATAACTTATGTTAGGGATAAATAACTTGGCTATATAAACAAAAAATATGTTTTGTTTCAATGCAATGAAACTCTGATTATATCAATTTCAGAGTCATTTTTGAAAGAAATATTTCATTTAGTCAATACATTAATCATTAGTGTATATTTCCAATTAAAAATTTTGTGTTTTCACAAAATGTCCTAATAATTACATTTTTTTCATATATAAATTGCATTTTAGAATCAAGTTATGCTTCATGTCTAAATATTCGTATATACCAAATCTAGTTTTGACAAGAAAGTCAATTGTGCCAAAGAAAACCCAGAATTCTAAAGTATAATTAGTAAGAATGTAAATATGTATCCACCAACTGACTTGCATTATAAAACACCATTTGATTTTGCAAAATTATAGTTTTATAACACAATTAACACCTTCACTGCGGAGCCTCGCAGCATATGCGAGCTCCGGAGTCACTCCCTGGTGCGGGCCTCGCATACGTTGCGAGGTGCGTCGCCCCGCCCTCCATTCGTTCTAGAGACCTGAAGGTTGGAGTGGGGAGAACCTCCGCACTCACAAGCATTCAGTAGTGTTCTGACCACCGTCTGGCCAAGTCGTTTGCAGTTTCAAAAATTTTTGGGGTTATTATTTTTGTCTCTCCATGAGAGGCTCATTCATTATTGGAAGTCCATATTCCCCTATAGTGACCCTGCTTTCCCTTTAATGATGTCACGAGACACGTTTCTCCGTATACTGAGAAGATAGCACTTCGTCACAGAACCACAAGACCCGAGCGTTGAGCATGATCCGCTGTATAAAATTCGGCTTCTGTTAAAATTTTTTGTTGAGAGGATGAAAGAGATATACTACCCCTTTCAAAGAATTAAGTTTGGACGAGTCCATGATGCTTTGGAGGGGTAGGCTATTCTTTCGCCAGTATATCGCTAATAAGCGCCACAAATATGGAATAAAGATTTATATGTTGACTCAACCTGACGGTCTTGTGCTGAAGACGTTAGTCTACTCTGGGCCAAGGGATCCACAAGTTGGAGGGAAAGGACACTCGTATAAAGTTGTCAGACATTTGGTTGATGACTATCTCGGCCACGGCCATGCCATTTACGCTGACAACTTTTATACGTCTGTCCCCATGGCCCACGAGCTTCTGGATCAGGGTACCTATCTTACTGGTACTCTGAGAAAGACTCGGAAGGGCAACCCAGCTGATATAGTGGGGGCTAAGCTCAAAAAAGGAGAGATAAAAGAGAAATTTACTGTTAAGGATGTGTCCGTTTTCAAATGGCGCCACAAACGAGATGTCATTATTATTTCATCGGAGTTTGATGCCCAGATAAAGGCGGTCACGAGCAGGGGGTAGACCGTCGAGAAGCCCGAGGCAATTATTAATTATAATAAATATATGGGCGGTATTGACAGGTCCGATTTATGATTTCATAACCAATTACGAAATAAAGAAATTTCCCATTACTAAACAAAAGTTTCTGTTCAGGTGGTGTATTTTCAGCTATATAAGTTCATTTTGGATCAATATGATTTTCATATAGATCTATTCCATTATTATGTTTACTTTATATGCATTTGTAACCTAATAATCGTATGTATTCCTCCCTATGCAACGTATGCAATGTCCGCACACGACAGTGCACTAGGTAGGGAAATACACACAAAATGTTCTGTCTTGAGGGTTTGCCTACCTAATTCACTGCCGTGTGCGGACCTCGCATACGTTGCGAGGTTAAAAAAAATACGATTATCGTTGTTAAAAATGCATAAAAATTACCACAAATAGGTTTTTTATTAGTTTGAACAACTTTAAAACAGAAAACAACAAAAAAAAAAATTCGTTTTTTGGAAGTGATTTTCGATTCGGGCATCCGCAGCGAACGTGTTAATGCTTAAAAAACACATGTGTCAATTAAAGACAACCAAATCTATTCTAGGGCAAAATTTTGGATAAGTATATAATATGATTACTCTGTTTAAATAGAAGAATTTGAATATCAGCTGAGCTAAATCTTTTCTTTATTTTAAATTAAAAGTTACAAGTATTGAGTCAATTCTGTCCATTAAAATATGAAAATTAAAAGGAAAACATACCTTTTTCAAAAGGTCAGTAGGCAAGTAGACTTCCCATGAGGAATCCCATACTGGATTTGATTTTTTTTCAACAATTGGTGTTTTCAGGACTATTTCCTTTCCATCAGAAATAGCTGTAAAGTAGGCTTGAGATGTTGGTTTTACTAACTCTATCTTTCCAGAATGTCGTTTCACTTCAAGTGATGGGAGACCTAGCGCTCTCGAAATTTCAACTCTTGTTTTGAAATAATCCTTTTCTTTCTGTGATGTTTGGGTATCTTTATTTTCCATATCAAAATCAGTTCCAACAGCAACATCTCTGCTTTGTCTCTGTGAAGGATATTCTTTGTAACTTTTTAGTGACTCAACTGATTTTAGTGTTTCATCACTAGAAACATCATTTTTAGGTTCACAAATTTTAGAATTTATTTTCTCTTGATTTTTGCCATCTATGCCTTTTTTAATTGATATATTAGTTTTTGTAGAAATTTTGGATGATTCTGAAATATCTTTTTCGGGTATTAACTCTTTATTATGTGTTTCAGTCTTTTTAACAGAAGATTCATATGTTTTAGTTTTGATAGGCTTATCAGGAGATTTTTTAAACATAGAAGTGTCACTATTTAATGATAATGATAAGTGAGATTGACTAGTAAAAGGATTAATTACCTGCTCTTGTTGAACTCTCTGTTTAATAGAAACAGATGAGCTAGACTCAAAATCAGTACAATTGGCATTAGGAAATGTTGAATCAATGGGTGGTGGAGTTTTAAGAAAACTGTATTGAGAATTAACTTCAAAATCTGACATATCCTCACGAGTAGGTAAGTCAGTTCTCAAATCAAAAGCATCAAAAACATCCTTACTTTCATCAACTTTTTTTTTAACTGCTGGATCGTTATCTAAAGCCAATTGTGTTTCAAGCTGTTTTCTTTGTTTTATATCTCTCAAAACTTTAGCAACAATATTTTCTCTTGTTCCTGAATCTATCTGGTCAGCATAGTCTGAATTAGCTACAGAGTTAAGATTATTATTGTTTTTTGTTGAAGACGGACTAATATAATCACACCTGTTACTTGCTCCAATAGGCTGCATACGCCTGCTCATATCATGCAAAATATTTTTACCAATTCCTTCTGGTCTGCTAGGTGCAGGTAAATCCAGATTTTCAGGCCCACTTGGAAGTCCTGTAACAAAACCATTTTCAACAATTGTTTCTTTTAAATTGGTCTGTATGATTTTTTCTCTTGGATCATTTCCACAAATAAATGCTTGAGACACAAATTTATTTTTAGAAGGTACCAAGTCATTAGATCCTTGAATGTTTGAACCTACATCAATTTTAGGATATAATCTACAATTATATGGATCTGGAGCATTGTCTGTTGAATGGACTGAAAATCTGTGACCAAAATTATCATTTGGAAGTCTTTGAGCATTATAGGGATCGGCATGAAAATCTCTTCTGATATGACTTGTTTTAAAACTATCAACATTGGGTCTGGTAGTCTGATTTGCATTAAACTGTTCTTTATTGTTTGAGGTAACTTTGCCAAAATCTGTAGATATACCACAAAAATCAGCTTGTGCTTTGGCACATTCATAGTGAGGACTATCATTCTCATTGTTCCAGAGAAGTTGAGAGCGGCACCAATAATGGTCATCTTTATTTTTACATCTCCATTCCCTATAAGACATACTTGAAGCATTACTATAAGTAATAGTTATATGCATTTCACCAAAAGGCCCTTGATACCCAGAAGTTAAAGAAGTCTCAAGAACAAAAATTGGAAGAGTAAAATTTTCTATAATTGGTTGCCTTTCTTTATGTTGCTCATATTTCAACTCAAGAGCAGCAAGTTTAGCCAAAGGTAATGTAGCCTGGAATGAAACAGAAAAAAAAAGATTATAGACAAACATTTCCGAAGAACATATAAATAATCAATTAGTCAATATAAATTTACCAAATTTATTAGGTAAAGAAAAAAACAAACCTTTCCGAGTCTGTAATCTTGAGGTTTAGGACCATAAAACCTGCCCCAAAGGTAGAAAGTTATTTCATTTGTAGGAAGTCTCAAAAGTGCTTTCGTTAGCTTACAGCCTAGTCGTAAACGATGCCTTGTGACTGTACCGAATTCAGTTTCCCTTAAAGCTATTTTAACTTCAGTACCCATTTGAACTCTATCAAATATCACTGAAACATATAATCAAACACATGAATAAAGTAATCATTACTTATCTAAAAAAAATCATAAACTATTCTAAATATATGGCTCAAAGGCCCACATCGGGCCTGTTCCTCCACAATGAGGTCCCAAAATTCTCTTTTGATTATCTAGTTCTGCCATCCTCCAATTATTCATTTTTAATGATTCTCTTGTCTTCTATTACTCTATCTATCCACTTTAACTCAGGCCATCGCATACTTAAAAATAGATAATTATTCCCTATTCCTTTTTTCTTTTCAGCATTGATGGATTTGGAATCTTCTATTAATATTGAGTTTTGACAGCTAAACCAAACAATTTATTACTGGTATTTGCTGAAGATTCGAATGTTTACTTGAGACACCAGAATGGTAATGGCCATATCAGTATCAAGGCCTCTAAATGTGGTCAATATTGAAAATTCCAAAAAGATTTCATAATTATTTGGTGCAATGGATTTCTATAATAAATTTATTCCAGGTTTATCAGTCATTGCTGCTCCCTTAGTCACTCCTAGCTACAACTGGACATACTCAGAAGGAAGGCCCATTTGCTAAAGGTGACACTTAAGTATACTCAATAGGAGTGGGCCATTTGCAATAGGCATCCCCCACTATACTTAGGGTGGGCTTTTTAGGCCAATGTGAGACCAGAGAATACTCGGGCTGATTCATATTACACTCAGAGCACTCTACTTGATTATTGCAGAGCTAGAGTATTCGATTATTTCTCATAAGAAGTGTTTCATGTACTTAGCTTGTCCTCCAATGACCCAAATTTGACCTTTGCTTTCTTACGTGTCTGTCCTGTTGCAACCCTTTATATCTAGCTCATTTCAGCTCTGTCATACCAACAGAAAAGCAGTACTGAGTTTTATTAGTTATACTGTTTTGTGAGTTGTAATTTTCTACAATGTCTGGTAATGGAAGGCGGTCAGAACAGGAGTTATTGAATGAGTTGGAGCAACCCATAATACAATATAATAAATATTATTAATATATACAAATATATATAATTAAGCACTTTTTACAGGTATCTTTCAACTTGTAGGCCCCCCCCCACACGAGGAGGTAATGGCTCTGCAGGGACCAGCTGTCCGGGACCTTAGGATGATAAGACAGCACCTAGCTTAGAACAAAGGTGTTGAAATGCCTGGTCTAATGTGCAATGAAGAATCACATATCTTTCAGCCATTGTCTAGTCCGATATTTCTAAACACTTTATTTTTAGCAGATTTCCCTGAAGGGAAATCAGCTATTGAGGTTGTACTCATGATGGAATATTTAAAATTTTTCTTTAAATGTCCATCGATCCTATCTAGTAGATGACGAAAATGAAGTCTGCTCAAAACTGTATGCATATATATATACATATATATATATATATATATATATATATATATATATATATATATATATTTGTTACCGCTCTAGCGGTCGCAACCGTTTTGTTTGATCGGTACCAAACTCGATATTTAGTCGTTTTATGTAAAAAGAAAGATCAAGTTCGTTAACGGCTGAAATCGGACCCGTGGGAGGGGGGGTTTAGAGGGGAGGATTTTCGAAAATTCAAAATATCTCTGTTACTATAAGTCGCATCGAAAAATTGTACCGAATCAATCTTATTGCAAATTAAATTTTCTATAAATATTGTTATATACATTTATTCTCTATCTTGAATATTAACCGAGATATTTGCATTTTTATTAAATCTGGGCGGCTATCAGACAGGAGACTTTCCTGCCAAAAGCTAATTCGGCCGTTTCCATAACTGCTCGACTGTCGTGAAATTTCTCTCTTGTATAACTTCACGTGGGAAATCTGCTTAGTTTACGCTGCCCCTGCGTGACGGACTTTATTTATACTCATGTCTCCAATTTTGGCTTAGATTTAATGGCCCAAAAGAGTGATGATACAGTTCATTGTAGAGCTTCCGCCTCATGTTTAGCAAGAAACTGAATGTTTAGCTAATAATTAAGCAAGTTAAGGCAAAGAGAAACTTGAAAATGATTTCAAAATCATTGGGCTTAATAAGAATTAAATTTAACAGATTCAAGAAACCATGGAGAACTATCCCTAACCTGGAAAGTTCAAGTACATTTTCACCCCAGAAATTAAAATATGCAATATTTAAATATTGGAAAGAAGACACAATTTAAAAAGATTTATGCCCCAAATGAGAAATTCACCATGACCAATGATAAAAATGTTTCCAGCTATTTAGGAAAACTATACAGCAGTATAGTTATCCTGTTAGTAAATAGCATGCTCAGTAATGCACAGCACCTGAAAAAGTATCTTGAATCTACAGGAGTACAGCTTATGAGTGCTTAAAAATGATTGGAATAGTTGAAGAAGATTATAAAATCAATCAGAAGCTATTAGAAGAGGATTGTGAGACCTCTAAACCATCATCAGTTTCTTTATTCAAATCAACCTAACATTTTTTAACTCATATGTGAAGGTCACCCTTTTCTAGCTCGGATGGGAGTAAGGATTTTATTTAATGAGTTTGTCACTAAATAAATTCCTATTGCCCAGGTGAGAATCTAACTCACGGCTCTAGATTTACCAAGTAAGATTAAAACCAACATTTAATTTTAAAATAAATAAAATTAAATTGCCATTATTTTTTCTTTATATTCTCATTTATTAAAATAATGTCAATATAGACTTCCATACATAAGATATTTTTAAAAATACTTTACCTCTACCATTCGTATCTACTTTTGGAAAAGCATAATCTATATAACAATCTAAATCATAATCTCCTGTAAATAAAGGAACTCCAACAACTTTTTCAATCTTAACAGTATATTCATGAATCTTCTCAGTTCCATTAAACTCTATAGTATTTGAATTCAAACATTCATGATTGTTAAAATCTTGGAATGGTGTCCTCTTGACATTTTCATTACAATAAAAGTCAGGAACTTTTAGGTTATTCCTGGAATTTGCATGGTTAGGAACAGAATCCGGAACAGTTCTCCTATTAAAATCAATTCCATCTTTACTAATATGATCTTTCAAAAGACCTTCCCTGGAACAAAACAAATACTACATTTGATATATATTTCTAAATACATAGATTTAAAAAGAAGATTAAAACGTCCATCTTGCTAGGGCAGCAGATACTACTGATCTTATCCAACTGTAATAATAGTTCTTGTTCTTATAGTCAAGAAAAAAAGTACTAAAAACTAATTACACATGTCGCTATTATAGAATAATAGTAATTAAAGATCTATACTATAGGAGACAGAGTCAAGAACTGTAATTTAAGAATACATTACCACTGGACCCTGTGGGCTATATCAATTAAGATGTATTCTAAGAATCTGTGAGTTTTAAATGGTACATGCAAAGCAGCACTTGAATACCCAACCCAGTTACTACTTTTATCTTTTGTAAGAAGGATATGAGGACTTTGCAAAGCTTACCAAATGATATCAGAATTCTTTATTTCTTTCATTGGAGCCTACATATCTCAATTTAACTACTAGGAAAAGGGTTAAAGTTTTGACAATAAACCATGCTGTATACACACAGAAGGAAAAATAGAAAATATTTCTAGGTAGTATAGTTTCTAAAAAGCAATTCATATTACAATGGGTGTTAATGAAGAGAAATGTTTGCTAGTGTCTACAATTAATAACATCTAATATATATATATATATATATATATATATATATATATATATATATATATATTCATTTTTCGGCAAATATGAACATAACAAAAGTCGTTTATTTTGTTATTTAGAGTAACTTTTGTGATATTCATTTTTGTCTTTTAACAAAGTATAAACGAGACATACACTATAAACTAAAGATTGAACCGAACTTAACAAAACTTGGTATATGAATCAGCATTAATTTTTCCAAGATTATAAGCTATTTTAAAAATTTTAGGTTAGAACGGGAGTGGGGGTTATAAGGGAGGCCTAAAATAAAAATTCACGATATTTCATTGTCTATTTGTTTTTTGACAAACATGCACATAACAAAAGTTGTTTACTTTGTTATTTAGATTAACTTTTGTTTTATACATTTCTCCAGGAACAATTTGTGGAGCAAGTAATTTGCGTAGAAATATTGATATGCTCAACAATTCATTCCAATTTGAACTATCAAGTCCTCACCTGGAAAAATTAATTCAAATCTACGTTAATATTTTGTCCTTAATAACTGAAATCTATGCATAATGCACAGGAGACGGGAAATATGACAATATGGAGGACAGTGAAGTCTTACATAAAAAATTAATTTTAGTATTAACAAATGCCAACAACGGGTATAAACCCTAAACACTGGGATGGGTAAATGTCAAATTAGTGTGCAAAGTAAAGCCTTTGCAAAAAAATACCATCACCATTCAGCCTCAAATCTGAGCTAGTATATATATATATATATATATATATATATATATATATATATATATATATTTGTATATACAGTGAATTATAAATAGTATGTTCCTAAAATATGAAGTAGGAAGGAAAAATGATTCTCTTGTAGGTACAGTGGAGGTTCTAACCTTTGAAAGGACTTATTGCTCTTATTAGAACAGCCACAACTTGGACATTCAGGTTTTTCTATTGGTAGTGTTGTTTGCACACTTGCCTCTTGCTTGTTATTAATAGGATCCTTCTCATTTACAACTTGTGCTGAGTTAAACACAGGCTGATTATCTGCAAAATGTGAAATTTCCTTGGCATAAAAATAAGATGCAACAAAATAAAAACAAATAAATATAAAGTATTTTACCCCATATTTTAAATATAAAAATGATTATACTAAAATTTGTTCAGTAGTGTGAAAGCTATTATGAATTTAATAGGCATATTTTTTTTTGCATCTAGTTCTAAATGTTATCGTTCCTTCATCAAATTGATTTTTTATACTTGTCGCTGAGTTAATTTGTCACCCATATATATATATATATATATATATATATATATATATAGAGAGAGAGAGAGAGAGAGAGAGAGAGCGTTAGAGAGTCACATTTCTATTTTAAATACTCACATAAGCAGAAATGTATGGGGCATGTCATCAGCCACTGGGGAAGATATTATTATTACCAGTAGCTGACAATATACACTTCCTGTGCTATTCTTTTTAACAGATATCTCACAATGTAAATCAGATATTGAGGTCATACTGAAGACACAATTTTCGAAACATTTTCTCAAATGTCCATCGATCCTACCCAGGAGACGACGGAAGTGAGGTCCATTCAAAACTACACTACATGTGTGTGTATATATATATATATATATATATATATATATATATATATATATATATATATATGTCCTAACGCTCAAGCAGTCACAATTTTTGTTGGATCGTTACCGAACTCAATATTTAAAAGTTTTATGGTAAACTAAAGATAAAATTCATTAATGGATAAAATTCGACCTGTTGGAGGGAGATTTTAGAGAGGAGGATATCAAAAATTTTTAATATCTTCATTATCTCATTGGATCGAAAAATTGTATAGAACTTATCTTTTTGCAAAAGTAATGTGCTAAAATATTCTTATGTACATGTTTTTGCTATATTGAATATTAAGCAAGATATTTACATATTTTAGTTTTCAGCCATTTATAACTTTCACTACTGCACATATCATATTAACAATTACCTATTATATCACTTCATTTCATAGATAAATAGCAAAGGATGGTTTTCATTGAACTTTTATAATATATACAAATTCATTGTGTGAAGACGTTAGCAATTAAGGTTTTACGTTCTTGTCTCAATAATGTTTATTTGAATTATACCATACTAGATATTTAACTGTTTCAGTAACACTGTCATATTTGTTATTGGCTGAAATTGGGGTTAAAATAGTGGGGAATTCCAAAATTCAAAATATTTCTGTTATTATGAGTGGGATCGTGAAATATTACATAATCAATTTTGTTAAACTATTGATGCTCTAAAATTGTTAGTCTTATGTATCTCCTCCCCACCTCAGACTTCTTCTCATCAGGTTTTACATAGAAATAGAAAATTTGTGGTGAGACTCTCGTCTCAAAAGTGCTCTTGGGGAATCTGTTTAGTTTATGGCAGACTTTTTTATTCTCAACTCTCCCTCTCTAGTTCCCCTTTTTTTGGGATTTTGAACTAATTATTTTAATTTAATCTCCCACTACAGTAAATTATAATAAAAAATAAATAAATCCTAGGAAAACAGCAAAAAAGAAAACAATTAACTTCCGTTATGTTATAAAAGAAAATACATTATCCCTATCCTTAACTGAAAATACATTTATCAGCAAGGCAGCACACAATAAATGTTTCTGCGCCTACCACAAAAAAAAAAAAAAGTCATTAATTGTTCTAATAAAACCTAACTAGTTTATACATAAATATCTCATCATACTGTGGTTTTTTTTTTTAAATCCACTTTTTTTGAATGCCATTATCAATGATTCTGGATTCTATTTGTAATTCTATCCTTAAAGAAAAAAATATATAAATAACATAAAGGGAACAGAACTAGGTAAGTTAACTCTAAGGGGGGGGGGTATGATGATTAACATTTAATGTACTGACTATAAGCTCTATTTCAATATGATGACCCACCAATTAGCAACAATAAAAAAAATAATTAATTAACTATATTTTCAATGAAAAACAAATACACAATAAAACTATACCTGCTTTAGAATTCAGAAGGTTGATTGTTCTAACTAGCTCATCATCAAGACTGCTTGGACCAGGTTCAGCTTCGTTACTATCGTCAGAAGAAGCACTGCTTAAAGGAATAATACTAGGCTCACTTGACACAGCATTGTCAACTTTACTGCTTTTATCATCGGAATATAAATCAACTGTGTCTTGAGATTTACTTGAAACCTGGGGTGTTTCAGTTGATGCCTTATCTCCATTATCTTTGAGTTGAAACAGTGATTCTCCTGACAAATTAAATACATTAGTTAAAAACATCTCATCCAAATCTGAATATACTTAACATAATACAGTCTAGAGTGTTCATAAATAAGTCTTAGATTCATTAAGACATAACAAAAAAGAAACATTATTATTTGTATTTATTTATTTTATCAGCAATGAAAAACACTTGTTTATAAAATATTGCACATATCTAATAAATTATCTGAAATATTTTCTATTAAAGCAAAATGTTTTTTATCATACTCAATTAAAATACTTGTAGTCAGAGTTTAACCGAATTTAACTCAACAGCAAGTATTGGCAACGTGCTGAGATTGAAAAGAGATTAAAACTTACAGGAAATTAGAGAAATACTTGTAAAACAATTGTTAATACTCAAAAAATATTCATCATACAATCCTTCCTTGATGGAAACTAAATGCCTTTAACATAAACATTCCTCATCTTAATAATAAACATTTCTCCCTCTCTTTTTACTTAGTTTAAGGTATATGTCAATATTTAGTTCCTTCGTTTTTATTTTTTTTAACATTTTTTTTACTTTTTCTCTTTTTTTTTGATACAGTTTTCATTCACTCAATGCTTTATAAAATAAAGGTGAGGCAAAGTTAATTCCCAAGGAAAAATTACCATTGACAATATAGGAAGCGCTATAGTACTAACACACTATTGAGACAGTTATAATCTCATGATAATAAAAAAATTGTATTTTGAAGCATATGAATGCACACAAAATAGTTAAGAAAAGTCTTTGTTTTAACAAAGTAGCTTCTGAGTGTAGAAATATGCTGTGATATTAGTACAGAGACAGTTTTAAAAGATGATTTGATTCCAGTGTGGACAACAGGAATCGAGTTCACTACATAAAATCCTTATCTCCACCTTGTCTAGAAAAGAGTGTTAACCTGTAGATAATCCATCTCAATCAGCCATAGATCCTCTCATCCCATTTTTCTTTAACCACAAATATAACACGAATGTATATGGTTATTCTTGAACCAATGTTAACTTCAATTCAGATAACCTGACCTCTTACTCGTGTACATTGAGCCATTATAGGCAGACCACAAAATCTATTTCTCCTTGTCATCACTATAATTTTTATTTCTGCAGGTGGGGATCATGTGGAGGGGCTTCTGCTGATTCTTCAAACTCAATTTCTAACTTTACAGCCATCAAATTCCCAATCAAGGCTACATCATGTGCATACCCAAATTCTGAAGAAATGTTAATACACATGAACTTTGGGCTTTAATGAATATCCTATTAGCACAGTAATGAAATTTATTATAATATCATAATGGAGTAAGTTTAAAAAGGAAAAAAAAACATTAAAAAAAATAATAATGTAACAATATATCAATTTTACCTCCACTTCTTGAAGAAATACACAGTTTCACACAAATATTCAAATGGCCAGTGAGGAGCCTGGTATTGCTGTATACTGGAAGAGACAAACTTAAAGAATCACTATCAGAGGAAAGATTAAGGGATTCCAATCTGGCAGACCCTAAAGGGCAAGGCACTCTCTGGTTTAGGTGCCTCCAATAAATAGTGAAGATTGTTCCCAACAACAAAGTTTTTATACGGCCCCAACTTACATTTCCACACAGCCTATGTGCAGTTCCCTGGTAAATCTTCACACCTAAAATAACAAAAAAAATTTCTTATCAATTCTCATACTCATACTAGGGATGGCCTTCTAAATGTGAACTCAAGTAGAGGTGAAAGCCACAGCTAAACCCATTACTCTTCTTACCTTTCATATGCTCTGTTTTCCCAAAGATCTTAAGGCTGTACATCAATAAAATGAACACAATATTAGGTGATATTATACACTTAAAGAAAATGATTACGACCCTACAAATACGTTGACTAAAAGTTTAAAAAATATGTTGAATGATGTGTAAATAAAAAAAAGTCCATTTGCAGGGACTGTGTAAAATAAGCTGATTTATCTTGTGTGTTTGCTGTGGGTTCGATTCCCACCTGACTGAAAGAACATTATTTAGTGACAAACTCATTAAACCACCTTGGCTAGAAACGAGTGGTAACCTGTAGATAACCTGTACCAATGGCTAAAGTTACATAAAGTGAATATAAATAAATGACAGTAGTCTTTAAAAGATGTAGTCTATTCGAAAATGATAGAGAATTTACTTTTGGAATAATGAAATACTCAAAATAATTATGATACAGAACTAAAACTAATTAGAATGGGTTATCTACAGGTTACTACCCTTTTCTAGATGGGGTGGGGCTTAGGATTTTATTTAATGAGTTTGTTGCTAAATAAATTCCTATTGCCCAGGCAGAAATAGAACTCGTCACTCTAGGTTTATCATTAAGATTAAGGTCAACACTTTAGCTTACATGGCTAACCTGAGCTCCTCAAAATAAATAAAAAATGGAAGGCATAGAAATAAATATAATGTTTAACAGCAGGTTTTTTATTTATTTTTTTAAAATTCTTTTATTATCTTAAAACACCAATAAAAAAATAAATAAAACTGATAAAGTTGTAATATTTCATTGAAGAAGTCATCAAAAAAGAAGACAGCAGGGAAGGTCTGGCCTCCCCCTTCCTACGCTTGCAACGAAAACTAAGATCGCTCCATAAAAATAATTCTTATTTCTAAACTGGTGAGTGATAGGCAATAGCTCTTTATTTGAAATTTCATGTTCTATGAAATAAGTTTCGAAGGAAATATACACATGCTGAAAACGTAACTGAATCCATATTATTTTTATTATTTATACTGTTAAAGCGAACTGTGAACTATGAGTATTACAAAAAATATATATCTAATAGGAAATAAATAGATGGGGGGGGGGGGTCCAACTGTACCAGCACATTTCCCATTTTTGATCTATAAAGCATAAGTGCGTGCAAAATATTACAAGTTTATTTCTACACATTATAAAGAACAAAGTGAAAAAAATTAGAAGATGCCTTGACAAAGACAATAGATCCTTAGAATACATTTTAAAAATATACTCACATTTGTCTTTGTAAGATTTTGTAGTGAACTTCAAAGATTTTGACCAAGGACCTTTGGATGGAAGAACAATTTCTAGCATGAAACAGGTTCCAGGAGGGTTTTGATCTGAAATATTACATACAAAATTGTATTATTTTTTATATAAATTTGTATTGAGCTGACTAAAGTAATAAAAAAGTCATGCAGGGGCTGCGTAAACTAAGCAGATTTTCCACGTAAAGTTATACAATAGAGAAATCTCCATAAGAGTGCCGAAGAGTTACGGAAATGGCCGATCTAGCTTTTGGCGGGAAACTCACTCCCGTCCGTTACCCACCCACATTTAATAAAAATGCAAATATCTTGGTTAATATTCAAGATAGAGAATAAATGTATATACAAATATTTATAGTAAATTTAATTTGCAATAAACTTTATTCTATACGATTTTTCGATCGACGTATAATAACAGAGATATTTCGAAAATTTCCCCTCTAAACCCCTCCTCCCACTAGTCCGATTTCAGACATTAACGAACTTAATCTGTCTTTTTACATAAAACATTTAAATATCAAGTTTGGTTATGATCAAACAAAAATTGCGACCGCTAGAGCGTTAACTGACAAATATATATATAATTTTGAACGGACCTCATTTTCGTCATCTCCTAGGTAGGATCGATGAACATTTGAAGAAATTTTTCGAAAATCACGCCATGAGTACGACCTCAATAGCTGATTTCCCTTAAGGGAAATCTGCTAAAACAGGGAGAACAGATTGTTGGGAGTCACCTATGACAGTGAAACATCATTATACTGACAGTTATCATTAAAGTGCAGGTAGGATGAAATAATTAGCTACGCTTCCACTATAACAATTTATTAAAACGACAGAGTGCTTTCAATGCAGTGTATCATCTTCAGAGCACGAAGGCCTTGGATGTTGACCTTCTGGCACTGACGATGATGGACTGCATCGAAAGCGTTCTGCCGTTTTAATAAATTGTTATAGTAGAAGCATAGCCAATTATTTCATCCTACCTACATTAGAAGTCACTTCCACCTGCCAGAATACCAACTCAGAATTAAAGTGAATTCCTTATTGGTTTCCCTCTATAACTATCAGAAGACTGGAATAAATTTACTTCTTTCTACATGAGTATCAGTATATCACCATCCTAGCTGAATTCCAACATTTCATGCAATTGAGGATAGTACATATTTAGTGAAATAACAGCAAGTTATTTATGTATTTTTAATAATTGTCCACAAAAGACACAAGAAAGAGTACGTCCAAATGAAATAGGTAGAGAAGAAAAATTTAAATGAAGGAATCCCTTTACCTGGAGTGATTAGCTTCTGGGTAATACAGCCAAAAAAGGAAATAGGCAAAGAACAGAGGAGTAATGTAAATTATTCCTCTAATTTCCACATCTGAAGTAAATGATAAGTGCATGACAAATTCATCAAAGACCACTAACTGTTGATAGTAAGTGATGCAAAATGGGAAAAATTACCATCATAGACCAGCACCCAACTTTAGGATGGCTTGAACACAAACCAAAAATTAATATGAAGAGAAGATGTGGTGGAGTATTAATTCAATGTCAATGTCATAGTGGAATCAGCCCAAAAGAAAATAAAAAGAGATATTTTAAGGTGTTTGACTGTAATGAAATATTGTAGAAAACATTTTGCCAAAAGATGAGTAATAATAAGTTCAAAGGAAGGTATGAAAATTGGTTGTACAAAAGCCTCTCAGGTTTTTGACAACAGCAATTGCTTGGTAGCTTGACAATCACTGACATCAGATACTAACCATTGGGAGCTTAAAATACCCATAATAGAGCATATGAAGGAAGAGGGCTGTTGAGTACTCGGAGAATGTTACATCAAGGAACCCAACACAAGATACCCACACCTTCAGTGAATATTTTTTTGCAACAAATTAAAAGAGATAATTTGAATTTGAAAGTTTGATTAGTAATCTATGCTAGGATTACTACCACTAGAGCAAAGTCAATTTGTCATTTTCAGTTTTTGTTTCAGTGTCTCAAAAACTATCTAAACTAGAACTTAAGCAGACGAACAATACGTAATTAGATCAATAATATAAAGACAAACATTCAAATAGTTCTTGTTAATAGCACTCATTTACTACAATGTGAACAACTTCAACTGTGTATTTCCAACAGAAAATTAGTTAATAAAATACTAAATCTTAGGAACTATGGTTAGTTTTTGACACTAGAAGATTCGTTAGGTCATAAATTGCAGGACATAATTGAGAGTGCATAATAAGCAAAACAAATAAAATTTAAATGAAAAGGAAGAGACATGAAACTGTAAACCTCTAAAAAGTAAATGAAGAAAAATAATGAAAAAGAGAATTTGATCTTTTTTTTAACTTATATAAGCAGGGTAAGTCATTTTTCTAAATTGGATAGTAACTCTTTACTGAATTTTAGCTGTTCCGGATCCTTTGATGTGGGAGCAAAATAAATTTTCCGGGCACCCTCAGAAGTCAAATTTAATGTTTTTACTATCAGCTCATAGCAGTTGAATGATTTTTTAACTTCATTAGGCTTCTCATTTTTATCACCATGAACTGCATCTGAAAACATAAAATAAATATTTTTATAAAATTGGCAAATAATTTGCTAACTTTGGGTCACTAAAATTACATATTTATATATCATGTGCAATTGACTGTGCATGCACTAGTCAAGATATCTGTTACACAAAATAGACAGAATTGTATGGCTCTCTCTCCCCTCTTTAACGAGGTATGAGAGTATTATCTTACTCCTTCTACCATATGGAAAAGTTTAAGGTTCTCTCTCCGAAGTTAATTATTAGACCAGAGTCTAACATCTCATCTAAAATGAGAGCTTATTCGGAAGAGACATTAAAAAAAGGGTAAATAGGTAAATATATGTAAGTGATTTGAATTATCTCAAATTTTTCATAATCTAAAACGATATTTAACCATACTAAAGTCATTTATATTCCATTTTATTACACTAAATATTAAATGATGAATTTTTAAAGTGCTGTTTTAAAGAAGGATTTTGGAGGAAAACTAAAAAGATTTGTCATTTTTCCTAGTGTGTCAGCATTTATCATATTAAGAAATCTTAATTTGCCATGAAGAGTAAGAAACCTTAATTACATTGTGTTTTTTATTTCTTCTTATATTATAAGCAATCAAATATTTTGTTTATAAGTACTATTGGGAGTCACTACTCTAAAGTATTAACTCAGGATATGGAAAAATGAATGATGATATGGTAAAAACTCAAACCCTGCCATTCTGCCAAGAATAATATATTCATGATATTAACGTTTTCCAAATGAGAACTTGTACAATTTATAACACAAAAAAAAAATCTAGCTAAAATCAAAATAGTAATTATACCCCTTTTTGGAATTATAAAAGTAGATTATAATATTAGCAGATCATTTAATGTTTACTCTTTTAGTGATGTTGTGCAATCTTCAAAAATGTAAAATTGTTTAAATTTCATAAATAATTTAAACAAAACAATGTTAAAGGGGATTGAAAGAGCAGGAAAGGTATACCCAGTTATTTATGCTATTCATTAACATTTATTTGTTAATATGTAACGAATAACTGAGCATATATATGTACAACTATGAATATAAAGTTTATTCTTCAGACATACATATTATAAAAGTAGATTATAGTATTAGGGACTAATTTCTTAAAAAAAAAATAAAAATAAATAAAAACCAAGATATGATTATAAACTTGATGAGTTTCCTAAATTGAACAGCATTGAATAGTTATATTTATATTCTACCTGAGACCTCAAGAGTAATTTAGCAACTTTAATGAAAACAAGCCAAATGCCTACTCTAAAGTGATCACATCACATGTGACAAAATGCTTGGAGAATTTTCATCTCTCCTCATAAATTATTAATGACCCACTTATGCAAATGTTACAATCTTAAGGGACTTTAAAAAAACAAAAACATATTAGATACCATTCTTTTAGTATTTCTGGGTAATAAAACTATTCAACGCCTATAAAATATGTATTCTTATCTTCTGCATGTCATACTTAGCTAATTTATAACAACACTTTAACTAAAAACACAAAAAAGTGTCTTTCAGAAAATATACATAACACTCATTAGTTTACGTGACAGTTACAGAAACTCTTGAAACTGGTGGTTGCTTAACCCTCCAAAACTGGTATTCATTTTTTTTAATTCTTCTTTTTTAGTTTTGATATTTTTACTTTCCTATGGTCTAGTATAACATGAGAAAATTTATTGAAACTAAAAATTTCACAAAGAGTGACATATATGATATGTGTGACACTTAGCTCTTGGCATAGATTTTTTTTTTCTTCAAATTATGAAATTTAATTATTTTTGTTATTGTAGAAATAATTACTAACAACAAATTATAATATTAAATTTATTTATTAAAAACAAAATTATGATCTTTTATATACTCATTTCATCCACTATTTGTGGTATAAATAAAACACTTAACACACAATCCCACCTTGCACTTGACACAACAGTGTTCATAACCCTTGAACAAGTTTCACTTGCGTATATTTTGAGACTGGTTCTACAAAGTAATCCACCTAATCCTAACGAATTTCAGCTAGAACATATTGATGTAGAGGCCTTCTTTGAGCGCTATATGATAATTGATATTTAACACTAATGATCAGATTTCTTAATGGCCAAAATCAGACCAGGAATAAATCTTCTTAAAATGCTGATGCTCTACAATTGTTGCTCTATAAATTTTTCCATAACTCAAGTATTAAGTGAGTTATTCGGACTTTCTTGTTTTCAGCTTTCAGTAAACCTTCACTTCTACTCATCAAATTTTTACTTAGAAATAGAGAATATATGGTGAGATGAGATTACTTGTGTGTCTTAGCTGCAGGTAGGAAATCGGCTTAATACTTTTTTTTTTACTTAAAATGCCTCATAACTGTGGTGATTAGTATAATACTCATGCGGTGATGAGAAGTGAAAAACCTGTCTATATACTAATAGTAAAAATAAGAATACTACATTTCCAAATCTTTACATCCATATTTATACGACATTAAAAGATGTATACTGATTTATTTTATGCGGTTTCGTAGACTTCCTGGCTGAGGTGAATGTTCTTCCCCAAACCGGCTTTCTGCTCCACTGCTCTTCTCAACAGACTTTTTAGTTTGAATTTTCAGTAGCTCTACGGCTACCTTGCTCAAGCAGTACATTGCCACTGTAGTTCCAGATGGGTAGTAGTCCAGGGTCTAAATGATAGATCTATCAGATGTTGAATAATTTAATGCTACGTAAAATAATTATTAAAATTATATAAAAAGTTCGTCACTCAGGGGCTGCGTAAACTAAGCTTGAAGTTTAACAATACATACTGGTAACACAACACCACCATGAATATTAAGTGAATAAATACGAAAAGATAATAAGAAACCTCCTGACAGAAAGCATCTGAAATATAAACAAACAGTTCTGCCAATTTCTTACCGGAAAGAAAAACAATTACTGAAATACCTAATATCTGAATATAACGTATTAATTTGATTGATAACTATTTACTATATCTAGTACTGTAATTTATAATGAATCAGAATAATTTTTATCTCAATCAATCAAATTTAAGTAGACCAAAACTTAAGAAGAGGGGTCACTGAAACTGGATATGCATGTATCTCGTATAATAAATGTCTCTTGAAAACAATATTTGACTTTTAAGCTTCGAATGATGTGGTTTATTACATAACCTAGTATTGTTTATGTAACATGAGTAAAAGTGGGGCTTTGCTTAAAACCTACTTGAAAACTGAAAAATGCAAATATTTTGGTTAATATTCAAGATAGGGAATGTATATAACAATATTTATAGTAAATTTACTTTGCTATATGATTGATTCTGTACATGTTTTTGATCTGATGTATAGTAACAAAGTTATTTCGAATTTTCGAAATTCTCCCCCTCTAAACCCCCTTCTCCCCCTGGTCCGATTTCAGCTGTTAGCGAACTTGATCTTTCTTTTTACATAAAACGACTAAATATCGAGTTTGGTAACGATTAAACAACAATTGCGACCGCTAGAGCGGTAACATATGTATATATATATATATATATATATATATATATATATATATATAGATATATCTCATTTTCATCATCTCCTAGGTAGGATCGATGGACATTTGAAGAAAAATTTTGATCGCGTCAGGAGTATGACCTCAATAGCTGATTTCCCTTAAGGGAAATCTGCTAAAAAAATATTTGAACTATAAATTTAAAATGAACAAATTTTTAAAAAAAGAAAATTAAAAATAAATACCAGCAGATTATATCACTTAGGTAATACCAGGATGCAAGAGGTGTATACTCATCTCTCAGCTCAATAAAAGCTGTGGCAACGGGAACATCTCTGTTACCTACCAGAGGAAGAGGAACTTCATTCTAACTTCAGTTCTCAGTTTATTGACTAGTATTTGATGAATGAAGTGCAACAGGCGGCAATTATCCTTTTTGAAGCCCCCAGACACACAATTTTGTTTGTTTAACACAATTGTTTCTTCAACACAAATCAAGAGTTTCTTCAAGGCACTTAGCCATCCTAATTCACATACGTTCTTCTGCCCATTCTTCAGGTTGAACTTTGAAGCTTTGGATAGAAAACATCTACAGTCAAGCAGTGTACCATTTAGTTGCAATCATAAAATAAATGTAATTTAAATTAACAATTTTTCATTTTGTTAATTGTCAACTTCATAAATATCAAATAGTCTACCCAATTAGCCGTAGTAGTACAAGGTAGATGCTAATAAAGAAATCACAGAGCCTACAACCCTGAGAGTTAAATTCATAAATCTTTATAATGTGAATGAGAATAATTATATATTTGAAGAGAAAGTTTTCAAAAATCGTGATATGGGAAAAAGAGCTTAATTTCCTTAATGAAAATCTGTTAATTGTTATATTATTAACATATAATTTTAATTTAACAATATGAATTATTGTCAGAAAAAATCACATTTCGCCATATGCTGAGTATTAAAAAAAATTGCTAAGTAAACGATTAGTAATATGTTTCCAAAGAATAATTACAGGTTTATAAATAAATGTGAAAGTAATAATATTTTAAATTAGTTAGAAACACTGTTTAAAATATTAAAATATAACAGTTAATAATATACCTTGATCAATATGGGCATCACTGGAAGTAGAAGATGGTTGAGCTAAAGGCAGATCAGAAACAGCAGTAACAGCATTGTTTTTCGTTTTCTTATTTTTTTTATTTTTACACCTCTTCCCATGTAAACAGCAAGTTGTCTTTTGAAATCAAAGAAAAAACATAAATAAGTATGAGTTTGACCACCATCCCGCCAGTTCCATTTTTGAGTGGAAGTGAGAGTTAGTGTGTGTGTATGCATATTTCCTAAATTACAAATATTCAGGTCATTCAATGGTAAATGCAAC
This sequence comes from Riptortus pedestris, assembly GCA_019009955.1. Classification (NCBI taxonomy): domain Eukaryota; kingdom Metazoa; phylum Arthropoda; class Insecta; order Hemiptera; family Alydidae; genus Riptortus; species Riptortus pedestris. The sequence goes on along the minus strand of CM032229.1, from coordinate 130,858,504 downwards.
GCGTAAATGTTGGCTCAAGTTATAAATTTATGAGGATATCTTGTTTATGGATTATTATTTGACAAAAAGTTATATAACAAATTTACTCTACATAAGAAACTAAACAACTTTTCTTGGGTGCATTTTTTTCAGAAAAACAAATAAAAAACTAAATATCCTGAATTATCATTTCATGCCTTACAAACTTCACTCCTGTTCCTAGAAATGTTAATATAGCTTGTAATTACGGAGGAGTTAATGCTAACTCACGTACCGAGTTTTATTTAATTTGGTTCAAATTGTTTGTGCCCAATGACTCCAGCAATAGTAAGGTATATCTTGTTTATATTTCATTATACGACGAAAATATATTTAACAAAAGCTACTTTAAATAACAAAGTAAACAATGCTTATTATGCACCTATAAGCCAATAAGAACCCAGTAGGAAGTAAAATATCACAATTTTTCATCTCAGCCCTCCCTTATAACCCCACTTCTGTTAATTTTTAAAGAATATTAGAATAGGCTAAAGTCTATGTTGAGCTGGATACACCAAGTTTCCAAAAGTTCAGTTCAGTAGTTTAGGTGTGAAAAGTTAACAAATAAATTGACGGCAAACGTATAAAATTGTAAGTTTTGTCTAAATTCTTTTTTTCCCTCAAAATATCACTGTACTTTTTCTTTTCACATGGCACTGAAAAAATATCAACAATTTTTGGCTTCAGTGTCTGTTTGTTGTACCTTTTTAAGTCTAAACTATTAATTGGATTTTATGAAACTTTTCCCAGAAAAGTGAATTAGCATTCCAAAAGGACTAATTTTTGGAATAACTCAAATTACAATAATTTAAACAAAACAATGGTGAATTTGTGTAGCATGCAGAAGGACAAGTTGAGGAGAGACAAACTCACCTCTAGGCCAGCTCAGGTGCCCATCTGCTGACTCGAGTCGGCTTTTGGGAGACAGAGGTAGATGATGCTTAATAATGACGGATGCTATCAATAACTATTATTTAGTTTGTAGATATTGTTTTAAATAATGAAGAGGGATTGATCAGAAAGTGATTTCCTATTAATTTTTTTTTGTCCTGGCCTTAGGTACCAGAAAGTTATGGATACAAAACACATAAACACAAAGATCTAGGATCATTTTTCTCATATACATTTTTTATCGCAAAGTAATGTGCTTTAAACAACAGCGATAATTGCATAAAAAACTTAAACAAAATAATGTTAAAGGGGGTTGAAAGTGCAGGAAGGATGTACCCATTTATGTATGCTATTTCTTAACCCTTATTTGTTAATATGTTACACACAACTGAGCATATATATGCACAACTATGAATACAAAGTTTCTTCTTGAGACAGTGTTTTTAATTATGGTTACCAAACACATAAAATAGCTTAACTTCTACTTGCGACCACTTTTGAGAATAGAAATTTGTACTCTTACATAGTAATTCGATAATAAAAAATGGTATCCATGATTATGATTGTTATGTTTCAAACAACGAATAGCCAAAAAAATACCTTTATTTGGCCCTAATGATTTCTCGGGCAACACCAGGTACCTTAGCAGACACACAAACACCCCCACATATAAAATCCCTCCCCAAACACACCAAAAACAGGAATACGAATATAAAAAATTTAACATTATCTATTTTAAATTTGAAAACTTACTTTTGTGACTTTTGGTTCCAAAGAACTTTCGGCAAGATTCAATAGATTTTCATCAGGCGAAATACAACGCAACATTTCTAAAGCTTTTGCTTCTTCATCTGGTAACATATCTTTCCCTATAATTAATCCATTAATGTAAAACTGATGATACCAACATCTAAAAGGTACCAGTATCAAAATATTTACCTAATAAAAAGTCTACCAGCTTTGCCTCAGGTCTTTTATGAACTCCGGTCGCTGAAGAACTCCCAGGATTACTGTTAACAACACTATCAATTTTGTCAATTGGGCAATCGGCTAAAACAGACATCACCATAGCTTTCCTTAATTCTTGGCCTTTTTGCAAAGTATCAGATAGCAGCTGATCTTGGGAAGTTGCTGTAGACGATTTTGAAGAGTACTGCTTCCTAGAAAGGTTCCTTTGAGCTACATCTGACTCCTTATTATGATAAACTGTAAAATGGCACTGTTTTGTTTTGAATTTTAGCTCAAAACAGATGTGAAGATCACCCAGGCGAATACCCTTAGGACTAAAAATTGGAAAATAGGAATGATAATTTTTCTCAGATATTATCTGCTCAAGATCTTTTACAACACAATTGCCAATGATAACATTTTTATTTTGACCCCTTAGGATTGTAAACGTTAATTTTCCACAATTTCTTAAATAAGATTCAAAAAGTCCAGGGCTTGTTCTGATGGTATAAGTGATGAGGGAATCTTTTCTCTTAATATCATCTTTAAAAGTAATGTCTTCTGGCCTGTAATTAAAAACAAACTAAATAAAATTCAGTTTATCAATGAAATTTAAAACAAATTAAATGTCAAGGTTTACCTAAATATGCTGCTCTCTTTCTCTCCCCACCAAAGCAATTCTACAAAAATTTCTCCAGGAGAGTTTCTGGTCCAAAATACTTCATCAACCTTAACTGTGAGGTGACCACTTATTTTTCCATTTACCCCAGGGGGAAGAATCTTCTCGGGGTTCATCGTGAGAGCGTTTTGAGTGCAACATTAAATAATTACATACAAATTAAACGTCAAATTCCTATGAGTAAAAACCACAACAAACTTTGAAATTGGCAGTTAACCACAGCCACCTTGGTTTAAAGTTCGTTCATGAACTAAACGTTCATTCCTTAAGAACTTAGCCTTCCATTTTGTAGAGAATGTCAACGAACTGTTGACAATGTAGCTTTCACTTCTTTTTTTTGTTGACTTTAATTTGCAAGCTTTACTTTTTTTTTAGTTTGTTATTTCTTTAATTATTAAGATTTTAAAATGGGTGAGTTGTTGAAAATTAAATTATAATTAACGGTCCTATGACTAAGAAGTAATTGGAATTATTAGTCAGTTGGGTGTGTCGTGGGTCTCACGAGTTTACAACCTTTGTTTGCATTAGGTTTCATTCTGTTATCTTGTTTACTTTTTGACTAATCTGTGCTTCCTACTTGTTTTTCTCTTTTTATATATCTTTGTAATAATTCTCTTTGTGATAATGAGAAGAGGCCCTCCTAGTAAATTTGATATGGCTAGTTCTAATATGCAACCATTAAGAAATCGTTATAGATATTCTTTGCAGAGTTCTTTGAGCTCCAGCTACCCTCCTAGTTAGTATAATCACGTAGTTTATTTTATATTAGTGGTCACTGTTCATTGGCATTAGTGTTTGCAATGTATTTTTCATTTTTATAGGTAGTAAGTGTGATGATTGTATGACTCGAGTTCCATATGCAACTTTAATAGCTACAATAATGTGCCTTATTGGCGTTGGTGTGTTTTGTGGGACCATGTATAGAGGTACAACATTGACTGCACTTATGATGGATGAAGTTTTTCGCTATAGGCTGTCATGGTATGTATTTTCCTTCGATTTCTAATCAGACTAAAAAGTTTAACTACAATTATCATGTGATTGGAAACTATTTAGCTTAATGGGGAAGAGATATAATATAACTTTGTAGAATTCTGTTGACACTATGGAAGATGAATTTCTTTGTACACAAAAAGTAATTATTAATTATTTGTATTATCATACAGAAATAACAAAAACAGTTCTAATGTTTAGTTGTTATTACTTCAAAATTTCATTAGTATTACCAATTTAATTCCCCAAAGTTTATAGGTCGGATTGCTTATTTCAGACATACTCAAAGCTTAAGAACTTTCTGAATTTATAATCAAATTTTACATTGTGACCCTTGATTTTTGTTTGGTCTAGTATACTTTCCTGGTTGTAATGCAATTTATTTTAAGCTTTTGCAACCATAACCGAATGGAACAGACCCTAACTAAACTATCAGAATAATTAACTGTGCTGGATTATGTCTCAAAAATCCTATACCTTTGGTAATAAGTTGAAAGGTGTTAATAAAAACAAATCTTTGGCTAAACCTTTTCAGTAGGGAGCCATTACTACTTTTCAGTATATATCTTTAATATTTTTTTTAAGTTGTCATGAAAATAAGAAAACTATATTTCTGAAATAGCTAATTACTTGGTTGACAACAGTTAATATTGTTTTAATGCTTGAACCAGAATTAATGTTCTATATTTTATGGAACAGTGGTTTTATTAAATATTAGCTGATTTCCCTTAAGGGAATTGAGCTGTTGAGGTTGTACTCATGATGTGATTTTTGGAAAATTTCCTCAAATGTCCATAAATCCTACCCAGGAGATGACGTAAATGAGGTTCGTTCAAAGTAGTATATGTATACACACACACACACACACTCATATACTTGCCTGTAAGCGCTCTAGCAGTCGAAATTTTTTTCTGATCATTACCAAAGTCGATATTTAAGTGTTTAATACAAAAATGAAGCTCAAGTTTGTTAATGGCTGAAGTTGGACCAGTGGGAGGAGGGGTTTAGAGGTGGAATTTCAAAAATTCGCAATATCTACATTATTATGTGCCGGATTGAAAATGTGTATATAACCAATCTTATTGCAAATGTACTGTTCTATAAATTTTCTTATGTACGTGTTCCTATTATCTACATTATTAACCGAAATATTTGCATTTTTAGTTTTCGGCATTCAGTAAACCCCCACTCCTACTCATGTCATATTAACAATAAGCTGGTGTAATATGAAGCACTTTATTTGAAACTAAAATACCAAATATTGTCCTCATTAGAATTTTACGTTTTGAGATAAAGACCAAAACGCAACACACGTGGGAAATGTGCTTAGTTAACGCAGCCCCTGCATTACAGACTTTTCAGTTGTACCTCAACAGCATATGAAACCTACAATCATGCCTTAATTTTGGAATTGATAACTTATCCATTATTTCTTTTATTAATAGCATAATAACTGTCCTGTTTATATAATAAAGAAACCTAAGTGTATTAATTTAAAATGGGATTTCATTTTTCCATCTTTTTTATCTCAAATAAAGAAGAAAATATTTATTTTTTTTCTATTTGCAGTACAGAAAAAAATCTTCAAGGCAGTTCTTCATAGGCTAATTATAACCAGGACTGTAAATTTGATGTTTTCATCTTTGAAATGTTAATCTAATTGGTTAACTAACAAGCGTTCTGAAAAACTCACATTTTTTTTTGTATTTCCCTTTGACAATGATTGTAGCAATTTTGGTATAGTTTTCGACAACTAAGTTTGAAAATTGTCTTCATTACGGTTAATGGCGATCCAGTTATCCTGAATTGCAATAAAACAAAATATATATATTTGGTGTATATGAAATGCACAATATTGCTTGTGCAAATAATCATTAACTTTTTTGGCTTAGATTAAAAAAAAATCAATCTTAAAATTTTCAAATTTGATATAATTTAACCAGATTGTGCCGTCATTTGTTTTTGGTTACAATTTTTTTACTCTGTGCTCTTGTCAATTAATAGATTTGGCACCAATTGCTTATTTCAAGAATGTAAAATTGCTGATATTTTGTTGGATCTTAAGGTGACCATTTCAGAATTTACTCAGATTTAGCCCATTGATACCAAATGCTTAAAACTGACAAATAGCACTGTCCTAACCATTTGATAAATTCAGGCTTGGAATCTTAAGGGGTTTCTTGCTGGTCATTAGGAGCTCCTCCACTTATCTAGTCTAGCAATTAGAGTGAAATTGTACGGAAATCTCAGATTGTGTAACTCCCCTCCCCCATCTTTATGATTTCCTACTCTACTTAAATTTAAGCATCAGAATACCATCAGAATCTCCAGCACTAATATAAAAAGTATTGGTGACAGGAAATCACTTTGCTTGGCAATAGTAAATGGGACAATTCTTACTTAATCCTCTCTCATTATTTCAAAATCTACCCATTAGAAAACCTTTGTTGTACCTTTGACTAACTGAAATATAAATATAGGAATTTTTGAATATTTGTGTAACTAAAGCAAGGGCAGAGTAGGTTTAAAATTTTGTTTAGTAAACTGTATAGACCTAAGCCCCATAAAAACAAAATATATTCCCTGTGAATTTAAAAGAAAAACAATCATATTTTTATTTATATAGATATCTTTTATTCTGACTAAAGTAAACATTTTTGAATTATAATATTGCTTAATATGTTTTTGTAATTATTTATTTAGGCGTGCTTTTGTATTTATAGGCTTGAGCCGATGCAAACCACTTTCATTGTTATTGGGAGTAGTATGGGAGCTCTTGGGCTGATGGCTCTTTTTGTTGGATGTCTAGCAACAGGAGCTACAAGGCACAAGGTGTATAGAGGATCTGGAGCACGCATTGGAGGAAGAATATCATGTGCAGTTGTAAGTGCTTATCACATTAATTTATGTCTATCTAGTTCTTTTGAGAGCTTCAACAGAAGAAGTTTGAGTTTAAATACACTTGTTAAAAAAATAATAATAATAATAATAAGGAACAAGACAGCTAATGCACCTAGAAGAAAATCATTTTTGTGGTACAATTTTATTGAGTGATGCTGCTAAACTGATCTAAAAGGGTGATTCAATGGAAGTTCAGTTAGGATATAGAAAATTTAATTGTGAAAATAATATATATGTATAAGTATTGTTGTTTCAACAGACACTTTTATAAGGTACATTGGATTTTAAAATTATTAATCATTTAAAGGTTTTAATTGAATGGAGTTGATAACAAGCTTTTTATGCAATTGTGCGCCGATTGGATGACGTCTATTCATGGGCCATCAATTACATACCTTTGTGAATAGTATAGAATTGTTGTGCATTCCTTCCCTCCTTGGCTCCTATCTGCTCATATGAACACCAATGGGGTTCCTTTTTGGGTTTCTTTATATAGCATCTCATGCAAGTGGCATCAACTTTTTACTCACCATTTCACCAATGAATATTATTATTCACAGATTATGGTATTTGTTATTTGATTGCAGTTGTATAACCAGTCACGAGAAAAGTGAATTTAGTGGAATCAGTCTCATACCACCCTTTGGTGGACTTCCTCTTTTCTCTAGTCACTTATTAAGTACCAATTATATTTTTCATGAATTTTGCCACTTAGCTGAATAATCTGTTATTCACTCTTCATGTATGTTTAATCACAACAAGCATTACCCTGAACAAGATGCCCCATAAATTAATAAATTCAAATTTAATAATCATTTTTGCTCCTTAAGAAATACACAATGTGGCTTATTTTAAAGAACCTTCAAGCCATCATATACTATTTTCAATTCTTTCATTGCTGCCATTACCAGCTGACCGTTGAGTACGCTTGGCAACTGTTTTCAATGCAAGGCCACCATCCTTAAGTTTGTCAAATTTAGTTGCTTGTTATATTTTTAATTTGTATACAGAAAGTTTGTTTTAATTTTTTTTTTTTTTTTCAGTTTATGTCCATTATTTATATTCTGCAACTTGTTTGGCTCGTTGTTTTTGTGATACTTGCAATTGTAACAGTGTTTTATACCATTTTCTGGGCTCTTTGTTCTTCAGACAGAGTTGTAAAGCAGAATCAATCTATTGATTTTACTCAGTTTAGTAAGTATGTTCAACTACTTTAAATACAATTAGCAGGGCTCAGGTTAGCCATGTGAGTTAAAGCATTGGCCTTAATCTCACTTGGTTAACCTAGAGTGGCGAGTTAGATTCTCGCCTGGGCAATAGGAATTTATTTAGTGATAAACTCATTAAATAAAATCCTTAGTCCCTCCCTGGCTAGAAAAGGACGGTAACCTGTAGATAACCCATCCCAATTAGACATAGTAGCAAAAAGTGGACTTTAATAAATAATAAATACAATTAGCTTCTCCTGACGGGAGATTTATTTTTTAAGAAGAATATTATTTACTTTATTATTTTTAGTTAATGTGACTATTGAGAATTTTTAGTAGAGGATGCTGTATATTATTAATAGAAAATACTTTGCAATTAACTATTGAGCTTAAATAAGGAATTGGAGACCACTTAACACATTGCGTGCGATTGTGAAATTATTATTTTTTTCTCAGGAGCGATTTATTTTTTTTACTATTTTAAATCAAAAACATGTTTATTTAACAAATAACCTAGCTTATATGCCTACCAACACATTTTTTAATGGTAATTAACTTATTTAATTAGCTCCTTGCCTGGCAAGGAGCTCGCTACCAGCGGACGTCGCCGGTTATGCAACCCGCAAAGCACATGATCGGTTTAAAATAACAAGCAATGAAAATGGGTTAAAATAACACAGTATTCGTTAACAAATAAATTTATTATTTCTATATGGTGTATTGCATTACCTATTACATAATAAACATCAATTGTTCAATTGCATACTATTCTTACAGGTGATAACAGTTTACAGATATACAAATACATATTATACTGTCATAACTTCTCTCCTACCATGATACAATTTAGAACAGGTCTCAAGACAAAGCCCCGGTTTTTCTGGACATTCGGGGCAATAATAAATAGTTTGGTTTCTCACTTTTTTCCCGTCTTCTCCGATGGCCTTACTGCATTGCATACAGTTTTTTTGCAACCGCTTATTCCCTTTACTCGTGAATGGGGTAAAACTAGGGAAATGTGGGTATTTTCGGGGATAAGGGAATCACAGGAGTTTTGAATGATATTAATTTATCCTCTATTGCAAGGCGAAAGTCCCTTGGTCAGAACCCCTTTTTTCACACTTCGTTTTTCCATTTTTCAAAATTTTGATACCTATAAATAATACAAACCATCATTATTATTATTATTTTAAAAACCCATAAAAATAATATGCTTTATAATGTGTTAAGTACTTTAAAAATCACAGTAATAATGCTTACCTTAAAAAAAAGAAGAATTTTCTGATAAAAACTTGAAAAAAAATCCACTAAAATCGGAAATGAACTACACTGTTAGATGGAAGACACTTGTCTGAGGCGAATAAAGGTATCCGGTGTCGGTTTTAACGAGCGTACCCCCTTCAATTCCAGTTGGGAATACCCAGGGCAGGTCCTTGCCAGGGAAGGACATCGCTACCCGGGTTGAGATGGCCCTCCTTGCCTGGCAAGGAGCTCGCACGGGATGTGTTAACAAATAGTACTTTTTAAAAAAAATGCAAGTTACAATTACAAATTTGCAAATTGTACTCAGGAGTAAGGGGCCATACACTACAGGTGACACCCAAGTTTACTTAGGGTGGGCTTATTAACAAATAAGAGGTCTTAAAATACTCAGAGTGATTAATATTTTACCTAGACCACTGAATCTCATTATTGGAGAGTTAAGAATATTCCATTATTTCTTACTAGACAGAATTCACATTTACTTTTAACTCTTAGCTCCAGGTCTCCAATAACACCTTTGTCTCTTCTATTACTGCCCTTTTTACCTAGTTCTTTCTTACAAACAGTGAGTAGTACCGCGTTTTATTAATTATCCTGTTTTGTGAATTGTAATTTTCTACACTATTGAACGAGTTGGATCAGTCCACAAATACAATAATATAAATATTATGATCTTCAAATATAATTAAAATACATCAAAGTATGTACAAAAGCAAATGTAAAACAATTGCCTGTTTGTGCTGCCCATTACTTTGGCAAGATGGCCTATTGTTTTGTAGGTTACTTCCAGCCTATGTTTCTTTCCCCCTACCTCATGGCTTCTCTATTGTCAGTTTGGCTCATCTCAACCTGCTTAAAGATCTTGATATCCTAGTGCTTATTTATAACCATTCAATAACAATTCAGTAGTTAGTAGCTGGATCTCCTTGATAACACAGCCGAAAAGCCTTCTGGGCAAATGTTCTAGCCACCTATTTCTTCTTGGTCATTGGTTGAAACTTGTGTAAAGATATTCTCCTGTGGCTATGGGTTTCTTGTAGACTGAGTGCCAGTTCAGCTTTGTCCTGTTTTATGATAAGGAGATCCAGAAATGGGAGTCTGCTTTTAGCCTCCTTCTACATTTTTCGGTCAATTGCTAGATGTTAGTTGATCAAGTTCAAAAAAGACAAGCAGTCACTTTCCTCGTGTGGTTATACTGCCATACACATCGTCACATGCCATTTCCAAAACTTGGGCTTTAAGGGGGGAAGTTTTTCCTCAAAGTCTTCCATAAACTTGTTAAAAGACAAGGGTAATAAAGAGCCTCCCATTGCGACTCCATCCTTCTGCAGATTGATAATACCCTTAAAATGGAATTAACAAGATTTAAGACAGTCTTTAAATTTTTAATAAAGTGCAGTTAGACCAGCCTTTCCTCTTGATCTGTTCTATGGTTTCCTTCACATAGGCAAAAAGTGACCATCAAAACTGAATGGAAGATTGCCCTCCTCCATTTTCAATTCCTTGTAAATCTCCATCAGATTCTAGAATTCCTTACATATGACGTTTCCCCATGAAAGGTTTCAATATCATTGTTAGCACTTTGCTGTAGCTCAATATAGAAGTACACATCATCGAGACTATCTGTGTCAGAAAGGCATCCATCCTTGTACACTTGTTGTGAGGGTAGATACTATATAATTCATAGTAATTACAAAAGTGCTTATCATTGTTTAATTTCATGTTATTTTTTAATAGAAGCCAAAAATGCTTTGACTTTATAACACCAATAAATGGCTTTCAAAATTTATTACTGGGACAGAGGTAAATATAGAGATGTCCAGAAGTTCAGCTCCTGCACTCACAAATAAACATATATGTTCTATCTGATGTTTTTGAGGCTTTCTAGTATCCTGTGAGAGATCCAATGTTGTTTATTAAAGGATGCTAAAGCATTAGACCATTATATTATTTATCCTCAACATATTAATCATTCAGAGTCCATCGTAAAATGAATTTATCACATCATGAAAACATTTGATTTATTTTTAGATTTCATGTTTCCTTCTTCTCTGAGGCCGGAAGATCTGATAATAACCCATCCTCATGAAATAAAGCTGTTTTGTAAGGATTATGTTGAAAAAGCTGAATTCATGTTCATTCTAGCTGTATTTGCTTGTATGCTGGTGATTGTTAGTCTTGTAAGTATAATTTCAATGTAGTCTTACCTTCTCATATTTTGAAACTTATTAATGCTTCGTTATTAACTTTTGTATATTAAATATTTTAATCTTTAAATGTTAAATACACCATTTTTAACTGTTGCATTGCAAATTTTATATAAACCATTATTTTATGAAAAATAAAACAATATGTAGACGCATATAAGCACTGGTGTTTTATGTCCAAATTTGCCAGAATTGGGATTTAAGATAACAATAAAGTGTTTCATAATATAACAGTGCATTGCTATTCTGACATGGTTTGGAGTGGGGGTTTACTCTAGGCAAACAACTAAAAAATACAAATATCTCATTTAATATTCAAGATACAGAATAAATGTATGTAAACAACATGTATAGACATTTAAATGGGTAATACTAGTGCTCCTATACAATTTTCCAATCCGACTTAGAATAACAGAGATATTTTGAATTTTCGAATCGTCCCTCTAAACACCCCTCCCCCACTGGTCTGATTTCAGTCATCGACCTAGACCTTTAGTTTTGCATGAAACACTTGTTTCTCGAGTTTGGGATAGAACCAAATAAAAATTGTGACCAATAGAGTGGTAACAGACAAGTGTGTGTGTGTGTGTGTGTAGTAACCCTATAAGAAGGCCGTTTATTTTTAAAAATAAATCCTTAGTCCCACCCTGGCTAGAAAAAGGTGGTAACCTGTATATAACCCGTCCCAATTACCCATAGTAGCATAAAGTGGACGTTAATAAATAAATAAATTTTGTCATACCGGTCGGTGGAGATCTTCGTCACTGGCTGATGGTCGAGTACAGTTGGCAAGCGCTATTAATACGATGGCATCATCTTCAAGCCTGTCAAAAGTTGTACTCGAGTAAAAATTTTGACGGGATTGACACGTCTTCGGTGTTCTTTAATCTTTGATTTCATAACAAAATAACTAACAATATCTTGGTTACTTAGACCATTTGTTGTGGATCATTTTGTAATAGAATTGTTTTAATGAAAACTTCATCATTGACCTCTTCTGGAATATTTTTTATTTTGATCCTTAGTCTTAATTTCTTTATATGATCGGACTGAACATTGGATTTTGATTTTAAAATTGTTTCATGAATTTTATCCAGATCAGTTTTTGCTTGAGTTCCTACAATTAAATAGCCTCTATGTGTACTTTTAAGTTGTTTAATTCCTATTTTCAATTCCTTCGGTTTAGTAATTTTCTTAAATTCCTGTTTAGTTTCTTCTGCTTTGGTATTTAAATTTGTATTTTTTATAATAAGTTTATGTGTATTTGGTTTTATTATGTTCTTCAATATATTTGCTATGTGTTCTGTTCACTAACCTATCTTGTGACTGTATGTTGAATACTGGCATTGGAACTTTCACTTTTTTCACAAAGACTTCTTTGTAAACCTTGAAGAATCTCAATTCCGTTGTATAAGTCACTTTTCAAATTCATTTTCTAGTAACTCTACACTGTCCTCCATCTTGGACATATACATATATCATTTTAATGGATCTAATTTTCGTCATCTATGTAGTGTAGAATCAATGGACATTTGTCGAAAATCGTGCCATGAAAGATGACCTCAAAATTGATTTATTTCCCTTATTGGAAATCTGCTAAAATACTAAAAAAGCAGTTAAAACCTAAAAATTATTTACTTTTATGTTTCTGTTAAAAAGAACCGATTGTTTTTGTCAACTACATAAATTTGAAGTAATATTCTTAATTTTTTTTCAGGTACATTATTTGATGTGCTTATCTGCAAATTATGCACACATAAGAGATCATGAAAAACTTCAAGAGCTGGAAGAAATTCAAAATTTAAATGATATGGAAGGTCTCACTGCTAGCAAGGATAGATTTTAGTTGTCATTTATTTTGATATCAATGTAATTTTAATTCAGTTTGTTTACATTCAAAGTTTTAATCATTGAGCATCTCTACAATGTTGTCCTTAGGCACTTAGCCTTAATGATTGAAGATTATTTGAAATCATAAAAATTAAGTTTTATTTTTACCATGATAAATTATGAATGTTATAGTAGTTGTTTTATAGGTTTTTAAAAATACATTCCATTTTGTATTACTTCCATTAAGTATTTTAAATAAGCTCAAAGGTTGTATACGGTTGTGAAAAAATAATTTATATTTATTATGGTTGTTACATTCATGTTTTACAAGTATTTGGTACAACCGTATTCATCACAAATTTTACTTAATTGCCCAATATTACAAAGTTGTATGATGAAAAAGATAATTGTTATAAATAACCTACGTAAATTTCTTTTTTGGGGGGGATTAAGTTTAAGCTTTATATATTAGTGAGCACTATGTTTAAGTATTTGTACTGTTTTTTCAATGCAATGTTTAAAATCACTCATTATGCATTTCTATGTATTTTATTAATCATTGAAGTTTTTTTTCCTAATTGAAATCATTCTTTTGGCTCAAAAGGAAGTACCAATCTATTTCAATGTTTACTAAATTATCCAAATTGTACTTTCTTTTGCTCTAAACCCTTACCTGTTAATTTACATAGTAAAAATGTCTTTTGATTTCATTAAAGATCGAAATGATCAGTTAAGTTTTACAATTTTTATTATTATATATATTTCATCAATGAAATGTTATCTAACATTTTTATTCCTTATCTTCTAGTTTTCAAAGTAATATTTTTTATTGTTATGACGGTATTAGTAGTACCAACTTGTAAATAATTTTATTATAACTTCTTATGCTTATGGTGTAGACGTGATGATTTACAATGAATTCATTTCCTCTTTGTAAGAGGACACTTGATTCTTTATTCAACTTCTTACAGACAATACATTAAAATTTGTTTTTCCAAATTCATACTCACTCTTGTGTTAATGAGCTGAATGTCTTAGTAAACTAAATGGCATTAATAGTTGTAATTCATTATTTGCCTTCTTGTCAAATTGCTCAATGATGCCATGCCAACTTACTAGACTGGTATATTAATTCACAGCTGGCGAATTAATTAATTAGTTAATAGTACTGAACATTGAACTCTTAACAATTATGGCCTCTAGGAGTGTTCTCAATCCTCATCCTAATGCCTTTATTATTGGATAGTTTCATAGAGAATGCAAAGGAAAATCTCTGCATGATTTTTCCTGTTGTGAAGTTTATTTTATGATTGATATAAAAATAAATTTAATAATTTCTTTGCTGGAATTTCCAATTTTGTTTTCATTTCTGGTGTTATTATCAATATAACTTTGCAATATGCTTGCTCAGCTTTGTTCTACTTAAATGCACTGTTTAATATTTTGTAAAATAACTCCATTAATTGCCAAATGGTAAAAAATTCATAATTACTGTTATGTTGCTTTTTTCTTCACTATTCCCGTAAACTTTTTTTTATGAATACTTAATGAATTTACTTGGTTTTGCCTCTCATTTACTTATGCAATTACTTACTGTATCTTTTAAAACTTCGACTTGTTACCTTCTGATCTCTAGAATTTCTTTATACTTATTAATTTATCCAATCTTTTGAATATTTTATTTTATTTATAGTTTATATTTATAGTTTCATCATAAAATTACATTTAAAAACAATTACTTAATTTGTTAATAAGTTGCCAAGTTCAAGTTCCTTTCATCTGTATTTTCATTTGGTTTAAATATATTAACCATAAAAGGATTTATTTGATTAGCGCAACTAAATTTAAGGCACAACGAATATGCATTTATCACAGTATGCTCAAATATGTTATTGAATTCAACTTTGAAGTTTCTGATTATTATTGACACAAATGTATTAATTCAGTGTTATTAATAATTACATATATAAGTAGTGTAAACTCTGTTTGTATTAATGCTGCCAATATATATATTGAAGAAATGGTATAATGTTTTTGTATTGTGTTACTTAGATTTTTAGGTTCAGGCTAGGCTCTATTTTTTATTTTGCAGTTTAAGTCTGTGGAAATTAAATAAGATCATGCCTTAAACATAAATATCATAGTTAATTTTTTTAAAAAAATATTGTCTCTATTCTGTTTAATTGTATTACTTGTTAATAATTGGAGCTAGAGTATTATTTTTTTATGAATTTTTGTATACATTAATAACATTTTTTGGTTTCTTTGTAATAGAAAATAAGTATCAAAAGTGTATATTACTACTTCACACATGCCTCACTACAATTAAAAATAGGCATACAATTATTTATATTCCGTATAGCATTTATAAGACTGAAGCATTTTAAACTGAGCCTTCGAATTGTATTCCGTCCATTATTTCATTTTCCTTGTAATACAGAAGCGAGCTGAAGAGCTTTGATCAGAAAAAGAAATTGCGGACCTATTCAACAATTTTTATTTGGGTTTTCTGTTTTTTTTTGGTTTTTTTTCAATAGTAACTTGTTTAAAATACTAATCAAGTGATTGATGCTCAAGTTTAGAAATTTTATAAAAGTTACCTTCCATCTCAAAACTGATCAGACATTCAGCTACTTATTAGTTTATGAGAGAAAGATGAAAAACTTGTAAACAATGTATTTTTTATATAAAATGTACGAATATATATTGCTATGATTTACATTGACTGAATTTGTTTTTCCCATTACTTACCTTTCACAATTAAGTCCTTATATAATTTCATAGACCCCATCGGCAAGCAAACAGTTTTTCTTCCCAACACTCCAGCATTTTTCTTACCCATAAAAAAGTGAATTTTCACATACTCTTTGGTTGCGCTCTTCAAGCTGGTCTCGTTGCCACTTCTGTTTTTAGGTATAGTCTAAAGACAAAGTGGCAGTCTGTGAAGAAGAGCACTAGAGCAGAGAGGCCCGGTGCGAGTGAGAATAATTAAATCCTTGTCAAAAGGCTTTCTTCCTGTGAAAATCTTAAGATTTGAGTATGAGGTTGGAACTAGTCGGAATATGAAATTAGCAGTTATTGATGCTATCTGCCATTTTTCAAGAAGCATGGGCATTTTTTGGCTTTATGTTGTTTTCCCCCTGCTAAAAAAATTCCTTTTGAAACGAGAAAGATATTCATAATCTTTGCCTAGAACATTGAGTAAATAAAATGAAATAATACCATTTGCATTCATAAATGAAACCATCCTTAACTATTGGGTTATTCGGAAAATAATACAGGATTACAGTTTTAAAAGAAAAAAAAAAAAAAAAATGTGTCTTTTTATTTATTGAAATAGACTCCATTACTTTCTATACATTTCTACCAACCTGTTGACAGATTTTCCATACCCTCTGAATAGAATTTATAAATTCAGAAAACCCATTTTCTAAGGCTCTTTGATCAATACATTTTTTATTTTGTAAAAAGTGGTATAGGTGTTAAATAAAAATGGTAATCAGTTGACAAGAGGTCCAGAGCGTAAGGCACAGTGCTATAGCCAATTTACAATTTTTGTTATGTCACGCATGAGACAAGTGGCAGAGTGTCGTCACACAATAGAATGGACCCTTTCCCATTGCCAAACATGGCTTCATTATTGTCAGTTTTTGATGCCTTATATCATTTTGGTTACAATACAATTCAGCTTTGATGGTTTCGGCAGGATTCAATAAGCAACGATAAACAAACCAATTGAAGCCCACCAATCGGTAACCAATACCTTCTTTTCATGATGTGTAGGAGGCATTGGAAAATGTGCTGCTTCTCCTTTGTTGAACCATTGTCCAAAACATCTGCTACTGTTGTAGAGGATCAACTTTTCATTTAAAGTAACAATTTTGGACAGAAATAGATTGTTGTTTTGGCAAAGAAGTGCGACACAATTTCATAATGTGCATTTTTTTTTTGGTGGTCGTTTAATAAGTGATGAATCCAACATTCGAGGTTTTTCGCCTTTCCTATCACCACAAGATAGACACTAATTTCCTTGAGAGGTCTCGAACAGCTGTTCTGGGATTTTCTTTCACCAAAGCTTATAGGACTTCATCAAGGGAACAAATTCTTCCACGACCTTCTTTGTTTTCCAGGATGAAGTATTCTTCTCAACATTTTTTGAGCCTTTGATTAGAGTACTCACTATTACTGCTCTCGCCCTACACTGCGATGATGCTTTTTGCCTTTTGGTCACTGCCACTGCTGAGTTTAAACTCATAAAATAAAATTATATGAAAATCACACTTTGGCATATTAGAAAAGACTAAATTAGTAGCAAGTAGCATAAACATTAACAACAAACTAACATTTTTTGGAAGAGGATTCATACAAATGAATAATCCAGCAAATGTTTATGGATTTATTTATAATATGGAGGGGTATTTTACATAAAACAAAATCCTGCATTATTTTCCGGACAACGCATAAAAACACATAAGTAAGCTAGTATAGTGGAAGTTAATTCAAATCAGTCCTAGATTCATAATAATGCAGCAATCTCATGGACATAAAACTAACAATATTTTGCTGTCAAAATGATTAAAAACTACTGTCAAAACTCATACTTATCTGAAGTAAATCACTGTGTGGGAATATTACACTTGTCAGGTCATTTATCAACCAATTCACAGTAAGTTGACTACTAATACCAATGTCATCCGAATATACATAGACTTGTTATCCATTATTTCTATGTTCTAAATTTTTAGTGTATTTGCAATAACATTTGGCCTTTTTTTCTCTTTTTCCCAATTCAGAAGCATCTGTTTAAAGTATTTCCTATCCAAGGGTTTATTTCTATAATTTTCCTAATGGCAAAAGTGCTATAATGAAAGGTGAAACTGAACAATTATTTTTCTAATTAAAATTTGTATTCAATATTGGAATTATTACAATTCTCTTAAAGCTGTAAACAAAATCCGTCATGCAGGGGCTGCGTAGATTAAGCAGATTTCGCAAGTGCTGGTATAACACTTGTGACCTCATATCACCGTGTATTCTCTATTCATATGTAAAAATCTGATGAGTTGAAGGGAGGGGGGTTATTGAAGTCAGAATACAAGAAAGTATGAATAACTCGCTTAGTACTTGAGTTACCAAAAAATGCATAGAACAACAATTGTAGAAAATCAAACATTTACAATGAGATTGTTTCTATAATATTTTATGATCCGACTCATAATAACAAAAAATATTTTTGAGCTTTCCAATTCCCCCTCTAAACCACCACTATTCCAGGTCCCATTTCAGCCAATAACAAATATGATCTTTAGTGTTGACTAATGTAGCTAAATATCGAGTATGGTATAGATCAAACGATCAGAGAACAACTACGACTGCTAGAGCGTAGCGGTATTTTCCTCAAGTGTCAATCGATCCTACCTAGGAGATGACAAAAATGAGGTCCGTTCAAAATTGTATATGTGTATATATATATATATATAAATATATATACACATACATACACACATATACAATTTTGAACGGACCTCATTTTTGTCATTTCCTAGGTAGGATCGATGGACATTTGAGGAAAATTTTCAAAAATCACATCATGAGCATGGGCCTCAATAGCTGATTTGCCTTAATGAAAATCTGCTAAAAAGAAACCTATAAATGGCTAGATATAAAATACATCATATTTTATGTCATTAAACATGTATTGAGGGGAGGGGGCTACCTCTAAGGCTCAATTAAATTTTTAATGAAATATTTTTATAAGCCTTAAAATATTAAATAGGAAAGAAAGAGTTCAATTTTCATTTAAATATGTTAAGCAAGTTTATTTTATTTAAGTCCCCTTAATCTCAATCTTTTGAATATTTTTAGATAAAATATAACATGAAAAATTTAAATATACCAGAAGGAAGAAAAAGGATACTCAAAATGAAAAAGACAATCATTTATCATAAAATTGATTCAATTAAGAAGTTTTATTTCCTTTTGATTTTCAATAAACTTTTTGAGTTCATGGAACTCGATGGTGTACAACTTATCAAGCATAACCTAATATAATATATATTACAAAATACAAAGTACTTATGTATATAAATAAAAATATAATTTAATATATATAATAATGGGTAATTTAAGAAAGATATAATGCACATAAAAAGTGATTTTAAAAATCTATAATTGCTCATTAAGATATTTTTACAAATCTTTAGGCACATTTTGGTGGGAATATAAATAAATATTTATAATTATAAAACATTTCATAAAAATCTATATTATTAAATAGTCAATTTGAAATAATGTTAGTTTTTCATGTAAATAAATTCTTACCCTAATGACTAGCTTATTTCTAGTAACTAGGAAAAGTAGAAACTAGTTTACAAACTATTTAATTTAATAAACGTAAGACAATATGTATATAATATCAATTTTATTTCAATAAACAAAATGGAAGAAAATTATAAATGGAAGAAAATATTAAGATCCACAAGAAAATGTGTCCATAAAGTTATGTTAAATCATCAAGTTGAAATTCAGATAACGAAAAGCATTTATATCTAACGGTTGATGCCATTGTTACTGACTGATCAAGTACAGCAGGTAAGTGCTTTCTGAGGCGGGAACAATATCTTAGAGTTGGTACAACTCATCACCAGGATGAAAATGATACCCTCACGTAGAGCGCAATTGTCAGCTGTACTTAGTGTTCCGCCAGCAACAATCAATGGCACCTGCTAACACAAAGCCACGGTGCATACACAAATGGTACAAACCCATTATATGAAAAGTATACCAAAATGACTACTACCACGTAGTTAATTTTTATAATTCAATTAAAAATATTTCATGCTCTGAAGCATGCTCATGATACAGTTATTTATTTCAGGAGTGTCATTCAAAAACTGAGTTGGGTAAGATGACCAAATCTTAGGATAAATAATTCTTTAGAAAACTAATTGTCCATCTACTCTTTTTTTCTTTAGAGATATCAAGAGGAGGGAGATATTTTATTTATTGTCATGTTAGCATAAACATTAATGCAGAAACGGACTAAAAAATTAATATTTTCTGCCCAACTATGGCCACAAATCTCAAATAACACATTTGTTTAGATGTTCGCAAATGCCATGCCAAACTGCACCCAGCAGACTAATTGAAAATAATTCTAAATTATTAATAAGAGGGACTATTTATTAATAATTATTATGGTCTGAGTCTTAAAATCATACCAAAATGACTGTTATAACAAATAAGTAGAATTTTTGGCTTTTATTAATGCTCTATATTTTTGTTGAGATAGTTGAAGATGAGAATTGTGATGTTAAAATGAAACAAAATAATAATTTCTTTAATTTTTAATTTAAAATAGTTAAGAAATTATTGAGGTTTATATTAACCTCAGATCTTCAGATAACGTTTTTAGTGAGTGAGTGTGTGTGTGCGTGCGCATGTGCGTGTTTGTGTGGTGTGTGTGTGTGTATATATATATATATATATATATATATATATATATATATATATATGTATTTGAATATGTATATATCATGATTTTCTTTTATGGGGAAAGGCTGTGATGACATGGAGGAGTCTAGGAGCAAACTAAAATAAATGGTCTATATGGTGGAGGAGACCATGACTCATGAAATTTAAAACCCAACAGACAATGAATATATATTTCAAATTTATCAAATAAAGCACTGAAAAATGTTTTGAGAGGTGAGTTACAGGAAAAACGCCCCCCCCCCTCTAATATTAAATTGAGAATGCATGGATCTGCTGGATAGTAATTCTTGCCTCAACAGAATGGATGACCTTAAATACTAGCATACAATACATAATGTACAGAAAGTAGATTTTTCAAATATAAAATACAACTGATATTGTCTTTACAGTGTTTTTTTTTCTCAGGCAAATTTAAAAAAGGAGTCCCAAAAATGTTGACAATAGTCTCAGAATTACAATTTTATATCAGAGATCACTAATATGTGGACAAATAATTTCAAAACTAAACAATTTCTTATATATACAATATTTATTTATTTTTTCATGGTAGTAGCTGGTAAAAAGTATTAAAGTAATTTAAAAAATAAGTACAACTTCTCTTATTTTCCTTTTAATATTAATAAGTGTTAAAAATGAAGTTTTTACAATTTTTAGGAATATCTGATATTAGATTGTAAATTACTACATATGAGTAGCTTTTTGATGTTCTATACTAATCATATTATGGAGTCTATAAATTTATAAAAAAAGCAAAATATGAAAGAAAAACATTAAATAATGGACAACATTTAGAAACGTATTAAAACTCTGAGATCATTTTCAATCCTTCCAACCACTTCCATAGCCGCATTAAACTTCTTCATTCTGTTAATTGAAGTACATAGAAAGTAATATAAGAGGTCAGTATAGAAAAAAGAAAGAAAGGCACACATAGATAATTAATTTTAGAAGTTGTTTTGAACTCCTTATGTCCATATTATGTTATACTAGAATTGTACTTTTGTCCTTGGTATTAAGTTGACTCGTCCTTTCCCATCAGCGGTATGGCTTCGTGTGCACCACTTTAGGGTCAACAGCGCCATTGTTTGGGGCAAGCCCAGTGCTGTTAGCTTCTATATCACCAGGCTAAAATAAAACATTTCAAAAACATTGAATTGATTCCGTTTCAAAAAGATACAAGTGAACTCTTATTCTCTTCATAGCTAAATGTTCCAGGTATCTGAAATACTAACTAAGAGGCAGAAGTCATTCTTTTAGCCACATCTTAAATAATTTTATAAATTGTTATTATTTACTAGTTCTGCCGATGGTTGGAACCCCGTCGGGATATTACCAATAATATAAGCCAAATTCTTAATGAATAAATCATGGGTTAGGACCTTCTAGTAGGATTTTCAGATATACTGAAACCCATAAATGACAGAGCCACATCGGGTGAATTAAATTGATATGTCAGAAAGTGAAAAATTAATTATCCCAAAACACGAGAAGACTATACACTACACAAATGTTTAAATTTGAATAGAGAGTTCCCAATAAATGCGTATCTCTGGATGTACATGGTAGGCTTCCCTAGAAGAAATGTAACTCTGTTTTTCTTTTTTTCTATTTTTTAGCTTTCAGTTTTTTTACAACTTTTCTCCTATCTTTTATTCCATGCATATATTCTTTTTGTTTGTCACTTTATAATGTTTTATTCCCCCCTTTCAAATATGCTTATGTTATAAAAAATTAAAACTATGTTACTTTTCATGATATGGTCTACTAGAAATATTCTTTTTCAAGAATGTAAATATTACTCTTTTCCTAAAAATTTGGGATGATTCTCCAAAACAACTTATCATAATTTATATAATTGATTATATATATATATATATATATATATATATATATATATGTTTATATATATATAAAAAAATTTTGCATGCATTCAATTTTTCTTTTATATGAGGAGAGCTATTTCATCTTTTTAGGATGCCATGATAATGTGTACAACATTCTTACATAACAATACCATTTTCCCCACAACTGTAATTAAATGTTACAATAACATTTTGTCTCACAGTGGTATATTCTCTCCTCTAACTCAATGCAAAACATTGTTTTTACTTGGTAGGGAAACAACTACTTTAGCCATTAATTGACATTTATTGCCTTCTTATAATGCATCATGTATTTACTGTATAGGAGACTTTTTATTTATTTCAGGATAACCCATTCTGTTTAGCCTTAGCAGTGTAAAGAGGACCTCAATAAATAACATTTCTTTTGTTGTGCCTTCAAATAAGCCTTAATCATTAAAGGAGTTTAATTGATCCAGAAGAATATAAAGTGACAAAGTGCTGAGATGTCTAGTGTAGGGAAATCATGAGACATTCAAAACATGGATGTTTTGAATAGAGGTCCTTTGTATAAATTCCTTGAGTTTCTACAAGAAAAAAAAAATGATTGGACATCAAACAGTAGTGTACCTTTATAATGCAATAAACAGGGGGTCAGTTTAGCCAAGCGAGTTCGATTCTTACCTGGGAATAGGAGTTTATTTAGTGATGAACTCATTAAATAAAATCCTTAATCCCATCCTATCTAGAAAAGGGTGGTACCTATAGATAGCAAAAATTGGACATATATTAATAACATTTTTTTAAGGACAATAAAAATAGAATAAGCTTAGCATAATCAAACCACACCTATTTAAGCTTTATTTTGATTAGGTAAGAAAACAGCTGACTAGGTGATGCATTTATTGAATCTCAATAATTCTAAGATTACTTAAGAACAACAGCAAACATCAGTCAACTGGGCTATCGATAAATACTAAACAAATCAATACATCAATAGCACTATCATGAGAAACCTAATTTTACTAGACAATCAGTTTATAAAGAGGCTACCAGTGACAGCTGGTTCCTAAAATTATAGTGTTAGATTTTCTAGTCGTACTCATAAAATGAAATTATTGAATAAATACAGGGGAAAAAAGGTAAATCATCACCATTTTAATCAATTCTCTGACCAGCATATTATTCCAAACAATTATTTCCAATTGATCAATGGTTTTTTATGTTTTCTTCGTCCCTCCAGTGTTTAATCATTTAAAGCTGATAATCATTCCAACCACCCAAAGATTCATTTCTTTTTCATATAATTAAAACACAATATTGTATAATTTTGAAATCATATTGTTCCTATGGACCTCAGCTAATTATATCCCAAACATCAAATTCACTGTTATGGATTCAATTTGATTCCTTACTTAAATTATATATTTCAAAGGACTCAATCCTCTTTCTTACTCAATGCCTGTTATTAAGTTGCCATTTTTAATAGATTATTTTATTTTTGCTTGTCACCTTGGTGATTTATATCATCATCCTACCACACAAAGTCAAAAGTTTATTACAAAAATTTGTCCAAAACTTTTAGTTCATCTTTGTTGTCAGCTATTTCAACTCCCCCTCCCCCTCCTATATAATAAAATGTTGTTTTCTCTATGCCTAGGTATATTTTTTATTTTATTTCCCTGGTAAGTAAGTTTGTTTCTCAGGTTTGCTTGTAATTTCTTAGATTCTACTAATAGACAATGGGACTGCATCAAGTCACTATTCTGAAGTGGACTGAAGATGAAACTGTGAGGATATCAGAACACATATTTCATCCAGTGAAGGAGATATCCCATTCACTACTATTAATGATTAAAAACATTATGCATAGCCATAGGATTAAATATAAGTGTTTATATAAAAAGTAGTAAAGTAGAAAATAAATGTAATTAAATTCGTAATGCCCTCAATAAATCAATGGGATTTCCATTTTAAAGATTTGCTTGACCTAAAAATGTGGGATTATATATTTCAGAAACACCTGTATAATTCAATTCTCATTATCATTTATTTTAGTTGAACAGAACCACCAAGATACCACTTTGCCCCCCCCCCCAATTTATTTAATAAATATACTCAAAGGCTTAGGCTAAACAGAATCAGTATATTTGTGGAAATATTATAATTAATACATGTTATATATGTTACTGGAATTTAATATTTCCATGCAATAAGAAATTTAAAGAAAAGTAGTTAGTGAATTAATACTTTAACTAGAAGAAACATTTGAAGAAAAGGAAGAAAGAGGTAATAACCTCTAAAAGTACTATACCGGAGGCGGTACACCATGAACTCGAAACCTGTAGATACATGTATACTCAGGATGGCCATGGTTACTCTCAACTTTGAGCTCAATAAGGTCGACAAACTGGTCATATTCCTAAAGAAAAAAAACGAAAAATGGATGTAATTGTTGGTTACTGTATAAATTTATCAAATTATTTTTAAGATATTGGAGCTTAAATTCTTGATTAGTATAAAGGCATTCTTTTTTAGACTCTAGATACATTTTCATTTGAAACATGCCAAGATAAATTTATTTTCATTATAATTTTAATAATTATTTATAGAATTAAAACCTAACGTATGCTAGTTCTAATGCAGCATTATAATATTGTGAACATGCTTCACGAACATACAAAAACAATGAGTAGAAGGGGTGGGGATTACTGAATGCTGTAAACAAGAAAGCAACAATAACTCGCTTAATACTTGAGTTACAAAAAAATGCATTGAACAAAAATTGTAGAACATCTATAGCGTAAAAAGATTGGTTATATAACATTTTATGGTCAGACTTATAATAACAGAAATATTTTGAATTTTCAAATTCCCCCTCTGTAAATACCCACTATTCCACCCCAATTTAAGCCAATAGCAAATACGATCTTAAGTGTTGGCTGATATAGTTACATAGGAAGTATGGTATAGATAAAATAAACATTTTCGAGTAAAGAACAAAAACCTTAATTGATGATGCCATCACAACATATCTGCATGTATCTCATATAGAATGTGAAAGTTCAATGAAAACCATGTTTGGTATTTAACCTTGGAGTGGTTCATGATATAACAGCTTATTGTTAATATGACATGTAGGAGTGGGTGTTTACTGATGGGCGAAAATTAAAATATGTAAATATCTTGGTTAATATCCTATATAGAGAAGACATGTACAGAACATTTATAGAACATTAAATTTGCAATAAGATTAGTTACATACACATTCTCAATCCGAAGTATAATAACAGAGCTATTTCGAATTTTCAAAATTCTCCCCCTCTAAAACCACCCCTCTCCCAGTGGACTGATTTTAGCCATTAGGAACTTGATCTTTCTTTTTATATAAAATGACTATATAACAAGTTTGGTAATGATAAGACAAATATTGTGACTGCAAGAGTGGTATTAGACAAATATGCATATATATTGTTGTCATTCCTCTTGGTGAAGGCCGTCGTCACTGGCTGATGTTCGAGAACAGCTGGCAAGTGCTTTCGATTTGATGATGCCATATCTTCAAGTCCGTCAAAAGTTGTACTGAGTTAGTTCTCCGTTAGTCAGTAGCTTTTATATGTCTGTTATCCGTATTGGGTTGTTTATGTTTTTAGTCTGGATCTGTTTATTTACATCTTAGGTCTGTCAAATAAAGGGTGGGTTTTAGCTTGTGTCCAGGTCAATTGTTTTCGTGTAGTAGGTCGTTGTCCGTTATCCCTATTAGGCTGTTTACATTTTTAGTATGTTATTTGTGCTCTGGTCTGGTATAATTGTTTGTGTGTGAGTACAGGTTTAATATAATGATTTTACACAATTATATGGGTACCATCAAAGCTAATATTACATAATTAAATTAGAACTAACAACATATACAGCCCAATATGGATAACAGACGTATAAAACCTACTGACTAATGGACAAATAACTCAGTACAACTTTTGACAGGCTTGAAGATGGCGCCATCACATCAAAAGGAATGACAGTATCATTTATACTGGCATTGCCAACCTTTTATTTGATATACCATACATACATATATAAAATTTTCAGGCCTCATTTTCTCGCCTACTAGGTAGCATCGATGGACTTTTGAAGAAGTTATTTGAAAATCGTGTCATGATTACAACCTCAATAGCTGATTTCCCTTAAGGGGAATCTGCTAAAACCAGGGGTTTCTTCAACACTGACCATCGACTTGAGCCTCCACTAACCAACTAGGGTATGGCAATGGATAAAGAAGTATTCTTCAGTGTGCTATGTCATCACATTATAGCAGAAAATGAGTCAAATTAGCCAGCCACCTAACCCTCCCAACAATTCTGTGTGACCGGTTCTGGCCCGTCATGAGGTGTTGATCTAAAGATTTTCATTAATTTATATTCTTGGAGGATCATTTGTTTACTATTAAAAAGTATGTGAGTTACGAACCAATGCATCAAACTGTTGTAGGCTCTGTCCATTGTCGAGGAAATTAAAACGACCAAGAAATACAGGATTTTCATCATTTTCTGTTTCGAGTGCCTAAAAAGAAATACAATAAAAATAAATCATTAAAAAACATAACTTATACATGGATGGAATTATCACAACCATCACTGTAACTACTTAGAATTATTCACATTTAAAATTCATTAAGCTTTGGTTTGTTAAGTGGAGGTGAATGATAAATAATGGAATAAAACTATATGAATTGAAAACTAAATATACTTCCGTGCTTCCATATTATTTTAACAATTTTTCCTTATAATTAATTAAATTATTAATCATTTACTGTCAGTTACTCTATTTACAAAATCATTAAAATGCAGTGTTTACTCTGGTACCCAATGGACTAGACCCAGGATCGAGTCCCAAGAGGTGAGTATTTTTTTCTCTTAAATAAAAAAAAAAATTAAATTATTAATTATTTACTGAGTGTTTCATCCATAAAACTAATAAAATAATAAAGCTAATAAGCTACTAAGAGTAAGAAGGTGAAACTAAGTTTTGAATAAAGATTATCTTTACATTGGATTGTTAATCACATTATCTTCCTCCATAATGCCAAAGATTAATTAATTTATAACTAAAATTTGGTGCAGCTAATTTAAATTTTAATTAATGAAATCATATAGACTCACCCAAACAGAAAATTGTTTCGGAGCTGACATTATGTTGCCATGCAAAGAGAGTTCTGTAGGAGAGTGCTCGAGGGAAAAACCTGTTATTTTCACTTTAGTTGCTAGATGAAGAGTAATCTGAGCAAAAGACCCTTCAAATGCCCAGCATTCACCTGGCATTACTCCAGGCTGTAAAAAATCATAAAAAAAAAATATGAGAATAAACAAAACTTCCAATTGCTGTCAATTAATTTTATTACTAAAGCTCCACATCATCCACCTGAACATATTTCTGAAGTTTGCCCTAAAATATAGAGAAGAACTATTGAGCTCTTTAAATATTTATAATTAAAAAAACAAACAAATAATTTAGTAATAGTGGTCCATAATAATGCAGTTGCTGATTCTAAATATATAAAAATTAAGGCAATTACAACTACAAATAAAAAAAATGTGAATTTCTTAGTGCAGTAAGCACAAAATATTTCAATATTATGAAGCAAAATTGCCAATAGCAATGCAAAATCTACAATTTAAAATTTTTTTTAATATAACTCGATATTTGTTTGAGGAATTCTAAAATATAAGCAGTTCAGGGGCCATAAGGTTGGTGAAACAAACAAAATCATAAATATCCCCATTCCATTGCACGGGATCAAAATAAGTTATAGAACGTAACTAGGATTTTATAAAAATTTTATTATAAACAAAAAAGTCTTGTGAAAGTTTGCATTAATAGATAGAGAAAATTTTTTTTCGGGATTCTTGTCAATCCCTTTCCCTTCTTGAAGTCATTTCCCTGGTTAATGTACTTAGATCTACTAATTTAAAACTTACTTTCTGAGTTTCAAGGATAATGGATTATTCACTTATCGAAGTTATCGCCTTAAAGAATAGGGAAAGAAGTTTAGGGAGAAGCATTAGGTTACATATTTAACAATATTCCAGCTGTCAATTTAATATTTTAATATATATATATATATATATATATATATATTATTTATCATCAAATGAAATGAATTAGAACTATTTTGGTAACATTTAATTCTTTTTCTGTTCTATAATATGTGGTTATTTAATCACAACTTGCAAAAGAATCTTTGGCACTAAAATTCATCATATTTATTTAAAAGAAATAAATATTATTTTTCTGTAATCGTTGAATAATGGTAACATTACTAAACTGAAATGAGTGAAGAAAGTGAAACATTTTGCAATAGAGTGAAGAAAGTAAGTAAGAATTGCCTTCTTAATTAGTAATAAGTATAAATTAAAAAATAATTTGAAGTTGGAAATTAAATGCTTTTAAATGTTTCTTAAAATTGTAAGAATTTATTTTAACAAAATAAATTGAAATTTGAATGAATTATTGGTGGAAATAATCAATATATTTTAAAATTTAAATATAATAATAATAACCTTCCTTGTTTATAACCTGCACTTGTTTATAACTGCACTACTTTGCAATCATCACTAATTGTTTTATAACTATGCTTATAACCTTTCACAACCATGCTTATAACCTACCAACAACATACCATAATCTTCACAACATCCTAATTTTGTTCATATTCTGGTTAGATCTGATCATGTATTACAAGATTACAGAAAAAATTTAATATTACACTCGTGACGAAAGTAGAATTTACAACTCTCGTGAAATTACCACACTCGCTTCGCTCATGTGGGTAAACGTTTCACTCGAGTTGTAAAATGATCTACTTTCGTCACTTGTATAATAAATAACTATTTTCATTTTTTCCATGCATACGGGTATGCTCTTTTACGTACACCTTCACTCATTTTTTTCTTATTAATACAATTTTTATTTTCTATTATAACTATGGTTCCATTTATCTTTCTTTTATTTTTAAATATAGCAAATATAGCGAATATACCTCTAATTAGGTAAATTACTAAAAATAAAATAAAAAACACTAAAAATAAATAGTTTACCAACAAATTGGGCTGGAAAAAAAGAAGAAAGAAATGTATTGCTTGAGACTAGTAAAGGATACCGATATACAATTAGCTATCCAGATAAAACTGATTTTCTCTTATAGTGACAGAAACTACAGAATGATAAATATCTTATTGCCAAATGTCTGGGAAACTATAAATAGACAGTTAACAGTTTTGAGGCCATTAACTGATTCCTTGTAAAAAAACAATAATCCTAATAGATGTCAATGGATCCTAAGTACAATTGTTCCTTCCTCTCAAGGAAAAATATGAATGTTTTTATTGAATCATTTCTCATAACACACAGTTAAATCTTATCCAGTCTTCAGATTGAAAACTGATAATTTTGTTAACTGTCACTGAAAAAGTATTTTACATGAAAATAAAATTTAGATCATAAAATAATAAATAAAGTAAACATATTTCAAAAAACTCTGAATGTATTTAGATTCCCAACAGATACTTTTTCATGATGCCTTAACAGGAACTGGAATTTTTATTTTTTTTAATCATTTTAGGTATTATGTTCAAATATTTTGATACTAGATTATCTTCAAACAATGGTGAAGAGAAATAGAAGATAAGATGATGGGGATTACACATTAAACTTTATTACAACAGTCATTATTTTCAAGTTTGATTTTCTAGCCATTCCATCAATTCCACTATCAATATCACAACAGATCAGTAGTTATTTGAAAAAATAAGTATCGATCTTCAGTCTGTAACACATACGCCTAAAATGAGACAGAGAATGTGTGAAGCTTTGATGGGACTACTTGATATCACACTAATACCTAGTGGCCTAACTATTGAGTCTAAGATTTTCATTTTTCCTAAGAGAGGAGGAAAGTTTAAAATAAAATAATAAGGCAAGAAATGGAATGTTTTGTGGTTTAAGGAAACAATTTAGATCTTTTAACTGTTTTGAGAAACAATTCATATATTTTATTACAATTTCAAATCATGCGAGCCCTCTGATTTTTGTTATAGCATAAATTCAGTAGTTTTTCTTCCTGTTTCCTTTTTAATTAAATCTATACAAATTTCGCCTCTTAAAAGAAGTATATGTACCTTTATAATGGTTTCAGGCCCATTAAAAACATCCCAGGGTAATGGAAGACCCAACAAGTAAAACTGTGCAGTTCTCCTAGTATATGTTTGTGCACACCTAACTCGAACTATATATCCACCAGATGACTGGAGAGCATAATCGGGTTTACCTAAAATTCAAGATATTAGACAACAGTAATGATTAAGTTATAGCTGATATAGGTTTAAATTTTAAAACAAACCAGTTCTATCAGCATGATATTTTGCGACAATCTTCTCCACCATCTTCTCAGAAGGCGAAGCTGCATTGCTTATAGCAGTAGTTCGGGCATCAAAGACGTCTTTCTTAAGTCCTATTAAAAAAGAATTATATTTCAAATAAAACAACTTTAAAGTACTAACAAAGGCGTAGAACACTAAACAAACATAAGTAATCATTAATGATCTTGTTATTAATTATTTTCAATACTCAGAGTTTTATCTCGTAGTTTTAGAGTTTCAGCTTATATTTAGGCATGATAACATAATCCCTAAACATTTAAAAAAATTCCATTAACATTAATTTCTTTGTAAAAATTGATGTTTATATTCTATGAAATAGAACCTTGAGAGATTTTAAAGAAATATCTAGTTTTGTTGCCAGTTAAAATAGATATATAATCCAAAGAAAATTCAAACATTTACCAATTTAATGTTAAAACAGCCTTTTAAAAAGGGAGTTCATCTGAATGATAAGATAAGATTCAACTTCATGGTTTTCAAGATGGCTCAAAAAAAGTTTGCAAGTTGCAAAATATATGGCCTGAAACAAGCCTGTTAAAACTGGAATGACATATTTTCTAACTTTTTTTTTTAATGATGAATGAATGTTTTAAATTTTACGAAATTTGGCTCTTGCATTTTTATTAAAATAGATCCAATAAAATACTAATTGATAGATGGTAATCGATTTAGCGGAATAGCATATGGGAACCATTTTTCTTCTTGAAGCTTAGAATGAAACACCAAGTGTTTGAACGTTAGAATTGTGATTGATGGGATAGTAATACTGATGACTTACCTGATAATTCGTCTTTTAATTTATTAAAACGAGTCTTCCAATCACCCTAAAACATACAAAAAATTTAAAATCTGAAAATTATTGGCATCATTACAATACCAATTCTTATTTTAGTTTTGTATTAAGAAAGAGCAAAACACACCTCAAACTGGTTACTCATTTTTTTCATATCCTCTGTTAATTGTCCCATCTGAAATAAGAATTTGAGATCAATCCACCAATACGTCTATATAAGGAAAATGTTTACATTCATTTTTCATTCTATTTTTTCTTTAACCTAATTTTTCATATTAATTAGGCTATTATATAACAAATCAGAAAACGAATAGGTAAAATCTAAATTTTCACCAAGAAAAGTTATTTAAAAATGTTAAATTTCAAAAATTTAACCTAAGATTTTTTTTTCTTATGGAATTTTATTCTTATTATGAGTGGAACCAAATTAAAAAAAATCCTCCTTCATTATCATTTTTAGACAATTCTGAAGATACTAAAAAAATAACTATTTCAATATTTAAGAGAGAAAAAAGTGCACCTTAAAGCAGGAAAAATCAATGTTTCATGAGAATAAATTTTGTCTCATGCATAAACTATTTTAAATTCAGACCACAGAATATAAAGTATACAGATATAAAAAACGACTTCAATTCATGCAGTAAAATTTAGTGGGCATGTGCAAGAGCTGTCATATTAAAACTGAGGAAACAGTTGCTTTGTAGAAGCCAAAGCCAAACAGGCAAGTTTTGTGTATTTTAATAGCTCCAGGTCTAACCTACAACTGATAAGTTGTTCTATATTGTAAAAATCCAAAATATCTGTTAATAATTTAAAGGTTTATTGTATTTATTGCATTTATTGTTATTATAATGAGTAATAGTAAGAGAAAAGAGAGCTGGTGTTCAGCAAGAGTCTGAGGAAATAATTCAAATGCATGTGAGGGCTTGAGCTTCCTCAGCTTTCCAAAAGATGAATAATGGTGAGTGGACATTATTATAAATTAATAACTTACTGAGCATTAACTATTTTCAATTCTGAGTCTGAGCAATTTATGAATAATAATTACTATAAATCAAGTGCTCAATTACATAAAAAGAAAAGAAAAAAGGGCTGCATAATCTAAGCAGATTTCCCACCTTCTAGTACAACCACTACTGTTTTCATCTCACCATAAATTTTGAAAGGACCTCATTTTGTGATCTCCTGGGTAGGATCAATAGACACATATGAAGAAATCTTTTGAAAATCGGAACATGAGTTCAACCTCAAAAGCTCATTTTCCTTGAATTTGCTAAAAATAAGGATTACGTTGCCTTTATATATTTTAATGAGTGATCATTCAATTTCTAAGAATTTACTTTTACTTTTCGTATTATTCACTATGTCTTCATGAGCAATGAAATATTAATTTCTTATTTAAACACCATGTACTAAGTTTGATAATATTTAATAATAGAAGGGAGGATATACTCAGTAATTAAGAGAAGAGATATGTGAAAAAAAGATGTGTGATGTGTGTGCCTGTGAGTGAGTGTATATATAAAACATATATGAACATATACGCATACGAGACATACTTGATCCTGCAGCTGTTGTATCCTAGTAGTTATATCATGATTTCGTCCAACTAGCTCTGCTTTTAATTTTTCAACAATCTCAGTCTGTAGAGCTAAAAGTTTTTCCTCAGTTAAATCTTTAGACAGGTTTAACAAAGGGAATTGAGAGGATGTATCCTGCGAGGGAGACTCTGGACATATTGCTCCACTCTGAAAATCAATACAAATTATCATTTGATAACAAATTAAGGGTGTGGAAAGTAAATTGTTAAATGAAACTTATACATTTGTATCTCATTTAATAAAAATATTTATTTTCTATGGCTTAATAGCCTATGAAGGTCCAAGGCCAACCACGTGGCTTTGGTGGGAAGTCAAGAGCCTTAATAAGTGCCTGTGGTGGCACTACAGACCAATTTTTTATTCAAAATCATAACATACCACATTTAATATCACATGCAAAAAAATTATACAGTTCTTGTAAAGATGGAGAATAATATCAAGCAATTTATATTTAATTACTTTTACATTTTATTATTTGTGTAAAACACCTTTAGTGTGGTTTAATACACGTGAAAGACCAATAATAAAATATAACTACCAATATAGAAAAACAATAATACATACACCCATTACTATTCGCATACTTATTGCTTGTTAAAGGACAACTCAATACAACTAGTGACACTTGGAAGAATTTCCAGTTCTAAGAAAAGAGTGAATGAAATCTGATAAAACCATTTTAGCAGATAGCAGGTTAACAAAAAATTAATTTATAGAACAGAATGATATTCAACAAAATTTCAAGCTTTCTCAATGACTTAAGATTTAGTGAAGAAAAATTCAATATAATCAAAATAAAAAGAAGTAAGGTTTAGCTGTTATAACAACATTTAGTAAAATAAAATCTTCGGAAAATTTAAAATTGGATTAAGATTTTTTTTTTTTTTAATAAAAACTTTCTGATATCCTTACCACTGGTGTACTTGATGAATTTCCAATAGAAAAAAGAGCTAAAAGCTGCAAATAAATGGTAGGTATATAGAGAAAAGACTCTTTGACTAGATTAAAAAGGGAAGATATGGAAGTGCTTGACCATGTCAGGAAGTTGCCTGCATGAGCATTCACAGCCGTTGTAATTTCATCATCCTGGCTTCCATGAACTAAAAATTATTTAAAACAAAATTGATTTTATAAAACAAGCTATTCTAATAACAGTGGCTATAAGATTCATAAAGACAGCATAAAATATTTTCTAAGTATACTGTAAGTAAGCAATTGTAAATGATGGAGCTTAAAAATGTACTGGTAACTAATATAGCATAATATACTTCAAGGATAAACCAAATTTGTTTTATAAATTAATTGGTTTTTTAAGATTCCCAAATGTAATCCACAAACCAATTAATTAATTTTGCTTTTTATTTGTTAAACAATGACCATATAAAACAAAAATCAGAAAGACGTAAGCCAGAAATATGATTGGCTGAAATAGGAACTTTTTTTTTTTAATATTTTTTTTTTTAATTTAGTAACCCTGAGAAAGTCAGTGACATAATATATATTATTTATTAATCCTAAATATTTTATCTCTTTTCAACCTATAGCTATACATAAAATATATACAGTGGGTAAAAAAATTACTCATACAATTAGTTTAATGGTCAAACATTTTTTTTTAACTTCATATGATGACAGATAGCGATATGCAACAACATTTCCCATTATTTATTTATTTTTTAATTTTTTTTTTGTGGTGTGACAACACTTATGGTCATTAATACCATTAATTTTATTCATTAGCAAAAATTAGAAAAATTAAATTATTCATACACTTAATAAACAATTCATAAAAATGAAGTACATCTATGTTTTAGGATTTTTAACCCTTTCATTGTGCAAAGCCACTATAGTGGTTTTGCGCAATGAAAGGGTTATCTCCAATGGGCCTATAAATGTTTGATTGGGTTAAGCACCCGGTGGTTGTGGCGGTGAAGAAACCTCCTCCCCCCACCTTACAATAAAAGCAAGAATAATACTTGAATAGACATAGTTATAGTGTATATCTAATAAAATTGACATTATATTTCTTACCATAACCAGGTAGAAGAAAATACAAAAGAGGTAACAAAAAGATTAAAAATAAAAGCGGAAGTTTGTGCCCTTCATGGCTAGTAATAAGGCTACTCGAAACATATGACACAGTGGTAAATGTCATCAAAATGGTTTTTTTGATAACAGATAGGAAAGTTTGAGTCAATCTCTTCACCCTTAACCATGAGGATTTCTTCTCAACTCGCTGCACTGAAAAGAAAAATAGAGTTAAAATATATTTAGTTTCAATTAAAAGAGATATTCAAAAAAAAAAAAAAAAATCATTGTATAGTATCCAATGGTATTCAAATTACTGAAAAAAAATAAATCAAACTTTTTTTTTTAAGTAAAAACCTATGCAACAATATTTATAGTCATGTAATTTAATCATTTTCATTAGTACTATGATTCCATTATCTTATATTCCTCCTTCCATTACATTTATCTTAGGATTCTCAAATCAATAGGTTGATAATATAGTTAACATTGGACGCCACTGAATAAATTAAATAAAGAATGATCAATTTGAAATAATGAATGTTCTGTCTTATACACTTGTTAACCACAAGAGTGTGTGACAAAAATCTATACGAGATGTAAGAGCATATGATAAAGAATAGCTCAGAAAATTAAAGATACTGACTCGCAATAAGTGGCCAGATGATAATTAAAATTTTCTTTTCCCACATTTAAGTAGTACAAAAATTCTATAAGACCACAGAACTGGTAGTAAGAGAGAGGTAGAAATCTTGATTGCTTACAGCTCTTGTTGATAATATTCTGACGAGCTTCTATACTTGTCCAATTTTGATTGGAAGTGCTAGACCTAGAGGAATTCTCGAGTTTTGTAGAGCTCTTAAAAGATGACTCTGAGAATGACAGTCTTGACTCGGACAAATGACTTGAATGCTGACCTTGGCTACCTGCTATAGACAAAGAATAATTAAAATACAATATACCAGGAGTAATAAAAGTAAACACATCATTATAATAATATCTTGATTAAATAATTAGGAGCAAAGAGAACATTTTAATTATATACCATATTTAAGTACTTATGTTTGACAAAGATTGAGCCACTATCTCAAATGATATTTTGAATATCTTATACTTAAAATGTACCTTAAATACTATTAAATTTTTGGCTCAAGAGCCAATGATGGTGGCCAGCTTGACAATGCCTTTGTCATACTGTGGCAACATTACAAACTAAAGATTGCTACTTGTTTATTCAAGCAGCTACTCAATTACTGCAAGTTGCTGAAAGGTCATCGAGGGAATGGAAAGAAACTCAACCTTAAAATAAATAATATTTAATGTGAATCCTGTAATGCCATCGTTGTCCTCTAAAATGTAATTTTGTTTTATTTAGCTGTGTAGTTATTGGGCTGCGAGTTTCAATTTCTCAGTGGGCCCCAGTGCCTACTCAGCATTGTGAAGCAATTGAGGCTAAAAAGAAGCCTAGCAACAGAATAAAGAAGTAGCAATCTTTGGTCTGTAATGCCCTCACAACTTATTTAAAAAATTGTTAAGAAAAATTATGTTACAGTACTTTATCACATAACAACAGTGTTTATATTATCAGTAACTATTGATAATATAAATACCTATATTTTTATGTCCTGAAATAGCATATGTCAAATTGCAATATATAGTTCAATGTTGTAAATAGCCAATACATCTCATGCAATAAATAGCAATTTTAAGTATATATGAATGAAATTACATTATTTAAAAATAAAAAAAATTAAGAAATATAAAAAGTTACAACTGCAAAACGCCATGCCAAGTAGTAACAATCAGTTCCTGACAACAACTAATGCATTACTGCCAAAGAAGCCCAAAGAGGTTTAAAAATAACTGTAGTTGAAAAAGAATTTATAAAAAGGTGCCAAATTTTTACCAAGAATAATAAATTCTTTATGGAAAGGAAATATAATGTTAATTGTGAATATATAATTCACAAAAAGTATATTAAAAAAAAAAAAAGATATTATTAGACAATAATTTAGAAATAAATAATATTTTAAGAACACCTTCTTTGTAAAATTGTATTACTGGAACATTGAATCCTTACCAATAATTCCTCGTTTGATGTACGAAGAAAGTGGGTACCTCGAAAGATTAGGAACTTTCGGTATACCTGGGCTAACCTCCTTGTGGTAATCAGGAGATCCAGGAAGGTAGCAGTAGTCTGTTTTAGGGAAGACACTAGAAAAAAAAATAATAATAACAAATACTTATACAAATCTAAAAGCACTCATAATTTTTTTTTACATGACTAATAAATACTTATTTCGAAAGGAATAAAAAAGGGAAATTTTAACATTATAGGCCAACAAAACTAAATAATAAATTAAAAGAAACCAGATTAATCTAAAAAATGATTATTTTGCATCACGTATATCATATCACTCATTTATATCAGCATTACATCAATTACCTATGTGTATTCATTCCATTAAAACAAATTGTGCCTAATACAATTTCAGATCATAACTACTACTAATCAAGAAAATAAAAATTTTAAAAAACAATTTAACAAATATCAAACATGGAAAGAGTTAATCAAAATAAAATAAATATAAAGGTCAAAACTGGATTAGACAATAATAACAAAAAACCTGTTTTTAAAATTACTTAATCAAAATATAAAAGGTCTAAACTTCAATAGAATTATTTAAGCATATATACATACATATATAATTTTCCACAACTTATAATTTTCACAAAATATATAATAACATTTTTTGTAAAGTTTAGATTTTAAAAAATATTTCATAGGTTTTTCCCACCAAATTAATATTTAAAAAAACCGTTTAATTCAGATATGTGAATAAGTTATATAAATAAAAAGTAATAATGTTTCTTCAATTAAATGAGCTAATTCATTTTCATGTTGTTAATAAATAATTGTAAAGTATTTATTTTTATAAAAGCATCTTTAAAAAAATCCATTGTTGTTAATATAAAATAAATAAATAAAAAACCTTTATTAATATTAATGGAGAATGAAATAAAAGATTATTTTAAACAAAATTCTACTTTAATCCATTATTCGATAGAATTAATTAAATTAAATGGTCATCGAATAGGTAGAAAAAAAATAAAAGAGCACAGAGAAGAGACATGAAGAGAGGTGAATGATTCACAACAGAGGCCAAAAGGATTAGGAAATGGAGCAGTGTTAATGACCCCGATAAATAAATTGAGAAACATCCCAAAACCTTGGCACTACAGACCCAATTCTCTATGAATAGGCAGGACATGACAGAGATTAAGCAATTTTAACTGAATAGTTAACAAATAAGATGGGAATGATTAAAAGAAGTCATAAGAAAGTGTATAGATTAGAGGAGTGGCAGTCTGAGACAAAGGGAAGTTGAGTCCTAAAATGTAGAGTTTAATAATGGATATGATTTAAGATGTAAATGAATGTTATAATTGATATAATATATCTTAATAATAAAATTAACAATAAGAGTCTATCAAGAGAGATAAAAATAAGATGTATATATAATTGAATACCCACACCCTACACGGACGCAGGCCAGGTGGCATGGTAATAACTAGCTATATATAAACAATGACTTCATAGATGAGCACGGTAATGAAATGAATACTAATGTATGGCATAAAGAAAAATTAAATGAGTAACTAGAAATAGGAAATAAAAAAAATAGATGTTTAAATTATTTAAATGTACGCTTACTTCCAGTAATATCCAAATTTCTTGTAATATTTGAATATGAATCCAGGAGTTTTGCTGCTTCCTTCCTGCAATAAATAAGAGAGTAGCTGTTAGGGTGGGGGTCAGGACGCTTACTTAAAAATAGAGCAGTGAGTAAGGAGTAAAAGTGATGCATCTGTCCTCTCACAAGCTAGATCCAAATGTGTGGGACACTTGGCCATACCACTCCTTTCACAGACCATCAGCCCAGTAATTTTGGAATTATGAACACACAACTCTTTCCAGAATGGTAAAATTATATAAAGAAAGTAAACCATACTAATGAGGAAAATGTTTTGCATTTTTAATGTTTGACAATTAGAGTAAATAATCTGAATGTATAACATTTAAATGTTTTAGGTTCAATCTCATCACAGTACTGTAATATGTTAATAGTCAACATTGAACATGAAAAAGAATATTAAAAATAAATAGGTAAAACTTTATTTCTGTCTTTTTTTCTTCTACACAATAATTGTGTTTTATGAAATTCATCTACCACTTATTTATTGAAAAATATAAGAATATGTTTTAGAATGATAAATTATCAATTCTTCATGACAGTTATTGTAAAGAGAAAATGAAAGCCACATATAAACAGATTTATATAATTTTATATATATATATATATATATATATATATATATATATATATAAACAATATAGAATTAAGATATTACAAAAACATTGTAACTGCAAAATAAGCTAGTACTGGAGTGCTAGTAGTAATTGAATGTAATTAATTCATACAAATTTCCAAAAAGAAAATAAGAATGTGGGGAGGTTCAAGTATGATGAAACTTTCCAACCAGAGATCTATAAATTAAATCCTTAACTTTGTTAAAACTTCTTCACATATTAATGGAGGTGGGGGGAGTACTCATCAATT
Organism: Riptortus pedestris; assembly: GCA_019009955.1. Lineage (NCBI taxonomy): Eukaryota > Metazoa > Arthropoda > Insecta > Hemiptera > Alydidae > Riptortus > Riptortus pedestris. The sequence continues at coordinate 130,818,752 of CM032229.1, read as the reverse complement.
ACTCCCTCAGTGATAAGTAATCATAATTTTCTTTTCAATTTAAATTTCTTATCTCATTTCTTCATTGCCGCCAGGGCAATAGGAATTAATTTAGTGTAAACTCATTAAATAAAATCCTTAGTCCTTGACTAGAAAAGGATGATAACCTGTAGATAACTCATACCCATCAGCCTTAGTAGCAAAATGTGGATGTTAATAAATAATTTAATTTATTCACATTCATTTCAATCAAAATTAAATTAGAGGCAATTAAATGGACCATCATATAAAGACTGCAAAAACTCTATTTCCAGTGTTCAGAAGAAGAGGCCTCTTTAACACCAGTCAAATATACTGAATTGTAAGATCCTTAATGACAACTAAATCATTATAGAGACACTGTTGAGATGTTACCTTCATTTTTACTACTCTGTTAGTTAAAGTAATTCCTCATAACAAAATTAATAGAACAGTTTGGTCAATTGTTTGGGATGTGTTAATATTACTGCAGATCTAGTTTTTGTTTTAGGTGAGTCTTTTCTATGTTTATTGGTTTATAAATCATCAATAGAACACACATAGACTAAAACTGAATGGTTTCATTCATGGACAAAGACTTGAATACAAAATACAGTTGAATATAACTGTAAAAATGAAAAAGAACAAATGTTAACTAAGGATAAATAAATAATCAATCCATTTTTGAAAACAAAATTTGTTATTGTTTTAATGTTTTTACTAAATTAACTTGTAAAATCCAACACTTAAATGAAAAAAAAAATTTAAACTAGCAAATATAAGGCACAGAATAAATCTTTTAAATACGTTTTATGCATTAAAATAAGTAAAATGTCTGATCCATATAGATAACAGGATTTACTTATACTACAAAGGAAAGATAACAAAAATGGAAAATACCTAGATTAAGACAAGATTGGTATGCTAATGAATAAAAGGTAGGAAAGTAAACAAGAAAGTAGGTTATAAGCGGAGCCCAAACAATAGCTCATTAACACTAGGTCACACTAATTTACAATATGAGCCTTGGTATTATCTCGTTACTTACACCATAAGGAGGGTTTGCTTTTGAAGTTTCTATGCTAGAGCCATCAGAAGATCTTCTTCTCCTAAAGAGAAAAATAACATTAAAATGCAAGAAAATCAACTGAATTACTATAGTGCAATAAAGTAAATTTACCAAATAACATTCTCTTTGAAGGAACGTTACAGATCCTATTAACTAAGATAAGAAAGACTAATGTTTAAAGAAGATGCATAAATAATGAAGTAAATAACATTCTTTTTTTCATGACACAGATATTTAGAATTTAAAAACTACATAGGGCAGTTTTTGTATTAAAATCAATCAATAAGTAATATTAAGTCAATACGAAAATAAGGATTTTTATAAAACGAGTATTATAAGTAGTAATATTAATTTAACTTGGTAATGAATAGTAGCAGAACATATATTAGAGATTAAACAAGAAAGAATAAATATAAATGTTTCTCAGGAAAAAAATATTCTTTCTCATTTTTTTAAAATACAAATTTACGACTTATATGAATTGTGAAAATATAATTTCAGAAATGAAATGTCAGCTTATCTTATAAACAAATAAATTATTTCTTGTTTGTTACTACTATTAAATGATAATAAGGCATGCAAAGAATGCACATTCAAAATAAATGCCAGTTTTCACAACCTATGACATTCAGAGCCAAACTTTTATTACGGCTCTGAATATAATTATAGCAGTGTTACATCATTTTTTTAAAACTTTGAAATGATATTTTTATTTTATTTGAAACCTACATTTTATACAATTAATGTCTTATCATGAAATAATAAGTCAACGAATTATGAAGTCTTAGAAACGGAATGTTTTACTGTTAAAGCACACAGAAAATTGTTTTGAGTGAAACAATACTTGGAAAATTACACAAATGAAATTAGACTGTCAAATTCAAGTAGGAGAAATTAGTAACTGGACCAAACAAATTGATATAAATCAAAGAAATTTTGGTTCATTATACAGAAGTAACTGTCTTCTATATATAAAAGGGTATTCTGGTTGAAGAAAAATAATTCCAGTTAAGTACAATATACATTATTAGGTGGAGGTATAGTACTATAGTGTGCTACTATTTTTTTTTAAACTATGCTAGTGCTATTGATAGCACTAGCATAGTTTTAATTCAGAATTAGTTTCTAGTTAAGGTATTAAGGTGCTCATGTGTAATATATTCTAAGATTACTATGCTTTTAAAATTTTGAATTTGCTAATTCTAATAGATTTAGGAATGATAATATTTAAATAGTTTAAAATATACAATTTTTTAAAAACTTACTACTATTTCTTATTATTAACACCTTTTTCTAAACCAGTGTACAATAATGGCTTATTCCACATATGGAAGCTAGCCAGGAGTTAAGAAAATTTAGATTTTATAAATTGATGCTCCAACATTTTTCACAATCTCAGAGATTTAGTCAATCTTAAGATGTAAATAAAATCCACTCCTTTCACAAGTGTAAAGGAAATTAATTAGGCGAATAAAATTTACAGTCTGTTCTGACAATTATCAACCATAATTGTCATAGATTCTGAGACTTATTGTGCTGATTTTTAGTTTTAGTATTCTCAAGAAAGAATTTATATTTAGGTCTGATATTTTATTTAGAAAGGACTATTGTAACTTACTTCTTACAGGACAAATTTCTAAATGTGTCAGTCATATGATCTACAATCGTATGTTGACATCTGTGCAGGATATTTTTCCAATTTACAAATAAAGAGATGTCTACCTTCAAAATGTTTCATTTATAGACCACTTTGAACATTAATTACTGTCCTGTGAGAAATTATAAAACTGATACCCACAAATTAGAATTCACCAGTAATTTCATATACCTTTATCAGTTTTACTTTATATAATAATTATGAGAGAGAGAAATAAAGAGATGTGCGAAATCCTCAAACAGGTTAATTACACCATCCAAATTAATATTTCCATTCAACAATGGTTACAAAACCATTTAAAATTCAAAGGTGACTTTTATTTACCTAAAATATAAAATTTAAGATATAAAATTTATTTTGAAAACTGACATTTTTATACAAAAAACATAGACATATAAGTGAACAAAATTGAACTAGTACTATATTTGCAAAACCATATGAAAAAAAAAGAAAATACATTTCATTCCTCTAAAAACATGTAAGGATGCAACAGACACAGATCAAAAGCACCTACAAAAATGAACCCACAACCCACAGGCAAACTGAGACATTCTAAAAGTAAAGGACAAAGTTAAATAAAACAAGGTAAATTATAAAAAAGAAAAGAGGCAATGGCCAAATAGATAAATGAATCAAAACATAAATATCAATGACCTAAATAGGATGATACTTTAATAATTATAAACAGCGGTACAACTATTTCGCTGGGGAAGAGTGGGGTAGAGTTAAAAATACCTCTCATTATTATGTTGCAACATAATCACAAAAATGCTACTTTTTCCAATGTACCCAGAATAATAAATTTTTCTGTGTATGATGCTCAAGTAAACCAACATAAAAATCCTCTGCTGCAAATATAAGACAATAATGTATTAATTAAGTATAGCTTTCACTGTAATATCATGCAAATTTAACATTTTTATAGAAATAAATGTACAGAGAACAACAAATATTTAATTAGTTCTTCTATATTTAAATGGATTTATGAGCTAAGATTGTACACAAGAAGATAAATGCATAAAATTATATTAAGGAAAAATTCTTTTCAATTTCCAAATTAGCGTAAAGATTTTCATTTTCTAACAGTCTGACACTGTCTTATAATTTTGAAGCACCAAATTCCTCAAATTTAGATATTTGTAACATTCAAAACAAGGGATCTTTCAGAGAGAGCAATGTTAATTTCTTTTGTGTACCCCATCCCCCAAATGTCTTAATCTACTAGATTAATAACTACTTTGCCGCCATGTTGTTTCTATCTAAGTAGATAATAATGTATTCATCCTAAATGTTTCATTTTATTCAAGTGTAATAGCTGAGTAGTGCTATAATTAAATAGTAAAAAGAGCTTTAGTAGGTTCAAGCATTCCACCTTTATCGAGGCTAAGTTAAATAAAAAAAAAACTCTTCTAATGACTCTATTAAAAGTCTTCCAATTAGGTAGCATGATAAAATGATCAAATACCTTCCATATTTTTTGTGCCATTGAGAACATTTTTTTTTATTTATTTATTTTGCTATGTGAAATAAATATTTACAAAGAAACATCAGGATTAATAATGTTATAATTGTTTATGTTGTGATAGCTTAAAAATATAAGTAAAACTATTTTTCTTGCGAGTAGATCAATATTTCTCTCTTTCTAAATAGACATTATTCACTTATTTATATTCAACTATTTTTTTCCCAATTGGAGAATGAGAAACCAGAGATCTGTTATTCATTCATGCTATTTCCAAAAATTAAAACAACCAAGAAATGTAATAAACTGTTTATCAGATTTTCTTTTTTGTATTCTTAAAAGATAATTTATAATCAAAGAATGGATGAATTTTATAGTGTGAATAGTCAAATAATTTCTCAAGACTATGATATGAAATGGGTTAATTGAGACAACATTTATATTAATCATAAAGAGGAATGGTTCTTATATTTCTTAATAGGTCTTCTCACTCAATCACATAAACTTATTCATAGCTCTTATGCAAGAGTCATTAAATTCCTTTTTTCATTTGTATCCATTATTTCAAATTAATGATTATTATTATCATCTTTCTTACAAGTCTCATTGTCTCTACGTAACACCTCTTCAGGGGTAAGGCCCCTAAAGAGGAGGTATGTAGAAACAATGAAACAAGTACGGCTGATGATAAATAAAGATTTGGAATCAAAGGAGTTTCCAACAATGGCCCTTGTCATAAATCTATGAAAAATAATTCTTATTATTTCTTTCCCATTTACAAATATTTATTAAGTGAAATTAATGATAGTTTAATTCTAGAACTAATTATTCACTTTTGATTGGGCCAGCAAGACTCACTGAGAAAAGTACAAGATTTTTAATTAAATTTAAGGATATATCAGTCATATGTTATAATAATATATAAGCATTAATTTTAGGCTATTTGACCATTGTTTTAAAAAGTACAAATCTTGAAATAGTGTTAAGAAGAACAGCTAAAAAGTTAGGATTAACAAAAAGTGCCTTAAAGCAAAAAGCTGCTTGAGTGAGACAAAGGTTATAAACAAGGGCATTCCTCAGTTCGTATAGTGACTGGTACTTGACTCACTGTACATCCTCAAGGGTATCCCACGCAAAGCCAAACAAGGAGCTTCCAAACAACGTATCAATTAATGACTTCTTGGTAACATTTCCTTCATCAGTCCTGCTAATTTAATAATTGCAAAGCTTAATTAAATAAAACACAATATTTAGAAGGCTAATAAAACCTTAAAGAAAATAAGTGCAGTAAGTTTGGGGACTCAAGATTAATAGACACACAAAATGCTCAAGATGAAAACAATTCTCAAGAATGACATTATGACTCCAGTAAGACAAATGTGAAAAAAAGTACTAGCTAGTTTTAATATAATCATAAACAAATCAGAAGCCATTAACATAATATTATATTAAAACAGAAACATTAGTTGAGAAAATTTAATTCATTTGAAATAACTTGCAGATATAACTTTCATCTTGAAACATTTTCATACAAAAAAACAATTGAAATGCTATTTAATATCAAAATAAAAAACCAAAAAACGCATGGACTATGTTACGTACAAAAATAAATTAGTAATAAGGATAAGTGAGTATTGATTAAAATTTCTACAATTTTTTTTTGTACATAAAACTTATTATTTAACCCAGTTCAAATATTTTTTTTTATAACTCAGACTGATCAAGAAATGATCTTTATAAGATAAATAACCTCATACAAATGATTTCTACAATTAAGAGTATTCAGCAAAAATCACTAAAAAACACAGAAGATTGAATATAAGAGACAGAAAATATAAGTTCTTTTTTTATATTTATTTACTTTTTTTGCACATTTTATTTTTAAGATGCCACCTCCAAAATTGTAGCATATCTGCATCCATGGACCTATATCTAAATACTAGAAAGTCCATCACACAGGGGCTACGTAAACTAAGCAGATTCGCCACGTGCAAGAATAACATACTTATGACCTCATCTCACCACATATTCTCAATTACAATGTAAAAAACCGATAAGTAGAAGGAGGGGGATGTTATGAAGGCTAAAAACAAGAAAGTACGAATAACTCGATTAATACTTCAGTTATGAAAAAATGCGTAGAACAACAATTGTAGAACATCAACAGTTTTACAAGATTGGTTCTATAATATTTTACGATATAGCTCATTGTAATGGAGATATTTTGAATTCCCCCCCCCCTAAATTAAGCAACTATGAAATTAATTAAAAGTTGCTTGAATCGGTTAAATATTGAGTATGGTTTATATTAAATAGACATTTAGACTTAAGTCGTTTATGATATAACAGCTTATTGTTAATATGAAATGAGTAGGAGTGGGGGAGGTTTTACTGAAGGAAAACTAAAAAATCCTAATATCTCTGGTAATATTCATGATAGAGAAAATATGTATATAGCCACATTTAAAGGTAATGTAATGTTCAATACGATTGGTTCTATAACATTTTATGATCAGACTCATCAGAGTGAACCATATCCGACTATTCCATGTCCAATTTCTGCCAATAACAAATGTGAGCTTTAGTGTTGAATGAATGGTTAAATGCCATGTATAGTATAGATTAAATAAACATTTTTGAAAGAAGAAGGTAAAATAATAATTGATGACACCATCACACAACGAATTTGTATGAATCTCACATAATAAACGTCTCTCGAAAACAATATTTGGTATTTAAAATTAAAATAAAATGGTTCATGATACAACAGCTTATTGGTAATCTGACGAGTAAGAGGTTACTGAAGGCAAAACTAAAAAATAAAAATATCTCAGTTAATATTCAAGAAAATACAAATATAAAAATATTGATAGGCAATTAAATTTGCAATAAGATAAGAGTCTATGCGACACACAAAAACATAGATATATACTTTGAATTCCCCACCCCCCTTCCACCGTTCGACGTCAGTTATTAACGAAATCGATCTTTAGTTTTACACAAAACACTTATTTATCCAGTTTGGTAACGATAAGAGAAGAATTACGATCGCTAGAGCGATTGCAGCCACACACACACAGAGATACTGAAAATTAAATGTTGTAAGTCAGAAAAATGCAACTAAAAAGTAAGCTGACAATTCCCATTTATTTTATGCCTAATCTACATGAATGTTTAGAACTCTTTATAAAACCATTCAAAGAAAATTAAAAATTTAAAGAATAATGAAAAAAAAAACTCATATAATTTTTACTTTTTAATAGTTAAGATTCTATAATAATTGGTTCTATACAATTTTTCGATCCGATGTATATAATGACGGAGATATTAATTATTATAATCATAATTATAATGTTGTACCTATTTTTTTCATTTCATTTTGTTATTTTAATAAATTGTTATACAATTACGTTGTCGTATAATTTCATGTATGATATCTATCGTTAAAAATTATGAACACTACTTTAGAATGCACTACTTTCAAAAGCGGCCCGCGAACGTATTTGTACACTAATGATTGGCCCGCAGCAGGTCAAAGGAGCCCATACCAGATCAAATCCTCCGTTTGTTCTGTGACAGTATAACCAGGCGGAATTATTGCTCTGAACTCACTGATTTAGTTCTTGGGCCCAAAGTATTTGTCTTAAATGTAGGTAAACAATTTCATAAGCTAGCCTTAGGAAGTGGGGCGGAATCATGCTAAAATTATATTTATAGGTGAGCTCAGCGACCTTCATTCTGGAATCGATATAGTGGGACGAGGACACAGTAGTAGGTAATGAATGCAAAACAAAATACCGATTTCTTCTCATAAACAAGCTTGGTTGCTGCTAGTTGTGTCAGATTAATAAATGAGCACAAACCCAGCTCAATATGACAAGGTGGAACTTTCCTAGCATTGTTCGGAACTAATAAAGGAAGGTAATAACAACTCTTTATTCCCTACGTGACCTAGCTCGTAGCTTTGTTTTACTCGTCTAAAGCGTTTCTACCTTTAAACCTCTTCATTATCGTTATAAAACAAGAGGAAAATTTAAAACTTTTCAGAGATCGTATGCTTTTTAAATCAGCCCAGCTAAGCTTATAAACCAATGTGATTTTTTAGCAGGTTTCCCTTAAGAGAAGCCAGATGTTGAGGTCGTACTGATGCTGCGATTTTTGAAACATATCCTCAAATGTCCGTCGATCCTACCCAAGAGATGACGAAAATGAGGTCCGTTCAAAACTACATAAATAAATACATACATATTTCTATTACGCTCTAGCAGTCGCAATTGTTGTTTGACGTAAAACTAAAGATCAAGCTCGTTAATGGCTGAAATCCGACCAGTGGGTGTGGGAGTTACGAAAATTCTTAATGCCTCCGTTATTATGCGTCTGATCAAAAAATTGTATAGCACCAATCTCATTGCAAATGTAATGTTCTATAAATGTTGTTATGTATGCGTTTTCACTATCTTGATCATTAGCCGAGATATTTGAATTTTTTAGTTTTCGGCCTTCAGTAAACCCTACTCACGTCACATTAACAATAAGCTGTTTTATTATGAGGCACTTTATTTGAAGCCTAAATACCAGATATTGTTCCCGTATAACTTATACGTTTTGAGATGAATGCAAATACGTGACGCACGTGGTAAATCTGTTTAGTTGACGCAGCCCCTGCGTTTACTGACTTTTATTGCTTCAGAGCAGTTCAATCAGTCGGGTAAATCTTAAATTTGAAGTTGAAGTCAGTCGGGTGTTTTATAGTAAGAGTTTCCACAAATTAATATATTATACATGTATCCTAATAGACACAAATGATTTAACAACCACTTCATAATCAAAGTTCAACTACAAGTTAAATTAGAAGTGGTGTATGTGGCATAAATATATCCATACGAGAATGATCTTTGAACATATTTTGTATATATGTGAATAAATACAACAGCCATAAAGTCCGTCACATAGGGGCTGCGTAAACTAAGCAGATATCCCTCGTGAAGCTTAACAATAGATAAATCTACATATTGGCATCACAACACCACCGTGAATATTAGTGAATAAATACAAACGGTAATAAAAAGTTCCGTCACGCAGGGGCTTCGTAAACTAAGCAGAATTCCCACGTGTTCCACGTATTTGAATTAACTCAAAAAGTAAAAGATCAATGAGAACAATATTTGGTATTTATGCTTCAAATAATTTGCTTCGAATTTTTCGAAAATCGCGTCATGAGTACAACCTCAATAGCTGATTTCCTTTAAGGGAAATCTGCTAAAACCTAAGGGTCTCTTATTTTGAAACACGAATAGCAACCAAAGGGAAAAAGTACTTTGAATATTACAAAACCAAATGAGACGATGTCTGCCGGAAGTCTGAGCATATGGTGTATCAAGTATCGCAGTCTAAAGTTTCTCTTTGCATACAGATGAAGTGCTAATGACGTAATGGGAGGATGTTGGCATTGTTAAGAAAGTAGTATTTACTCGGGAAAATTTAAGCTGAATTAGAGAGTGGAGAGAACTTCCTTATTCTGTTGGAATAAAACATGTTGATTTCCTAACGGAACCTATTTTGAATAAAAAAAGAAAAAATAGAACTCATGTAATGAGTGATCAGAGCGTTAGTGCCAAGGTACCCAAATAAAATATATTATAACTTTATAACTCACTTGGATTCAATACAATAATGTAAATAGCAATTAATGTTTTAAGCTGGCCATGTTTAGTCAGTCAGTTTCTCAAACTGAAAATAATGGAGAACTGATTTTAAGTGGAGTTGATACCAAATAACTCGGTTAATATTCGAGATAGGACAATAATAGCTGTAGGAACTTAAATTTTCAACTAGATTCGTTATGTAACATCTTTCGATCTAACTAATAGCAATAGAGATATTATTCTAGCTCCAAATTCAGCCAGTAACGATTGGCCAATCGATGGACATTTTTCGAAAATTGCATTATGAGAAAGACCTCAATAGCTGATTCACCTTAAGAGCAATCTGCAAAAATGTAATTACCTTGGTTAATATCCTAGATACAGTATAAATGTATATAACAAAATTCGTAGACAATTAAATGTGCAATAAGATTACTCATATACAAATTTTCGATCCGATTCATAAAACGGGGAAAGTCCGTCGCGTAGAGGTGCGTAAACTAAGCAGATTTCCCACTTACTGGTATAACATACTACTGATCTCATCTCACCAAAAATTCTCTATTTCTATGAAAAAGCCGATGGGAATGGGGCAGGGGAGGCTGAAAACAAGAAAGTACGAAGAACTCGTTTAATATTTGGGTTACAAAAAAAATCATAGAACAATTGCAGACCTTCAATTGTTTAACAAAATTGGTTCTATAACATTTTACGATCCAATTCATTTCAACCGAGATATTATGAATTTTGGAACCCCTTCCCTCTAAACCCCCACACTATTCTAGCCACGTTATATATATATATATCTATATATATATATATATATATATATATATATATATATATATATATATATATATTTCATTCGATCGGTTGTCATTTTCGTGATACCCTGGGTAGGATGGATGGACATTTGAAGAAATGTTTCAAAAATCACGCCCTAAATACAACCTCAATAGCTTTTTCCCCGTAAGTGAAATCTGTTAAAATATAATAAGTGAAACACACAAAGAAAACCCCTAAATAGAAATATTGCACAACAGATTGGATAGCTGCACACAGGTTGGAGGAGCTGAGTGAATTTCTCTGACCACAATATGTCTAGACTAGGTTGAAAGTACTTTCTACGAACATTACACAGCCCGGCGTATAGTTAGAAAATGTTAACCCACTCCCTTGTCTTCCATCAGTAAGTTTTAACACTGTTCATTCAGAATAGGAGTAATGGACTTTCTTTGACGTTCAGTGCGTTTAAATTTGTCTATTGCTCTGCATTTAGTTGCCTGCGTGAGTAGAGAGGTGCAAAAGACTTACGGTGCAATGTTTAGCTCTTACATGAGATTATCTAACAACAAAGGCATCAGTCAGAATCGTCAAGATTGTGAGTAACAGAGAACAAAAAGACAAGAAAAAAAGACAGAATACCGAAAGAATGATTCATTAAATCGATAGAACGATGAGATTAATTATTTGCATTAGCTCCAGTACATAAGTTTCATAAAGGTGAGGACCTGAAGAGGATCATCTTTAAGGAAATATCGATTCGATTGGGTTCAATTTTCTAGCGGGCAATAGGAATATATTTAATTAAAAACAGAATAAATAAAAGTCTGTCACGCAGGGACTGCGTTAACTAAGCAGATTTCCCACGTGCGTCACGTATTTTCATTTATCTCAAAACGTAAAAGTTCAATGAGAACATTATTTGATATTTAAGCTTGGAAGAAAGTACGTCACTCCCATCTTAACCCCCTCAAACTAGTTCGATTTCAGACATTAAAGAACTCGACCTTTAGTATTGTATGAAACGCTTATTTATCGAGTTTGGTTACTATCAAATTATTTGATTGAATTACACACACACACACATATATATATATATATATATATATATATACATATATATAATTTTGAACGGACCTCATTTCCATTATCTAGGAAAATTTTTCGAAAATCGTGTCATGACTACTACCCCAAAGCTGATTTCCCTTGAGGGAAATCTGCTAAAATCCTTAGTCCCACCCTGGCTAGAAACGGGTGGTAACGTATATATACCCCGTCAAATCAGCCATTGTAGCCTCAAGCGGAAGTTAATAAATAAATAAAAGATAATACACTCCCAAGATATTGTAGATTGGGAGACAAGGTAGTCACGGAAATTGATCTCATGTTAATAGCCTGTTCGATTTCAAGTACCAACGATAAAGATACTCGAAATGGTACCTGTTTGTATGCATTTCGTACACGATGTTTATTGCAACAATACTAGATTCCATATTTAAACGTTTCGTATAAAACTAAAAATAATATTTTTTAGTGGTAGATATCAGCAGAAATAGGATAAAATGTAAAATCTTAAATATTTACGTTATTATTCGTTGTGACGAGAAAAGTTATCTAACCAATGTCGAGGATAAACAAAAGGCCGATGGTCTGAAATGGTGCAGTTCAGAATGTAAGACTACATAGAGTCATTAATTAATAAATTTACGGAATAGGCAGGTTTTGGAACTGTAACTGGTTTTTTATTATAGACCTAAGTTAAACCGACATTCCAGCAAGGTATGATTAAAAAGCCTAATGTGTGTATAGAGAGACTTCCTATTTGGACATCCAAATATAGGCTCAGAAGATGTAAACACTGGAAGCGCATTATCATTCAATGTTTACAGACGGTACCGAAAGCAAACCGCTTGGTATATACTTTGAAAAGCTGCCCAAAACTGAAAGATGTTTATCCACTGAGCTTCCACAGTTGGAAGGAACTATTTTAATAAATGAGCTGGACCAAAGGAGGCCAGTGGCAACTGTCCTAGTCTCTATTTTAAAATTTAGTCCATCTGTTCCAAGATATGCCGCAAGATACGGAGCATCTCTTGCCATATTTCATCCCGTTGGCCGTTCGTAACCGTAGTCCTGTTCAATTCGTTCAATCTATGAAGAAGCAAATACGATAAACTCTCCACAAATACTTAGTATCTCCTCACAAAATGATAAGAATTGCAAAATAATATATTAATGAACATTCAATAATTCATTCTTTTAGGTAGACACCTTTTTATCAAATTTCCATTAAGAGAAATCAAATATTAAGATGCTCCCATGGCACGAATTTTCAAATAATTCTTCGAATAGCTACCGGTTGTGCTGAGTGGGATCGTAAAAAGTTATATAACCATTTCGTTGATAAAATGGTGCCCTACAATTGTGTTCTATATGTTGTGCTCATTCACTAAAAACATCTTTAGTCCCCGTCCTGGATAGAAAAGGGTGGTAACCTGTAGATAGCCCCATCTAATTAGCCGGAGAAAAACGAAGTGGACCTCAATGAATAAAACTCATTATATCATTAACATGTCAAGTCTTGTTCACAGGATTCTTAGTAGAGTAAGGGAGAAATACTTTATTTAAGAATATTTATTTATTAACGTCCACTTTGTGCTACTAAGGCTAATTAGGACGGTTTAACTACAAGTTACCACCAACCATTTCTAGCCAGGGTAGAACTAAGAATTTTATTTAACGAGTCCGCCACTAAATAAACTTATATTACCCAGGTTGGAATCGAACTCACAACTCTAAGATTAGCATGTGAGATTAAGACCAACGCCTTAACTCTCACCTGAGCACGCCAAAAAATACAGAATAGAGATAATGGAATATCATTCTCACTATAACTGCCTAGTTGACGCAGACTGAGTTTTGTTGTCTTTTTACTATTGTCTTAAGCAGTAATTATTTGTTCTTGTAATATGGTTTTTGTTTTGCATTCATTTTGTGTGTGTGCGCACTTGTGTGTGTGTGTGTGTATGATTGGGACCCAGTTTTGTGTTTGGCAGGTAGGATTAGAGGGTATTTGGAAATTTATTTATTTCATTTTTTTAAGCGTGTCATGAAATTTGACCTCGATAGGCGATTTTTCTCGAGTGGAAGAGTAAGAATAAAAATAAAAACTGAATATATGAAAATATCTCAAACTTGTTGTCAAACTGACTAGGGACTCTCTGGTTTGAAGGCTGTAGAAGGAATTAACTTAATAGCACCAGCTTTTAATTACATGTTTTGGTTAAGCATATTTTGTTTTTAATTTGAATTTAATACATAAAGAGATCTGTGATGATGTTTAAAAGTTGGACTCTTGATAAACTAATTCTAACACAAGAAGTACTTTCGTAGAACCAGAATATATATTTAGAGTTTCAAAGAAAAGTATAAATAAGAGGAGAGAAGATATGCTTTTAATGTTTATCAGATTGGTGAAATAAAACAATCACGTCAGGCGATCTGAAAGACTGCCTTACATCACATCCGCTGGAATTATTGTATCAAAAGATAAGAGGTTAGAGGTAAAGAATCCGAAGATCACCAAGAAATAAGGAGTCAGAGATATTAATCATTTGGAAAGAATGGACTTTATAAAAATAAAACAAATAATAAAAACAGAATGAATATAAAATTATATAAAATTAACGGTACAAAAATAATGAAGGAAATAACTTTTTATGATAACTACATAATATTTAACGCGTGCCAAGCTTTTACTCCCCCTCAATCTGAAGTAACCACTAAGTTTCGATTTAGGTAATATACAGATTTCATACACGAGCTATAAGCCAGAAGTAACGGAATGAGATTCACAATGCGTGAGCATGGACATTGCTCCCATCACCTTGCACGACCCATAATGATCGACTAATCACTATTGCATAAGAGTATAAATAGCTTCCCCCGTTATGTTGTGTTCCCGCGCTCAACAGACGACCTATTACTGATTATAGGTTATCTTAGGTCTACTTATTACCAAATTCCATACCCTATTAGCATATTATCGGGCTGATACCGGATGATTCAGGCACATCCATGTCTACTAACTGCCTTACATTCCTTCATCACCTCAGCATCCTACCATACCTCCAATTGCGGACACTGCGCTTCTTCAAGTCTCCAACTACTTATACTAGGACACCAAATATCTCCTTTAGGATTTCTCGCAGACCCACAGACTTGGCGAGAGCCCATGTTCTACTGCCATAAATAAATGTTGATCTCATGACTGCTAGTACACTATTGCAGCTTTGGCATTCAGTAAAGAGTCACGTGCAGAGCATAGAAGCATCTGGTTAGCACAACTGTTGTGGCATATGTATCCGCTTCCACTAGGGTAAACTGATGGACGACAGGAACACCAGTCTATACATATCGTTTAGAGGTTCCGTATACTAAATTCTACCCATACTTATTCGGGGGTTTCTAATACATCTTCAGCATTGCAGGGGCAACTCCCCTTTTGATCAATAAAATGACTAAGGGGAGGGAATAAATCGTTCAAGGAGAGGCGAAAATTTAAAAAAATAAAATTTATCCATACGTATTAGAGATACAAAAAGATTGTATGGATCCTTTTGCGTTCATCATAAAAATATCTTTAAATTACACTCTTGGACATGTTGAATTGGAAGGGAGGTGATATTGTATATCACTTTCAAACGAAATGAAACCAAACATTTTGTTTATTTAATTCAATAGGAATACAAAGAAGTCATGCCAGGCCAGATTTTTTCCTTCAAGAGTAATTGATGACGATAGACTCTTTATCATAATAAACCCGTGGTAACTTCAAAGAATCATTCAAGATTTTCAGACTGATTGAAATGGCTCGAATGAGTTTAACTTGTGCTTATTGTAATACACACTGGAAGTCAATAATTTGAAGTGAAAGCACTCCAGTATTACTCCAGTAATCTCCGACGAATATTCAAGTACAACAAGTCAGAATCAAAATTTTCATTCTCTTCAGCTAAGTCCACCCTAGATGATCGATCCTACATATTGTTACGTTTTATTACAAAAATCAGTAATAAACGTTGTTTAGTAGAGTTCTTTTGGATTGCAAAATTAAACACACACAGACTTACAGTTTTTGTCACCTACACAGTCCAATAATATACTTACGATCACTGAAGTTCAGAAAAACACGGCACTGCACTGTCCTTTACTTCGCGAAGTTAACGGCACTGCACCGTTGGACATTTGAAGAAAATTCTCGAAAATCGCTGATTTCCCCCAAGGGAAATCTGCTAAAACAGATCTTCCTTCCACAAACACTATATTTAAGAGCGACAGAGCGTTTTCAGAGCAAGAGCTCCCACTCAATCAGTCGAGACCAGGCAACTTTAATGCAAGCCTTCCCTCTTTATATATTATTAACTCTTTCTAGTGTTTTATTTTTAAATTGTGTTTTTAGACACTGTTTTTATCATGTAATTAAAAGCAAGTACATATTAATTTATAACCTTTTTACTGTATTGACACTTCTTATCTTGTTGACTTTTCAAAAGATTGTATATATTAAGAAAGATTTTGTAGTATGTACCACATAAATGTTGGAGCTGCATATTATTTATGCTTCTGTGGGCATTGATGATGGAACTCTTGCTCTGAAAGCGCTCTGTCGCTGTTATATCTGTTGTACCAGTGAATAAGTGGTTAAGTCCCCCTTACTCACTGATGGACTTAACCACTTATTCACTGGGGTTACAGATATATAGTGTTTGTGGAAGGCAGGCCTGTTTTTGTGTATTATTCTCGACATCTGTTCTCCACCGTCCAGCAAATCTCATTGAGAAAAACGCAAGTTTATACAATTAAATAAAAACCATGTGTGGCAAATAATTATGCAAACTCATATTCTGAAATATGTAAATGGGACCACACTGTGAGAAAAGCTAAACAGGACAACTTTTATAACAGTAAGCATTTAGGACACGATAAACCAACCAACGAAAATCACGGGCACACGAAAATATTTCAATAATTATTGCTTTTATCATAAAAATGTAAATAATAAATTGTTTTTACAAGTCATTTTTTCGGGCTAAGGTCAGCCAACCTTATCTTGTTGATTTATTTTCAGACATTAATTGAGAACAAGGAATCTTCAAAGAGCGAATACTCACATAGTGTTTAAACTGACATGATATCATGCAAATTTTGTGTAAGTTGACTAGAAATGGAATACTAAAGTAGACCAAATTAAATAGTAATCAGTACTTATCAAACTTTGCACAAAGTGCCAGGAGTTTACTTGAAAACAATCTGGGCATTCTCAAAAATACATAATATTAGTGTTTCGTGGGGCTCAGGTTGCTCATGTGAGTTAAGGCGTTGGTCCTAATATAACTTAGTAAACCTAGAGTCGTGGGTTTGAAACTCCTTGATTAGCATACAAGCATGAGATTGACGTAAAAAAATAACAGTAAATATTTTTCCAGGCTGACAGATTGACTGATAATGGTGATAAATTCCATTTCAATATTTTTAAATATTGATGGTGGACCACGATACTTCATAGGATATCAGGTATTTATTATTAAAAGCATGTTTGTCCCTTCTGTTTTCATCCATAATTTTATAGTGGGCACGAATCGTCCTTATATACGTGTTACATATAGATCGCATAGCAAAGCAGTAAAAATAATATTGAACAAAAGAAAATATTTGAGAAATACATGTTCTTAGGAGACGCATGCCATTAAATGTCTCCTAAGACATATTGTATTATATATATATATATATATATATATATATATCAGAGCTGGACTCATTTTTCTTATCTATAATCTCAGATCATTTTGAAAAATCACGGAAATCTGCTAAAAGATATTTTATCGAATCCTATGTTGGTATCAAACTTCAAATAATGTCTTTAGCGACAAGCAACATGCCCCATTATGACTCACTAGTACCAATTATTAAATTCATATTATTTCCAAATTACCCTCTGTTTGACCTCTAGATGGAGCCGCCTATTTGCCGAGCATCCTGAAATAGGCTGTGGTCGAACAGAAAGTTCTGCTTCTCATTACGTTCAACCCTTGACCCGCTTTCAGAGAACGAAACGGAACTAAAAATCTATCCCCATCATCTGCGCAATTTCAGCTTTTTAAATGGCGTGGAAAGGCCTAGAGGAAGCCTACTTATTTGTTTTTCCTTGGCTAATTTCGTCTTGTTTAATGAATAAAGTATGCGGCGTGCTTGTGAAAGCTTTTTTAATTGTTACAAAAGAAAATACAACAATTTTTATTATAACTATATAAATAACTTTGTTTTTTTTTTATCATAAACATTTGCACTGACTATTTTTTTTAAATTCCTATGAGTTAATAAACTAATATCTTTATTTGCCGAAGATTAATAAATGTCTTTTAACACAAATAGAATAAGATCAAGGAGGAACAGGTACCATCAAAGTTATATAACGATAACAATATTACATAACAATGTTACTGAACGGCTAATATTTTATTTTATAATAGCTACTGAAATTGTTCAATCTTATATTAAAATAAGGAAGGTAAAATGGTATTTTAAAGAGTATTATAAATTATTTAGTTTTACCAATTCAGGCAGCGATGTTGACGCATCTTCAACTTTGACGAATAACTTTAAATATATACTGATCTTACATAGTATATGAAAAATATATATATATACATAGAAGCAAGAAGCAACTTCCAGCTGATTCCCTTTCTTGAGATTAATTGAGGTTGTACTCATGACGTGATTTTTGAAAAATTTTCTCAAATGTCCATCGTTCCTAACAAGGAGATGATGAAAATGAGGTCCAGGTCACCGTTCAAAATTTGTATATGTGTGTATATGTATATATGTATGTATGTATGTCTGTCTATATATATATATATATATATATATATATATATATATACACACACTCACCCACTTGTTTGCTACTGCTCTAGAGGTCGCAATTTTTGGGGTAGTCATATTTTCTCTATCATGAATATTAACCGAGATATGTGTTTTAGCAGATTTCCCTCAAGGGAAATCAGCTATTGAGGTCGTACTCATGACGCAATTTTCGAAAAATTTCTTCAAATGTCCATCGATCCTACCCAGGAGATGACAAAAATGAGGTCCGTTCAAAATTATATATATATTTGTCTGTTAACGCTCTAGCGGTCGCAATTTTTGTTTGATCGTTACGAAACTCGATATTTAACCGTTTTATGTAAAAAGACAGATCAAGTTCGTTGATGGCTGAAATTGGAATAGAAGGAGGGGGGGGGTTTAGAGGGGGGATTTTCGAACATTCAAAATATCTCCGTTATTATGCATCGGATCGAAATATTGTATAGAACCAATCTTATTGCAAATTAAATTTGCTATAAATAACGTTATATACTTTTATTTTCTATCTCGAATATTAACCGAGATATTTGCCTTTTTATGAAGTCTGTGGGACATGTGGTCGGGTATAGTTCGGATTAGGTCGGCCGTTTCCGTAACTACTCGGCTCAGGTGGAAGCTTCTTCTAACATTACCTATCGTTTCTAACCTTACCTTACCTTACTTTGTGAGATTTATGCAAATACGTTCTCTTCATCCGCCCCCCCCCCCTACTTTAGTTCTTGGACTACTAAAATTTGAGTTATTGAAATATAAATTATTCTTACAATTCAGAAGCCGTTTCAGTTGGGATTTTATTTTAACTAACTGAAAGATTTCTCATTACCGTTTGTATTTAATCACGGCGGTGTTGTGTTACCAGTATGCAGATTTCTCTATTGCAAAACTTCACATGGGAAATCTGCTTAGTTTACGCTGCCCCTGCGTGACGGACTTTTTATTTAGTTTCCATTCAGCTTTCAGTGAACCCCTACTCCTACTCATGCCATTAACTAAGCTGCTATATCATGAACCACTTCATTCCAAGGTTAAATATCAAATAAGTTCTTCAAGAGGCCCTCATTATGTGACATACATGCAAAGTCGTAGTGCGATGACGCCATCAATAAAGATTATACGTTCTTTAACTCGAAATGTTTATTTGATGTATATCATACTCGATATTTAACTGTTTTAGTCAACACTAAATAAAGATAATATTTTTTATTGGTTGAAAAGAAATATTTTCGAAAGAAGAATGTAAAATCTTAATTGGTGGCGTCATCAGAGTGCGAATTTTCATGTATATCACAAAGTAAAAATTCAATGAAAACCACATTTGGAATTTAAACTTGGAACGAATCATGATATAACAACTTATTGTAAATACGACTGATAAGTAGAAGTGGGGTTTACTGAAAGTTGAAAACTAAATGAAAATTTGCCTATAACAACATTTAGAGGTAATTAAATTTGAAATATGATTGATTATATACAATTTTTCTATCCAAGTTATAATAACGGAGATTTATCAAATTTTAAAATTTCCACCCTTCCCTCGGTTTATAGTTAACGACTTTATCTTTAGTTTTCAGTGAACCGCTTATACAACGAGTTTGGGGGGGGGGAGGGGCTCAGGTTAGCCATGTGAGTTAAAGCGTTGACCTTAATCTCACATCCATTTTTGAGGTGCTGGATGGTGAAGGAATTATTATCTCAGGTAAGAAAAAACGCCTCGTTCCTTCACTATTCTTTAATAAACGAATAAAGAATAGTGAAGGAACGAGGCGTTTTTTCTTACCTGAGTTAATCTCACATGGTAAACATAGAGTGGCGAGTTCGATTCCCTCCTAGGTAAAGGAAATTATTTAGTGATGGAATTCGTTAAATAACATCCTTAGAAAAGATAGATAACCCGTCCCAATTAGCCTTAGTTGCTAAGTAGAAGTAAATAAATAATAATAATAATAATACAACGAGTTTGGTAACGATGCGACTAAAATTACGACCGCTACAACGGTAACATACAGGTGTATATAAATAATTTTGAGCAGACCTCATGCTCGTCATCTGCTAGGAAGGATCGATGGACACTTGAGGAAATTTTTCGTAAAACAAAAGAGAAAAGAGAGATAAGAAGTTAGTGAAGAAAATTGTATTCTAGACCAAAATGAATTTTGTGGCAGTAAAGTTATTTAATTGGGTAAGGTAAACGGTAAAACTATTTACAGAATGGTCTAAAGTTAGATTTTTGCAAACCACTCATATTATTTTTCCCATTCTTGATCAAATATATGTTAAACTATTTTAATGATTTTAGTTCCAATGTTTTCTTATTCTTTTGCTTTGTGAATAACAACCAAAACTACTTTCTCAAGTATAATATTGAGTTAGATACGATTTAAACATTTACCTTTCAAAGTTCCAATATACTGAACATTTGTTGATGGAGGTAAACATGGTTAAACATATTCTGTTTGCCTCTACTAGAGACTACATTTAAGTATTCCTTATGTAATATTTAATTAAGGACTCCATCAGAGTGGCTTGAAACTATTCATAGTAATGAGTATATCAATAATGTCTGGATTCTCTATAATTCCACGCCACACCACGAGTACAACCTCAATATCTTATTTCCTTTCAGAAAAAAAAAACTGCTAAAATGGACAGTGATAAGTGCCTAGTAAGCAAATACCTACAAAACTGTAATTTCTTCCATAAGTCACAAAGGCATGAAATCACGTAGAACAATAACGTTCAATATATACGGAGGATAGGGTACGATGAATCGTAGGCAAAAAACAAATTGGAAAAGATGAGTATTTCCATCGAAATGAGACAATACAGTATCGCATGAGTGGTGTTCCATGACAAAGTTAAAACCGCCGAGGTCAGGAAAGGGAGGAGAGCTACTGAATGACATTCCCGGCCGGCTTTTAACTCGCCCCCTCATTACTATGCACTTACAAGAAAAAGTCCCTCACGCAGGGGCTCCGGTAACTAAGCACATTTCCCACGTGCGCCATGTATCTGCATTTATCTCAAAACGTAGAAGATCAAGGAGAACATTATTTGGTATTTGGGCTTCAAATAAAGTGTTCCACAGTATAACAGCTTATTGTTAATAGGACTTGAGTAGGAGAGGGGGTTTACTGAAGGCTATAAAGTAATAAATGCAAATATCTCCGTTAATACTAAAGATAGTAAATAAATGCATATAACAATATTTACAGTACATTTCATTTGTACAAAAAAAATGGGTATATACAATTTTTCCATCCGACGTACAGTAACGGAGAAATTTCGAAATTCTCCCCCTCTAAACTTCGATTTAGCGGTTAATGAACTTCATCTTTAATTTTGCATGAAAGACTTATATATCGAGTTTTGTAACGATAAAACAATAGTTACGACCGCTACAGCGGTAACAGACATACATACATACATACATACATATATATGTATATATATACACTGCTCAAAAATGAATAGGGATATTGGTTATTTTTTCTTATCCTATTAATTTTAATTAAATCGATCTTAATTAAATTTCTTTTTTATGGGGGAAAAAGACAATAATTTCTAATAAATATTAATGATATTTATAATAAAAAAAAAAGTTTATATATATAAAATTTTGAAGGACCTTATTTTCGTCATCTCCTGGGTAGGATCGATGGACATTTGAAGAAACATTTCGAAAATCGCGTCATGAGTACGACCTCAATGATTTATCGGAAACTCTGCTGAAATTCAAGCTGGACATACGATTTTTAGTAATACAATACTTTATGTAACATTTTCGATCTCGAGCGTAATAACTGAGACATTTTACACTTTCTCAAACATTTCTAAAGATGAAAAGTTTAAATATCCTGTTAGGTACAATCTATAACAAATAAATAATTATATATATATATATATATATGTGTGTATATCTCTGAACTCCTGGACCGATTTGAATGGTTTTTTTTGTATGCGTTTAGGTGACGCCTTGGATGGTTTAGATTCACAAATAAGCCCGGCACAGATGGAGCAGGAGAGGGGGTTTTAAGGGAAGCCTAAAATTTAAAATGGCGATATTTCGTTTCCTATTGGTTTTTCGGCAAACATGCTGAGGATAAAAGTTATTTATTTTGTTATTTAGAGTAACTTTAGTTATATTCACTTTTGTCGTATAACAAAGTATAAACGAGATATACACTAAAAAATTAAAGTGGGGGCCAGAATAAAAAATCGCGATATTACATTTTCAATTTGTTTTTAGGCAAACGTGCACGTAATAAAAGTTGTTTTTGTGTTATTAAAAGTAGCTTTTGTTTTAAACATAATATTATTAAATTTAATATCCTAATCTTTTGAAATATCGTGCAGGAGAACGTCTGTCAGGTCCGCTAGTATATATACATATATATATATATATATATATATATATATATATATATATACTACTAGCGGACCCGACAGACGTTCTCCTGATATTTCAAGCGATTAGGATATTAAATTTAATAATATTATGTTTAAAACAAAAGCTACTTTTAACACACACACATTATATATATATATATATATATATATATATATATATATATATATATTATATATATATATGATTGGCATTTGTAACAGAGCGAGGGATCAACTGGACTGAAGTCAACCCCTTTAACCAAGGAGGATCTGGAGTGTCCATAGTAAACTCACAGGACTTGCTATACTCGGCGGTGGGCGGGGCATTGATCAGGCAACCAGCCTGAGGACGGGATCTAAGAGAGTCAATATCGTTAGTCAACCTCAGGAGCAGCCTGATGTATATGTTTTTTACACTCCTGCTAATATATATATCAAGAACGTAGGGCTCATTGTACATCTGAAATTACTCAAAATCATGTTCAAGCACAATAGCTGTTAGCAAATAGAGTTTTCATAACTCAAAACTGCATTTGTCAGTATCAAAAATAATTTCATGATGCCATTGATGGGGAATAATCCCCCTAAGAAATTTAATTTTTTACATATTTAATGCTCTATGGGTGTTAGTGAACTCCTACACTTCTTAAGGATCACTCATTTGGCGAATTGGAAAAATACACTTCGCCCAAATACCCAATACAACTACTCATTTTCTCAAGTAAATATTCTTAAAGAAGAATTATATATTTCTAGATGTGGAGTTCTTCATACTTATGTAAATAAAAGTAAAACTAGTTATTTATAAAGTTCAAGATCAAAAGATTTGAAATAGCTTTCGGCATAATGAAAGGGAATGCCAATCAAAATGCAATGGCTTCAGAGCATTATATAAGCCAGAAACTAAACTAAAACAAACAAGCATGCTTCCTTTTGCACAATACACCAGTATTATATGTCAAGGATACATGTTATTCATACCTTGATGGAAAGGATATTATGTATATATAAACTCCATTCCTAACTATATGCATTAAATTAATGCATTTGGTTTAAAATCGAGTAATAAACTGATAATCTGTAAAGATTATTGATCTCGAAGAATGATAAAATTGCTAATTCATAATCATAGCCAATGAAAGTATGAATAAAACTGTGTTTAAAAAATGTAAATAATGATAACAGTACATTCTGATAAATTATACCTTCAGTAGAAAATAGTTTCTTTGCTACTCTTATTATTCAAATTATTCTATAAAAATCACAAACTTATTTTCCAGCTTGCATGTATAAGTATATTATAAATATGCTCATAGTATAATATACCTAAATATGTTTGACTACCATTTATTTTATCATGTATTTCTCTATCTTGATTTCTGATTAATGTTGTTTATTCATCTATGTGCCTCAAAGTAGAGATGAAATTGTATAGACACTATTTTTTTTTTGCAGGCTTTAGCTATTACAACTAGTATCGATGATTGCCTTCAGTTTTTGTGTAGGAGAGTTCAACTTTCCGTCAAAAGGAATTATCTAGCTGATTTTGTCAATGTCTTGGTAACTGAATGCCTATTTGTTTCAACAATTTATATTTTGAGTTACTTCACTTATCCAACTAGTATCTTTAATTTTATCCAATCCCAGATCCTTAGGGCAGAAATGTGTAAAATTGAATAATTTTGCAGGATAGACGCTCAGGCCTAAAAATTTTATAAATCAACCCCTTTAGCTACTAGCTATATAGAGGAAAACTTAAAAAAAATAAAAATTCATATATATATATATATATATATATATATCAATGCAATGTATTAAGGTTTAATTTAAACTTTCTACAAACAGTAAGGCCCTTTAAGAACTGCTAGGACTTAATTATCAGGATCCGACATTTTTACAGTCTCATCATTGTGCCTGTTGTCTGTTGCTACTTTGCAATTTAATACATGTATATATCGTTATTTGGTTTTTACCTGAATAATTATTTTCTCTTTCTTAATACTTTCAAACTAACAGCTCTAAAAATTAAAATCTGTTTGTCTTAGGGCAATTCCAAACAGCAATTATAAGGGCCCACGTCATTGTTATTGCCCACAAACTGGACTCTAGAATATTCTATATGAACATGCATAGCATCTGTGTCAAAAAAGTTTAAATTAATTAAAATTAATAATTTGGATGAATAATCTATAGGATATTATGACATACAGCCTGTGAGAGTACTGAAGTAGTTCTATAGGCAACAAGATGTGGTTAATGGAAATATGGTGACAATGATATATAAAAGAGATAAGCCATTGGGAAATTCTGATAACTGGAATTTCTTCTGCCTTATTATTATTCTAGTTCCACATTACCACAGAGTAAAGGCACTAATTTAAAAAATGTTTTAATAGTATTGTTGGAATAGAATCTCACAAACAAAATATTTGTAATATATTAAGTACTGAATTAAAATATAATATAAGCGAGATGGAAACATACTGGCCACCCATGTTAAAGGCTATAAATCCGTTTCTCACTTTATCACCCTGGTATTGTATTAAAATTACCTCACAGTAGACTAGTGGATAGAAACACATAATCTTGAATTGCCTGTTTTTAGTATTGACAACTCTTACTGGTAGCTATGGACTCAGAAATTAACTAAATCCCTAATCTGAGATCATTTAAAACAAAAATAATGCCGTGGCATACATGTACTTAACAAAAAAATGAATGAAAATGGTAAATAAAACTAAAATTCTCATGACAGCTAATGATACTTGGAAAAGTTAGTAGGTTAGTTCTCATAGATCTATTAATGTGAATTAAAGCAAATAAATATATACACATTATTGTAAATACCTATAATCAATATAGTCACTGTAGTTCATAATATTCCATGATCTGTCCAAGTCAGATTCCTCATGATTGTGAGAAATTTCACCATTAGAGGTATTCAAGCCATTTGACAGTTGCACACTGATATTTTCTTTTGTTTTCTTGGTTTTCCTTAGTCTTGTAGACCTAGTTGTGTGACTTCTGGCATCAATCATTGTCCAAACATGATAGGTGAAAGTTAACCGATGTATTATACATTCAACCGCACTACGTTGAACTGATAAATAGCCACTATCGAACTATTAAAATAAAGTCTACCCGGCTTTGAGTTAAAAATCAAAAAAGAAAAGCACGCCTTATCAATATCAACATAACGGCATTTTCATCGTTTTAAATGTCACAGCAAAACCAGAACTAACAAATTTACCACAAAAAAAAATGTATTACACTATTTTCGTGTTAAGCCAAAAGGTAATTAAAATACAAACGAAAACGGTTAAATTATATATAACCGTGTATTCATGAAACACACGCTACTAAGAGTGACCCACTGAGAGAATCCACAAAAACTAAACATAGAAGTGATTGTGTCAACAATTCTCGAATCAAATAGGAGTACGCTGGCAAAGAATCGATAATCGATGTATATGCTACATCGATGTATTCAATTTCTCATTCGAATTCAAACCACTCACTGGTGAGATTTTCTTAGATAGAAAATTTCAAAACATACTAAATTATTATAAAGATAACAACCTTTGATCCTTTATTGTTGTCTTTTGTTTAATTAGCTTGTGCTTCTTGAATTTGGTTGGTTATGAAAATTAAGTATTCTATTTAAATATGTACATTGAAGATACACTATAGGTCCCCTATTTCCTCATTAAGACATTTGGGGTCTGTATTAAAAAACAGTATACATGTAATAAGTACACATGAATTTATGAGATAATACAATGGTAAATATTTATGTATTTTGTTGTTTATAAAGGTGAGCAAGTTCTGAGTTTCACACTGACTTCTTTTCACGAGCCAAAAGTGATTATTGGTAAATTGAAGAAGTGTCAAAGAATATAAAATAGGCACACATATATGTTTACTGGAACTTATTCATGTTTACACACTAATTAAGCATTTACATTTAAGTTTTTATTTTTGTATAGATGTATGGTCACTCTAGTAAAGTATTTCAATTTTATATTTTTTCAAGCAGCTGATGAGGAAATTAGTTGTTTTAAGAACAAAATTTGCATTAAAATATTTAA
The DNA here is from genome assembly GCA_019009955.1 of Riptortus pedestris. NCBI lineage: Eukaryota > Metazoa > Arthropoda > Insecta > Hemiptera > Alydidae > Riptortus > Riptortus pedestris. The sequence goes on along the minus strand of CM032229.1, from coordinate 130,791,739 downwards.
AATAAATATTTATAATCGTTTCAATTAAGAAAATGATTGTCTAGTATGTATATACAAATCAAAATAATATATTTTCAATTGATTCATAGGGAATATAGAATAAGACTCAAATATTGCCAACTATAACTATTTTTTTAATTATGCTATAAACTTAAATAGCATCACTAAAAACTATTTTTTTTTTGTTGTATCTTGACATTAACTCACTCTAAACCCCGTGTCAGTCTTGGCAATCTTAGAATCACTTGCTATTAGCAAAGTCCATCTTAGTAACATTGAAAGCTCTAGTTGGTTTTTGATTGTGTGTGTGTGTGGGGGGGGGGAAGTTTTAAAAAAAATCTCAAAATACCAAACAAAGAATAGAATATTTATCATACAAAAATGTTAAACTGATGTATTACGAAAGAAGTAATTTAAACTTGTTTTCCCGACTTATTCATTCAATTGAAGGCTGTATCACAGTATTTATGGTTTCAGTTAAAGCTGAATGTGCAAATGACTAGAGAAATCATACATATATTTTTGGCTGCAAAATATGCAAGTAACATCCATGTAGACTAGTCACAGTTGTCAAACTCTATGTGGTCTTCAGTTACCTCTAGAGTAGGGCCATCTAAATTCTTATTGCTAGAGGAGGATGAACATTTTCTTTTCCTGGTTTTTATTGGCTTCTTCTTGGGTTTGGAGCTTTGATCCCTTTTTCTCTTCTCACTACTAGTTGAGGGACTACCAAATTTTTCCACTTTATCGTTAGCAGTTTAGCTGTCCTCCAGCTTTGATTTGTAAAAAGAGCTAGATGGGACCTCTGGCCTACTTGGGTTGAACTTATTTTTTTTAAATTATTGGGTTGAACTTTTTTTTTTATTTTCTGGGTTGAAATTATTTTTTTTTTTTATTTTCTTGGTTGAACTTATTATTTTCTTCTGTATTAAGAATTGTGAAATAAACGTTCACTTTCTCTTTTATACATCCTAGGATTCTGGACCTTGGCAATTAGAATAGAGCTCTGATTATCAATTTGGAAGCATTTGTTTTCAAAAATGAGTTCATTTATGTCTGTTGCAGCTGAGTTTTCATAAAGGGGGTGGGAAAAAATGTTTTTCAAGGTAAGTTGGTAGATCGTCAGCTTAACATCCTTTCAAGTCAAACGCAAAAAATTGGATTCTGAATCTTTCTTGAGTTAATTACTAGAAGACATCGGAATCCAATTCCTCCTTTTCTAAATTTTCTGCTTGAACTGGTTTCTTCTATAGTTTCTTTCTTACCACTATTATAATCTCTGCAGTTCTACCATTGGCATCTCATTATTGTCTCAAATGTTGATCTTGTAATGCCAAACTGTTTGGTAGCCTTTAAGATCTCCATTCTTTTTCCAAAACTTCTTAATATGGAGCCTGCAGACTGGACATACTCTGTGTCTGCCCCTTCTTTAATCTGGAGTCTTAGATATAATGCCTATAACATCAAAATGGAGCATAGGTAATTATTAAAATAAGGGCGGAAGTAAGTAATCAATGACAACTTAATTTTAAATTAAGTAAACTTTAAATTTTTACCAGATTTCCCTTAAGGGAAATCAGCTATTGAGGTCGTACTCATGACGCGATTTTTGAAAAATTTCTTCAAATGTCCATCGATCCTACCCAGGAGATGACGAAAATGAGGTCGTTCAAAACTACACACACACACATATATATATATATATATATATATTTATATATATATATATATATATATATATATATTTGTCTGTTAACACTCTAACGGTCACAATTTTTGTTTAATCGTCTCCAAACTCGGTGTTTAATCGTTTTAGGTAACAAGGAAAATCAAGTTCGTTAACAGCTGAAATCGGACCAGTGGGAGGGGAGATTTTCGAAAATCCGAAATATCTCCGTTACTATACGTTGGATCGAAAAATTGTATAGAATCAATCTTATTGAAAATTAAATTTGGTATAAATATTGTTATATACATTTATTCTCTATCTTGAATATTAACCGAGATATTTGCATTTTTATTAAGTGTAACAGACGAGCTATGGTTCCCGCCGAAAGCTAGTTCGGCCGTTTCCGTAACTGTTCGGGGCACTCTCAATTGTATAACTTTACGTGGGAAATCTGCTTAGTTTACCAGCCCTTGCATGGCGGACTTTTTAAAATTAAGTAGCAGTTCCTAATATCACATGATAGGTGATATTAGGGTCAACTAGATAGGCAGTATTAGGAATACAATGAAATCAAAGCAAACAGGTTAAGGATGAAGTTTAGAGCATAGTTTTTCAAAAGCAATTGCCTCTCTAGATTCTCTATTAAATACACTTTCCAATGGTACATGTAAAATTATAATTTGGGTACACCTACCTTGCAATACACTGAAAGGTTTGAAAACTAAAATAACCATGATAACAAACAAAAATACTTGAGGCACAACACAGTTATTATTTTCAGTTATAAGACTGCTTTCACTGGCACAAGTGTTAATACTAACCCAGAACAACAAGGTTACTGTATTTCCCCTTAGATTGCAAGAATTGTTCTTTAGAAACATGAGTAGGTGATGTTAGGTTCAGGTGTGATATTTACTATCGCCCCCTGCCTATTTATCTCATATTAAAAATAATTCAATATATTACAAATTATCTCATTCCATGCTTAAATACTTACTTTTTACCCAGTTCTAATAACACCAGAACTCATAACTGGATAAAATGACATGAAAAAGTGTGGGGATTTGAGGAGGAGAATGTGCAAAATAATGTATATCTCCATTACTATGTGTAGACTTAAAAAGTGTAATAACCAAATTTATTAAAAACGTAATCTCCTATAATTGTACTATACATTCTTCTCTAATTCAAATATTAGAATATCTACAGGTCACTAAACATCTAGGTCGCATTTAAATATCAATTTCAATTGATACGGTCATCTTTTAACAAGAGAAAGAGAAAAAAGTTGGGATGACATCACCAATATGTTATTCTAGCATATATAAAATCTGTTTAGCTTTTGTAGTCCCTGTGTATCAATTCTTTTTTTAAATATTTGTTCATTTTTACCCACAGTAGATATTTTCCTTTTATCTATTTGTTTAATCATGAGTTAAGCACTAAATATTATGTTATTTATTTACGCCAATTTTGTGCTACTACGGCTAATTAGAACAGGCAACCCTTTTCTAGCCTGGGTGGTACTAAGAATTTTATTTAATGAGTTTGTCTCTAAATAAATTCCTATTGCCCAGGGGGAAATCAAAATTGGCACTCTAGGTTTAACCATCTGAGAGTAACCTATAGGGCACATTTTGCTGACTATCAGAAGAATTATATTTCTCCAAAAATGGTGCTAGGGAGTCTATAAATGACATTTAATAATAACAGAATAGTTTTAAAAAGAATTGGAGAATAAGTTATTCGAATGGCCTCTATAGGGGTCCTTGCCTGCCCAGGGATTTACTGGCTGACATATGCCAGAATTCTACCTGTCTCCTCCAGCAGGGAAAGGGTTCGGCTCATTACCTGCTCCTGTCCTTTGTGTCTCCAACTGAGTAGTTTCAGCAAATATTTTTGTATAAAATGTTTCAATTGGCTGCTCTTTTCTGTTTCAGCCAAGACATGCAATGTTTGTTATCACACCAATAAACATATTTGAGAATACTAAATTGGTATAAAATATAATTTACTTATAATGTCGAATTTGATTGTTTAACTTGTAAACATCGTAAAAAAAATAAATACTATAAGCAAATGAAAAATACTGATTTTCTATACAGTAAAATTGTAAAAATGGAAAGGAAGGGCCGTATTTTTTTAATTACTTGACATACAACACGCATGTGACAAAACATTAATTTATATTTACAGAAACAAGATCAAGAATATCTTAGTAAAGTATTACATTCCTTTTGTCTGGAGTAAAAGCAGAAGAATGCAGGTGACAACAGGTAATGCACTGTGAGCATCCAAACCTGTACTAACTGAGCAGGTACCTGGAATGGGCAAGAGCCGATTTAGCGGCCAGGAAGGGGGGATCTTGACTCCGGAGGGGCGAACATTCAGGAATAAGTCCTCATATTTTCCTGACATCAAATGGATACTCTTGTAACTATTAGCAGTACGCTTAGTCCGAGTTTGAAAGAGAGCGGTATGTGGCCGCTATAGCGGTTCTTTCCCTATAAAGGGTTAAGACCAAGGCCTTAACTCACACAGATATCCTAAGCCCCCACTAATTATTAGAAAATTTTATTTTTTAAAATGAAGTTCTATTAATTTAAAAAAAAATGTTTTACCGTAAATAATAACTTATAGAAGATTTGGTTGCATACTGGCTATAGACCTGAATGTCTACTCCTTAATAAAGCAACTACATTGACAAACCAAAAGTGTAAAAATATACTATATTACACCACATTTTTATATGGTGGTGATTTATCAGAAATTCTATATGAAAAAAAAAAATTGATATAATACAAAAATATTTGTTAACACATTGAAATTAAGAATTATTTCATTTATTTGAGAATATCCTCCCATTTGGGGATCAAATATTTCTTAGAAATATAATTACTGTTAATTATATTATTCAATGCGATATTAAAACATATTTTCATTTTTACATTAAGAACCTTTATAGGAAATGAAATAAGTAATAATTAAATAAATGTAAGATCTGATACTCTTAATTCAATTCCATTGATATATTAAATCTAATATCTAGTGAAAAAAAAGTTGAGGTTTTATTAATTTATTGTGTTGAGAAAACAAAAATAATTTTGATATAATATACTTATTGCTTAATGTGTTTTTGGAATTTCATAGTTTTTTGGTGTTGTAGCAAATTGATATGTAAATTTCCCTTGGGTGGTTTGAATTTTTTTTCAGCGCAATGTTCAGTGTTTAATTATAGATAATAAGACATACCTTGATGTTTGGCTACAGAAAGTATTATTTGGAGACATTTCTATATAACTACATACCTCAAAGCCACAACATGCTTTGCCAGGTAGAGTTATTTACAAAGGACTAAAGTTAATCCTCTTAATTGAGATAAATATTTTACTTGAATTTTCCTATCCAGTAGTAATATCTTAATTCCTTTTTGGAATATTTATTTATAAGTACTGTTAGGACTAAATTTAAAATAACAAGATCTTCTAAACTTATGACTGAAGATTTTACATGGAAAACAGAAATACAATTTATTTCTAAAGTTAGGTAGTCTAATTCTATTAGATTGCTTCTTCACAGCTTGCTCATCTGCCTTTGGTAATAGTGTATTATTTTAAAAGAGAACATTTTCTAAACAAAATCAACTAAGTAAAAATAAAACATATTTTTAAAAAATAATAGTAATAATTAAATATTTGAATTAGTAAATAAAAATAAAATAAGTAGTATTAGAAAAATAAAACAAAATTACATTAATTATAAAAAAAAACAAAAAAAAACAAAAAAAAAAAACACCAATTAACCTTTTCTTTCTGTCCATGAATATACATGGCAGTTTATAACTCAGAATAAGTTAAAGATAATCTAGGAGTGATAATCTGCTGTAATGAAGCAATCATATATGCTTGCCCCCCCCCCAATTACCAAAAGGAAATTCATGAACATCAATTTCTCTCTAGCTGGAGTCTCCCGAAATGTTTTGTGTTAATATTTTGATTGTATATTTGGAGTATATGTTTAGTATTCTTTGTTTATATTATTGTTTTCAAATTTTACAATAGGGTTGGTGGTGAAAGATTTTAGATGGCATGGCCTGCAAGCAATAATATCATCATATCTTTGAGATCCATTGTCGATGATGCAGTAAACCTCTTCAAAACATTGGTACCTTTTTACATTGAAGAGGTCCATTAAGGTATGTTTAACATTGAGTTTATAGCAAGTAATCAAGATCATGTTTCTTGGACAGATGCTCAAAAAATGAACTTGGATTTCAAATTCATTGTTGCATTACTAGAGGTACCAGGTTCAATACCGGGGATTACATACTAAGATTTATTTAACTACATTCTTACCAGGAACTGTATTTTGGCTCCTATTTGTTCCTGTAGCGTTTACAACCCACCCGGTACCTCCAGTTGCCTGCAGTTGGGATGTCTAACAACTATGACCCTTTTAGATCCTGTCCACAGACAGCATGAACGAGCCACAGATTCTCCAGATACAATGGGGCCCATCAGTACTGGAGACAACTCATTCCAGGTCCTCCTTGAATAACGAAGGTTCTACCAAAAGGTGATCACACAGTATGTAAAAACTCTGACCACGTATCCCTCGAGTCTCACATGAGGGTGGCTAAGGATATAGGATAGGTCTATAATGCCAATATATGTTATATATGGCTGGTATATGTCTGTTAGTGATCTAACTGTCGCAATTTTTTAAACGCTTTATATAAAACTAAAGATCAAGTTTGTTAATGGCTGAAATTAGATGGGGGGAGAGTATAAAGGAGGGGATTTCGAAAAATTTGAAATATACTGTTAAACCAAGGTCTTTTAAAATTCTTAATTTTTCTACCAGTGAATTGGGAATTGGCTTTATTGTTGCCATTCAATTCCCTTAATTCAGAAATAAATGGGTCTGCCTAGTTCCCATTTCATTTTGTAGGGCCAACATGGCATAACCTACTTGGGTTCTTACAGGAGATATAATAAGAAATAAAATTAAGGGAGATAATTAATTGCAATATTTCTATACTATGCTAAAAAGGATTATAGATATTTTTTTTTTACATTTTACTGTATTTGACAAGCATTACAATTTGTCTAGTTTAACAAAATAATTGACAATCAAGAGTATTTTTTTTTCAAATACTTCCTTCATGCCCTCTTCTGGTACTATGAAAGGGCTATTTTTATTTTTTTGCTACTGTGGTCAGCCTTGGCAAAATGAGATTGATTACATCATCAATTTTTCAAAAACATCATCTTGAAAACTAATTTGGACAATATAATATATTTTTCTTATTTGGTCATTATAGTAACTTTTTATTTATTTATGTTTCTGAATTAGTTGACACAACTGCCTCGTTGGTAAGGTCATGAAGGGTGTGAAAAATGTAGAGCAAAAAATGAATAAGTGGAAGATATTTCACGTGTTTTTTATGTATGGACCTTCAATGGCCATTTCCCCTTCAACGAAGATTGAATTGAGGTCACATTTCGATGATCTGAAATAGTTGGTAAATATTGTACTTTATGCTTAGTTTTTTATTTGAACAAATATTTCATTTTACTTTATTTGTTTTTATTGTAGAAATGAAAAGTAAAGCCTACAGTTTGCTTATAAAATGTTAGCTAGAAAATGTTTTCCACATATATGAATTGTGTTTATTTTAAACCCACTTTTAGACCAATTTGTTTGTTTTTATCATGCTCATTAAGTTTTACTTCTTAAAATTCTATTCATTAAATATTATTTTATATCATAATATATTTCAAGTACAATGAAAATCAAGTTTAAAAACAACTGGAGTAAACCTAAAAATAAAATATTTAATCTATTTTACGTTAAATATTAAAAAAAATAAATTAATTATTTTTAATTTCGTTGAAAAACTGTCTATCTTCATTCCATATTTCCTTCACTACAAACACTGAAGCACCAATAATTTTGTTTCATTTTTTCGTCATTCAAAGTCAATTTTGGCAGAACACTGGTATGAAAGTTTAATTACGTATCATTGTTGACAATTAAATTAAAGTTTGATGCCATTTTGATTTTCTAAATATAATATTTTATATTTTCATCTGGGCCCTCAAAAGTTAGTACAGTTCAGAATTGAAAAACAATAAATAAAATAAAACTAAATATTGAAACGTCAGATACTTACCACTGTGCAAGTAGTAACACTCTTGACAATAGAAAAATCTGAGGTTGAGATGTATCATTTTTAGTGGAAATGAACTACATGAACATTAAACTACATTAAAGAAATTGTATTTTGTTGACTTGGATTACATGACTGACTTAAGAGATTACTTAGACAAAAAATGTCATAGAGTTGGTAAGTAAAAAAGCCTTTCATTTCTGGATGCATAGAGTGATGAATTATTCATGTGAATAAAAACTCTGTGATTATATTTGTATACTTATATATAATCTTTGGTTGTGAGATTAACTACAGAGCTTTTACACATTTGAAATAGAGCTTTCACTGTAGGCAATAATATACTGTAAACAATGTAGTTTGTTATGCATTATTATTACACTGCTCCACTGAGTAATTTAGTTAACTCATAAGATGGTGTGACTCTGAAAAGAAAAATTGTAAGCTTAGAATATTTTCTAACCCTGAAAACATAAGGGAATCCATTTACTAAATAAGAATTTATTTTAAGATGGCCAAGCAACCATGTAGAGCCTCTTGAGAAATATAAGAATTAAGAAATTATTTTTAAATTTTTAAAATGAGTTTATATATATATATATATATATATATATATATATATATATATATATATATATATAAACTCATTTTAAATTAAAAAAATGTATTACATTGGGATCTTGAGGAAAACAAAATGTAATTTTAATTTCAAAGCTAAAAGTAACTTAAGTTGATATCTAAAGTAGAATACATGCAAAAAAATCAGAGTTTGGTTAATTTAAATTACTAAATTGTTTGTCACTTTTAAACTAAAGTGATTTTTTAATTTAATTTCTAGGTTAGGGATTCATGCTAGCTTCTTTGTATTCATTTCAGTTTACATTTTTTCTATTGGATGCCTGGTTTATTTTTTTCATTAAATATAAAACAATATCACCGTATAATTATAATTAAAGGAAATTCAAATTATTAACTCGTAGAAATCTAGGAATGGCTGTCTAATAATAGGCTGGAAAAGAAAACATCAAAGTAAAATATTAAGTTACAATAGATATATTTCAATATTAAGGCTTTGGTCTTTCAATAGATATTACAAATAAACAGTAAACAAAGAAAATCAACTTTGTATATGGAATTTCTTCTTGTTTTGAAAAGATGATTAAAATTACTACATTTGTCGAGACAATATATTTTTATACAACATAGGCCAGCTTAATAAATGTAAACACGCATTTACCTTTCTTGGCGAATGCCTCGATACTTTTGTAACTACAAAAATGATAAAACAGTGCAAGATAAAATACATTGATTGCACCAATCATACAGTGACAAAAGTGGGCGAAGTAACAGGATTACAAAACATAAATTTACAAATATAAAACTTCAACAATACATACATATAATACATAACAAGTTATATAACAATTGGGGAGATATAACTGTGCTATCCACAAGAATATGGACTTTTGAGCAGACGACACTATAAATAACAAAGAAAACATTGCTGCAATCAATGCACTTCTTTGTATATACATGCATGTCTGAAGGGATTAACTGTTTATTATACAATTATGAACTACAATGGATATGACAACACACTCCAAAAGAGACTGATCATGTTACACAAGAGTAATTTTGTCTCATATGCATTAAGGTTTAGCAATATCTTAAGAAATATAATCCGTTTGAAATAAATATAAATAAATGATGGATTACTTTATTTGAATTCTCGAATATAGAAAATAATGAACAAAATAATTTATAACATACAAATAGAAAATATATAAAAGTAACAACAAAATAATACTTGTCACACTAACTTATCAAGTTGTATAGATTAATTATTTTTATGTATACGTAAATTGGATAATTACAATAATGTAAAACACACATTTTAATATTGCTGAATAAGTAAGTCATTATTTAGCAAAATTAATATATATGCAATACGTTTATGGACAAAACATTTTAACAAAGTGAGAAGTCTATATGGCAAAATAATTTACATTGTCACAGTAAAAAAGATGTCTTAACTATAATTATAAAAGCAAAATATACATACAGTTAAGATAAAATTTTATTTAATTAAGCTTGGTTTTTGTTTTATAGACATTTTTTTATTGATTTTCGTTCATTGACTGACCCTTTCTTTTAATGTTTTCTTTTATACATTTGATTATTTTTGATTTGTGTACAGGCTCAAAGTGCACTAATTTAGCAATAATGTTGGAGGTGGAATAAATTATGATAAATGAACTAAGTCAGTATAAAATTATTGCATGGAAATATAACTTATATTTGAACAGCCTAAATATACAGAGTATTATTGCAATGAAGAATGAGGTTGATCAAATAGATAACATATAGTACGATCATTACATTTTTCAGGCAAAAGTATTTTGTCCTGCTATGAATAATTTCAGTGAGAATGAGTTGAATACTGCCAGAACTAGCCTCGTTCTTTCATTATAATTTTATTTTAATCAGTTTGCCTTAAGAAAGTAAATATTAAAGAATGCTGTTATGTAATGAATGAGTAAATTGTTTCATATAATGCCCATGAAGAGAGAAGGATGTATTGTTCATTTTTTAATTATCATATAAGAGAATATGTCCAGTTAACTTAATAAAACTGAATTAAATCGGTAGCTGACAGTTCAAAGAATCCATCACTCTAATTGAATTTATTAATTTTAATAAATGTTACTTTTATTGGAAAATGCAATTTTCTCACTTTTTTTAATCTCCTGATGTACAATAACTTTTTGTTCCATTGACATTCTAAACAAATTGTATTTCTTTTTGCAATTGAACTGAACCACTTCTGTTAAAAATCTCAAAAGATTAAATGTTCTCAACTAATTAAGAATTAATCAATCATTAATGTTTATATTTAAAAAATTCAAATTTAAAAAGGGGGGAAAAGAGGGCTTTTAGATTTTTTCAAAATTTTTGCTTCCAAAGAAAATATGTCTTCCAATCCTCTTTCATTAGAACTTTAAACATAGGATTAACCAATTCTAATAATTCAAGTTTTTGTTAATGATATAAAGGCAGTACCACACTGTATATTTGTGCAAAAGGCTTTTAAAACTCTACAAAATTGACAAGATTGTAACTTCACCAAGTGCATTGAATTATGATTATGATGTTTTTGTGAAACTCAACAATGAGAAACGATCTATAAATTAACTTAAAAAACTAAAATCATAATTACATTAAAAAATGTGGTATTGCATTTTATTGTCATGAGGTCTTATATATCAAGAGCTGTATATATTTCAGCATTGCATTTATGTTTTGGAAGCCTTATTTAGGTGAAATGAGTTTTGATAATTCCAATATCAGTCCTTTTACTTTTTCATGGTTCAATTCTTAATTTTTAATTCTTATCAAACACATATAGAACTTAAATAGAAAACATTTTTGACATGCAAATGCTGTGCCAATTTCTGTAATTAAAATTTTGTTTTCTCTCTCTCATCACCAGTAATATTTGTAACTAAATAAAATCAAAGTGATATATGTGTGTGTTTGTGTGTGTGTGTGTGTGTGTGTGTGTGTGTGTGTGTGTGTGTGTGTGTGTGTGTGTGTGTGTGTGTGTGTGTGTGCATGCGCCTGTGTGCACACACGTGTGCATATTTAATTTCAATATTTAGAAGTAAATTATAAGTAAAATTATGAATACCGAGAGCATATTATATATTTGCAGTTTTCTATGACGGAATTTTAAATATTCTCATTGGAATATCCATTTCTTTTTGATAGGCTTCTTCCCAATGTGTAAAATGGGAGAGTTGCATTTCATTCAATTGAGTGATATCTTTCAATAATAATTTAATATATAAAACAATTAATTTACCTTAACAAGTAATTATTTAAAAGAAAACCTATAGCAGAACGAAATTATCCAGGATAACGTAATGAGAACTGTATAATGAATATATGCTATATAAGCATTAGTATTTAAAATAATAGCAGAAAATGAAAAATAAATGTTGTTAAATAAAATCAAATATGTGATATCTTGTTTGATCCCTCATGCTCCAGCAACTCTTTTCCAAGATACCTTGTACACCGATTAATAATAAAGACACCCAAACCTTTCATTGATGAAAATGCTATAGAACATTTTATATATATATTTTTTTCTGTATGTATATATTTATATAATATATATATATTTATATCTGATGAATGAGGTCAGAGAGGGATTGGGCTGAAAAACTTCATTTTACATAGCACTTGAACATTCCATCTCTCTTCCATGACCTAAATATGTACAAAAATGATTTCTAAAAGGTGGTTATATTTCTACTTTCTTGGGGAAATTAAGCAGAAAATAAAATAACAAGCAAGAAAGTAGAAATTCCCAAATAAGTATCTAAATGATTTTCAAGTAATGATTTGTATACGTGTATATACAAGTCTCAACTGCCAGTCTTATTGAGAAAAGATAAAAACTGGTTATTTAAACCCCCGTGACACATTTTACATATAACGAAAGGATTTTTTTGCCTAAGGGATGTGAATGTGGAATGTATTTTCCTTGTCCTGCATAATCAATTTACATATTTATTTAGCTGCATTGCAGTATTTGAAAGACCTTATTAACTTTATTTTTATTTCATTCCCCGCTTAATCATCAAAATTATTGTATCCCCCAACTTTAAAGAAAAGCATTCACTCACACAAAGTACGATTCAACCACATTCATCAGCTTGGTACATTACATCCCAAAAAAAACAAAAACAAATATTCATTAATTCTATAGTCATATTAAGATTATATTACACGTTTTACATTTAAAAAACAAAAAAAAAACATCGAATCAAGATTTCATACATTGTGTCAATATATACTTATATATATATATTTATAATATATATAATGAATATTATATATATAGTAAGTCCAAACTCTTTACTCTGATAATTTTAAGCACACAATATTGCACACTTGTCCATTAGCATAAATGCTAAAACTGCACACCTCAACCAATAAAAATGTTACAAAATATATTATTTATATAATTTAATCTTTCATCTATCGTGTTTAATCACAGTAAGAATGAATGCTTGAGTCTTTCTCTCTCTCGTTTTTTTCTCATCTTGCCTAGTTACATAAATTATTGCCGAAGTTATTTCTAGTCAAATTGTAGGAGTCAAAATTAAAAGGCAATGGTTCTTTGATGAATGATAACAGTAAATATGTAACTGCAGACAAAATCAGCTTTGATTAGAGTTTGACTCAAAGCGGGGTTGTGAGGAGGTACCGGGGCTCAAACCTCGATAGTATACCCGTTGGTATTCTGTTCAAGGGGGAAGCCCTCCGCCTCGCACCCTTGTGTCATACTGGAGAATCACTTCTTTTGAAGTTAATGTTCTGCGCAGAACAAAAATCTCTTGTCAGTGGGATGCAATTGAAGTAGCCACAGAACTCACAGTCATAAACTGGTATTACATAAAAGAACACGACAAGGAGAAGGAAGAGAAAAGCACATGCGACAAGGCAGACCCAGATGATGAAGATTTTCTTCTGGCGTTCATATTCTCCCAATGAAAGGAATGGGAGGAATGCATAGGAGAGAAGAAATCCGAAGAGGAAGCCGAAGAAAGATGAAAAGTTGTCAATCCATGGGAGGAGTCCAATAAAAAATAGAAGTACAGCAATGAAGATGTGCTTGAATAATGCTTTGTATGGATTTCTCAACATTGGCCACATGTTCAATATCTCTACTATCAAGCAAGCTAAAATACCACTTTGTGAGCCTGCTGGTCCCACCTGCAACAAAAGTCAAAATAAAGAAATAATCAATGTTATCCCAAAAATTAATGGATATTTTTTAGCAAAAAATATATATATATATATATATATATATATATATATATATATATATATATATTCAATTAATAATTGTATTTAAAATAATAATATATCAGAGTTTTTCGTTGTATCCTTAGAAAATCTTGAGGCATGACTCTCATAATGTCTCCAGGAGATAGCTTTCAACATGGCTATTTTAAGATATACTTTTGGCAATGTATTCCATCATTTGAAGGAATTTGGTATGTATTCGAAATAAACTAAGGTAGATAAAGGCAGTACAATTACAATGACTGTGTTTTTAACAGAGAATTTTTAAGACTTATAATCTTGACCTGGAGGGGAAAGTAAGACATGCAAGACATTTATCCAATGCAGACTTCTTTATACATTTATAGTTAATAAAAGACCTTTATGTTTTGCTATATATACTAATTTTATCAGCTGTACTTGCTATGTTCTTCCATGGTGGGTAGGTTCTAGTAATTTATTCCTATGTCTATTAATGCTCCACATTATCTTATGTCCTTATATTTTTTTTTCAAGTTGGAATTTCTATGATGCTTTTATATTGATTAACATTTTTTTATTATTTGTATGTCTCTTAAATTTTTATTTCTGTTGTTCTTATGCCCTGTATCATATTTAATACTCTTTGCTTGTCCTCATTTTATATTGGAGTCAAGCGATATTATTCAATTAACAGAGTTCAAGGCAAGTAGAGTAATGTGAAGAGTCGAACATTGTTTTTTACTGATTTGGCAAAACTCCGTTGTGTAGTAGTGCAACCTACCAGGTTTCAATATTGATAAGTTCTTATTTTTATTATTGCTACATTGATATATTAGGATATCTCCAGATTAAAAATGCAAATATTAGAGTATATGTTTATTAGTTCAGTTATTTTACTTCCACTCTCTGCTTCTATGACTAATTGGGTAATTTTAAATGAAATTCAACAAAAAAATTGATAAAAGTTCAAGGAAGTCTGGTGCCCATGTCAGACATTTACAAAAGTCCTTGGTCATCATTCAAATAGCATAATTGCTCTACAGAAAATACTGTTAAATTAATTACTTAAACATTATCAGAAGTGTATAAATCAATGTTTGATGTATATGTACCAATATTTGGAGAGCTCCAGTACCATTTAGTATAAAACAAACAGTGCTACAAAAAGTCTGAATAATTGAAAAAAAAAAAGTAAAACAGAGTTCTTTACTTTTAGTTGCAGAATTCTTGACTTTTATTAACAGAATTTTGTTTTATGATCATTTTTATGATAGTAATGATGATTTGAATTAAACATTACATATGTTAGTGTTGTGTTATTACTTACATCGGCTCGATAAGGGATGAAAATTGCTGATGCAAGATTTCCAGCAATTCCAGATCCAATATAAATAATCATTAAACGAATTGTTCCAGCAAATTTTTCCAGATCTCTCATGAGAAACCACTGGATTAAGAGGGAGATGGCAAGCTGAATAATTCTGTAATAAAAATTATATTATTGATACACATAACTAATAATGGCAGTTCTGTTTTAACAATCATTCATGCATTCTTAGTTTTATTTTTTAAAATCTATTTTAAAGTTATTTTATTTATCATATGAAGAAAATTTGAGGAGAAATTAAAAAAAACAAAAAACATTAGGTTAGATAAAGATGAACAAATAGTAGGTAATCCCTTATTAGAGCCTAAAGGAATTATGGTCTATGCCTGTAAATTATGTGATAATGAATAATCATATATAATATTCAGTGTAATTAGAAGTTTACATTGAAAGATTGCAGCTTTGGGAGGTGCACTGAAAGAGTTTGCACAAACAACAGAAGATAAAGAGCTCAAAATAAGTTTAGAAAAGACTAAGTATATGAGAACCTGTAGACAGATCGGGGTGATTTCACTTCCTTTCGAATTGCGGTAGTTCATGTTTCCTAGTTGTAGTTCATGTTGCATGTTGGAGGGAGCTATGTAAGCAATAGCGTAGAAGCAGATATAAAAGCCAAAATGGTTTCTGTGGTCAGATGCTTTTATCTCCTGTATAACATCTTTCCTGACGAGTCTCTCCAGTAGGGTGAAAGTACAAATAAGCAAAACGGTCATCAGACCAACAGTTATATTTGACAGTGAAATGTGGATTCTGATGAAGGAAAGACAAAAGGCCAACTACTGGTCTGGGAGAGAAGATCCCTGAGAAATGCCAGAGAGAGCAGAAGAGATGACAAACCTCAAGCAACATTGATTTCACTGGGTTTACAGTGAGCCTGATATCGTCAGATCTATTAAGAAAGGTAGATTGTGCTGATTAGAGCATGCCAAAATGATGGATGGAACCCAGGAGGTTGCGCATGTGTGTAGTGAGAAGGAAGGGCAGACCCAGACACAGGTTCTGGATGACCTGAGGTGTCAATCCTAGTACTCTCAGTTCATACAAGAAGGAATAATTTAAATGTATAACAGAGATGTAGGAGGACACCTTGCAATATATAAGAAATGGATGTGACAAGTTTTAAATTACCTTCCTCTTTGTTTACCAACGGTTTCCCATTTTACTCCATTTTTGACTTGCGCAGTATTTTTACTGCCAGACAATTGTGTTTGAATTCGGTGTACTCCCTGATGGCAGAGGGCTGAGGGGCCTCATGGCTGTTTAGTGATCTTAATAATAAAATTTAAAGGCTTATGACAAAGTATTCTTGTTTTTAACTAAATTAATTTAGGGTGGAGATCAAAAGCTTTGTCATGATTGACTTCCATCCTCTATTAAATCTTTATACAAGTAAACAGTATATAATATAACTGGTCTGCTTTAGCAGAATCAATAGTTTTTTAATGTTGTAGAAAAAGAGTATTTATTATTTTAAAAAGTTTACTGATATTATAAATACTAAATTATAATGGAAGCTTTGTAATAAAAAAGAAAAAGTATCATGTCTTTAAGATCTAAATGGACTTCTATCTACAACAATAAGCAGAGAAATGTTAGTATTAATTTTTTAGAGCACTCTCGTTTTCTTTAAGTTGATTTTAAACTATAATAATGAAGGATAGAAGAAAGGTGAAAGAGTTTACCCTGGGTTAGATTTGTTTTGAGTTTTTAGAAATTTTAGAAGACACTTTTTCGAATTATACATGTATGCCTAAGATGAAGGTTTTCTATGAACCAATATCTAATGTCTTCTTCAACCACCAAAAGATAAGCGGGTCTAGCATTGGAGGCAAATTACAGAAAATTTCACTAAGGAATGGGAGGCCACTTTTGTTTCTTTCAGACAAATTGAATTAAAATGTTGTTGTTTTTTTTTTTTTTTTTTTTTTTTTTTTTTTTTTTTTTTTTTTTTTTTTTTTTTTACTTTACCTTGTTTCTTGTGGATATGAACTAAAGAGTATAATTTCTTATTTTACCTTAGCAATAAAACAAATAATTCTAGAGACCTTAAGAGGTTTCCAGAAACAGTCGATATACTGAAAACTACAGACAGGGTTAATTCTGTTCACCAGACCAGTATTATACAATTTTCTGGCACCAATGTTGAATGGTGATTGAGGTCAGGAGAAAGTCATTGTGAATCATTAATAAATGATTTGAGGTGGTATTTTATAAGAATGAAAGATAGAAGAACAATTAAAAGAAATAGAACTATGTTTGCAAAGTTTGTCTTAAGAGCTGTAAGTAATATGCATCCATAATTATTTATTTTTAAAAGGAAGATGGAAGGTTATGATTCAATTAAAGGATATAATTTACTTTATTATCTACTTCACCAAAACCCACCCACTTCCCATTGTTTTTATGAAACATTTGCCGATTAACTATTATAGTGTCATGCAGTCTAAAGTTAAGAATGATTGATCATTTTTAAAATAAAACCTTAACATTATTACGTGCTTACCCAGCATGTAGAAATATTGATGAAATCAGTCTGTAAAATTGGTCAGGAACTTCCGAATTCATGAATGGAAACATTCCACAGACATCATCCAGACAAGAAACCTATTAAGTAAAAATAATATGTTGTCAATTCTATTATGCTTTAAACATATAAGCCACTTATAGCATTTCTTACAGATTAATATTGAACTAGATTCCAACTTATTTTAATTTGCTAATAACAAAATACCTGTGAGCAAAGTGAAGCTTCATCATGAAATGTTCCATGTACAAAATCACAGTATTCTTTTGTTGTTATTTTACAAGTCGCATGGATTCCTATGCAACAAGGGTGCCCAATTACCTGCAATAAAAACATAATATAACTGAATATTACAATACAAGGAAACAACCAAGAAAGTACTGAAGTACTTTGAAAACCTTGTAAGTTATATAGTGGAGGGGTGCCCAAGGATTCTTGTGATGACAGTAATACTAGTGGTAATTAAAAACGAATGGGCTCACATTAAAAATAGAAGCAGAACTGTGAGTATAAGTAATTAGTACAGAAATGCAAAGTTATGAAAAATTATGATCACTGGCAATGATATGCATTGAAATAAAAGGATTATACTGAAACACTAAATAGAAAATATACTGCCGAGTCCATGAGTTCATCATTTTAATTATAATGTACATTCATCCTCATAACTACAAATTTATTAATTTTCTCGGAAAATAATGCAGTGCTGCAAAAACTAAGAAGATTTCACGTGTACAGGAATAACACACCGGTTCTCTCCCATCTCACCATACACTCTGCATTTCTCCTGTAGTCAGAAGGATATGTAAATAGGAAATGAAATATACACCGGAAATAAGATTTTTATCGAATCAATTACTTAACGTAAAAATCGGATGATTATAAAGTGGAGATTTACAGGAGGCAAAAGAAA
Organism: Riptortus pedestris; assembly: GCA_019009955.1. Taxonomy (NCBI): domain Eukaryota; kingdom Metazoa; phylum Arthropoda; class Insecta; order Hemiptera; family Alydidae; genus Riptortus; species Riptortus pedestris. The sequence continues at coordinate 130,773,236 of CM032229.1, read as the reverse complement.
CAAAAAAAAACATAAAAATACAAATGTCTTGGTTAATATTCAAAATAGAGAAATCAACTACAGAATATTAAAACTGCAAAGATTGATGTTATAAAATTTTTTGATCTGACTCATAATGGAAATATTTTGTTTTTGATTCCTCCCCTCTCAATAGAACCCCATCCCCCCTGTCCGATTCCAGCTGTTAATGAACCTAATTTTACATGAAATGAATCAGGATCAATAAAACACATTGTCCTCTTTAAGTTCTTTAATATTCAGAGTGCACTTTCAGAGACAAGCTTCATCATCAGTAACTGCTGGTTACAATCTTGAAGCCTGAACCAAAACAGAACATTACTAGAAATGCTTATATATCAAGTTTGGTATATAGTGTGTTTAAATGATTGCATATGAGGTAAGATTAAATTTTAGATCTAGTTGTAGATTAATGCTAGAAGAATATTTACTTGTAGATGGAAAAAATTATGCACAATTAATGCCAGTAACATAATAAACAGAGCGAGTGTGAATTTAAATCATTTCTCCAACTTGCTTCTCACGGAGGATTAGTGAGATATTCCTGCATTTCCCTCAGATCTTGTCTGTCTCACCTTCTTTTCTCACATTTCAGTGCTGTTTCTTTAAGGGTATATGTTCCATAGGTAAGACTGATTTATTACAATATCTTTTATTATATATGCATTTACCTGGTCTCTGCCCCAGCTTATCTGAGCTCACCGAAGCCTACCATATTTTTTTAAAATTTATTTCATTTACCAAGTTGGACTTGTTTTTATAACTATGGCCCACAAAGAGCACATGTGTTCTTCCATAATTCAAAAATGACCAGCCTTAAAATGTTGAAATTTCATGCTTAGGACTGTTGCACTACCCCCTTTGACTAAAATCAACTAAGGGGGAAGGGGAGTTTAAAGAGTACAGAAATAAAAATTACAAGTTTCTTCTTATCTGAAACCTGATACAAAATAATTGTATGGTACCATTTTGTTTTATAATGAAAAGGTATATAATATGTAATATACAATTTTTTGATCCAATGTATTAGAACATTGATATCATATCTTAATTTTGAATTAAATCATTTTAAATAAAGTACATCAAAACATTTTGTTTCTTAGATTTAGTAGGAGTACGAATAAGTCATGTGCCCACATCAGATTTTTTAATTTGGTTTTTATATCTGTTGTTTGATATTTCATGCATCTGTCTTTGTAGTCTTAATATAGCGTATTTTTTAAAAAGAGTTTTTGTACTGTCTATAGGTCACTGATGATAAAGCCAGTGGTAGAAGGCATCTTAACTATCTAATAAAAATCATGTGAAGACATTTTTTATTTCACACGGAATGGTATCTTCAATATCGAGCAACATTATAGAATGTTTTATAGGCTCCCAAAGGAAGTATTTTAAGAACCTGATTTTGAGAAAAGTGGAGGACCCATTGCCCCCAGAATATGGAAGAGGACTGAAATGAATGGAAGGAGGGAATTGAAAACAGGTCAACTCACATTAATCAAGGAAAGAAGCATGTCAGAAGTCAAGACCCACCCATAGCTAGAAGTAAGCACATTTCAAAGGTAGGATTGGATTAGGTGAAGGTTGGTTAATGCTGAAATGACCAGAAAACAGGCTATTTTTTCTTCTTTTTTTTTCACCTATACATTACATAAATGTTCCCCTAAAAAGTTCATTCATACCTCACAAACCATGTGTTCAGCTGCTAGTTTGTCTTTAGTTCTGAGCCTCTGAGCAGGAGAGGATGTCTTTCTGCAAATCGGCCACTTTGTGATGTCATCTGGCCACTCATAGGGTGCAACTGAAGCAGGAGCCTCACAGTACCTATTATAATTATGACACTTAGTTTTAGCATAACTTATTAAATTTTGTAGAATAAATATTGTAATTAGCTAAAAATGTATATTTTCAAATATTCCTTCTGTAGGCTTAATTAATAATACTCTTAATTTGATTGTTAAGATAAATTTCAGCATTACTAGTTATTTCTAGATTCTTGTATTCTTAGTTTAATCTTGTGTTTCTGTAATCATTAACTTTTAAGAGAATGAAATCACCTAGGTACCTTCTTGTGTTCATGTATTTCAAATGGTTTTTTGAGTTGGTATTTTGAAAGTGAACTTTAGAGAAATGTTTTATCAAGGTTTAGTTACAAATCCAGACTAATCCTGCTTCTTCAGCATTGAATACACAATTTAGAAATACCAATGAAATATCACAAAGCTTCCAGAAATAAGTATAATTATGCATATTTTATTTGAATTGGGAATTCAAGATAAAGTTTGTGGTCCTCGTAAAATGTGTCAAGGCTGTGTAAAAAACTTTCCTTGTGGCATAAAAGTGAATTACAATCATTGATATATGATAAAAAAATCATGTAAATGGCTTTTATTTTTTTGTCTGTGATCTTCAAGGCTATAACTCAAAAAATATTTATAGTAAGACTACCATCTGATTTTGCTTTCTCTAATAATCATTTTTAAACTATGGCTAATCCACTTTTTAAGATAGTATACATTTTGTATATCATTGTGGAAAATGGAGTTCATTCTCAGTTTTATCACATATATAGATCATATCAAATCAAATTTCAGAAAATTTATTTTGTAGATCTGAGTATGCTATTAATTCAATACTTATTCTTTACATGAAACCAAAATTTAAACATTCATATATTCTAAAAAACATACTTAGGATCCAATCCACACACAGATCCGGATATTCTCCCTCCTGCTCCTGTGTCTTTTTGAGTCCACTTCTTCCAAGTTGATATGGTGCTCTGTAAATGAATAAAGTTTTTATATTTTATGTGGGTGGTGGATTAAATAGCTATTATCATTAGAAAACTGTTGTTTTTGTTGAGTGCTGGGTTATTTATACTAATTATCTCCATATGAAACTAATGTGGAAAGCAACCTGAATTCTAATCTAGAAATAATGTTTTATTCCAAAATTACAATTAGAGAAACATGTGTTTCCTCTATGTCTGGTGGAGGCAGGTGGACTATTTCGATACTAATAATGTTTATCGCCTCAAAAAAACAGCTTTTTTAAAATTTATTTTTTAGTATTAATTTCTAAACATCTAATAAATTAACCATTGTTGCCCTTGTTCAGGAAGGGGGCAGGGAGGAGTAAGTCTACAGCTAAAATTTGGATTACCACAGAGTTTTAAGCATTAACTTTTGATATGTCATACATCCTGACCCATCTAGTAGGCTACCTCTCAAGTCTTCTTACTGCATGAATATCTTAGAAAATAGATACAGTACAGATTTTCCCCTCCAAATGAAAACTAGACATATACAAGGATGCACTGAAAAGGATATATTAGTTTATCCTATTATAGAGGGAATGGGAAATTGAAATTTAACCATAGATCTTCTTGTTTAGAAGCCATATTCCTACCTCCTTTCAAAACCAGATGATAGCATATCACTTTTTAGCAAGATCAGCAACAGTGAATAATTCAATTAAAAATACTCTACATATAACTAGATATGGACATATTATACATTTGAAAATGTTTTAAAACTTTTAGTATTTAGATAAACTAGTTTATTTAAATACTCCGAAACACATTCCAAATAAATGAAAGTGGAATTATATTTGAAGAGTAAATTACATTCAATAGTCAAATTTTTGGAGGCGAAATGCCTAATATACTAAACTGACCAACAGAGCGATAAATATACGATGTTTTAGACATTCACAAAAATTTAGAAATAATGCTTGCAACAAAACAACCAATTCTAGTAAGTAACTCACCAAAAAATACAAATAACAATGAGAGTTACTAGATATATTTTGTGCATTTATATAAACTGTTATATGAAAACAATAAAACACTACTTAATTTCAGATTAATAAATCTAAAGGAACTTTAACATGCATCACACTACTTATTGCTCATACATACCCCTTGTGCAGGTCCTTTAGTTATTTGGCTCCGAGAGGAGACCAGCATTTGCAAAAATTAAAAAATAAATAAATAAACTAATTTGAATGTTATATTGTATATTATAATCATAATAATTAGAAAAATAATAATTTATAAGTTTTTTCCAATATTTTTGAGAACTAAACCATCAAGCTCTTATTTTCAAGGCCAAATTAAAAAAAATCCATGTAATTTTTCAGAATATTGAAAGATGTTTTGCGTGAAATACTTTAGAATAAAAAATAATATTCACTTAAAATTTTTCATTTTTTTTTTTAAATAAAAAGCTTATTTATATATTTAAATTGATAATTAGATAAATAAATAGTCAGTAAATGTAGTACCTAGTGAACTAATAACACAAGTTACAACAAACAGTTCATTCCTATTCCTTGATATCAAAAGCCTCTCCGCAAAATTGATCAAAAGTTGAAAATAGATTCATCAAACAGAATAATATAAAATTTAACAGCTACAATAAATATTTAAAAAGATTCCTTGATTCTTAAAGGAATTATTTTTCTTAAAAAAATAACAAAGACAATTTAAATATGTATATATTTGTAAAACAGACAAGGTTGTATACAGTTTTTGATTCTTAAATTATTTTTAGGATTGTTATTATTGGCTAAAGAATTATTCGCTCAAAAAGAAAGAATATCTCTAAAATATACTCGTTTGCTACATTTCAATACTTCATTAGCTAATACCCAAAAAAACCCCAAATCTTTTGTTTTTTATAAATAGTTTCACATATATGTATCCACACATGGGCACTTGTGAGACACACACACACACTTAAATAATAAATACATACATACATCTATATATATATATATATATATATATATATATATATATATATATATATATATATGAATGATTATTATTTTTTTATTATTAATTGGCTCATAGAGGACCATTTCATTTATGTTGAACTAATTTGTGCAAGGTTAAATATTAGCAAATAAAAGTATTGTATTTTATTGGATTTGAACAGATGAAATATCAGATTTATTTAAACCAAGAATTCCATCTCTTTTTTACAAACACCATCAAAATAGTTTTAACATTAATCTACAGATATTACTCTTTCATTTATGTTATATTGTTTAGTTTACTGTGGCATATTCAAGTGTGTAATGTTTTACTATCAATAAAATCAGAAAAATTTTACTTTGTTCATTTTCGAGCACAGGCTAGATTGGAGAAGAGAGAGAAGAATATTTTATTATGTTTAGCAAGTGTATTAGAGCCAACACTATAACTAACATGACTAATAAGAGCCCCAATGAATAAACACAGCATATAAATCATATACTCACTGAACAGTCTGCTTTTGATAATTGAACACAGCCAGAATCATCATTTCTAATACAGCATGCAGTTTCTCGTTCTCTTTCCCTTCCCTTTTCTATTTCTTTTATAATTTTCGCATCCCTCCTCATGCAAGGAGCAAACTTAGCACCTAAATGTATGAGATCCGCCTAAAACCAAAACATTTAAGAGTAAAATCATTTTGAATAGTAATTATTATATACAATTGTTACATGTTTATTTTATTGAAAATGCTATTATCCAAATAAATTTACCAATACAGTAATTGGTAAATATGTAATTCTATTTTTTTTTTTTTATCCTTCTCTTAAATAATTAATTCAAACTGTAATATAAATAGGCTTCTCTTGTGCGTCTATCGCCAATGATAGGAACAGTGTTAAAAACTAAAAGATTTATTTTTATTACTAAATACTTAATGTATTGTAAAATTAGGCCTCTTACCGCTCGTGGTCCAAGCCAGAAATTTGCTGGCTCTGTGTAGTCCACCTGCTGCAATGAAAGACTAGTAACCAAAACCTGTAAGTTAAATCAGTTAGTTAGTAGTTATTTATATGTATACAGAATACTACAATATCTAATGCCTTGAAAACAGGATTAATTTTAATATTATTTTTGAAATAATTTAAAAAGTGCTTTCCCTTCCATGATTCATAGAGAAATTTACTAAGACAAGCATAATACTGGAAAAAAAACAACATATATCCCTCCCTTTAAATTAAATCCATTAATAGAAAGATATACTATAAAAAGGTTCCAATTCAAAAAATTGAAAAAATGTATATCATTTGATGAGTTAGTTCTACTAGTATATATGATAATGTTGTTGCATCTTTCTGTGGAGGTCCTGACTGGCTGATCATCAGTACAACTAATAAATGGTGTCCTTTCAGGAGAACTTTTTTCAATCAGGACAAAAGTAATATTGAGTGGTTGATCAATATTCTGGTTACTTCCTAAGTCCTGGTGTCAGTATTAGGTTGTTTATATTATGTTGTTTACATGTGATTACATAATAAATTGTTGGTCAATTAGATTGATCTTGCCACAAACAAAGTCATTTTATGTGTAAAAACCTAGTATAATAATTTCGTTAATCTCAATGTTGGTTGTCAGTTTCTTCCTGATATGTGAATTCAGTCTTCTTCAAAATAATTATGTCCATCATCTCTGTTTCCTCAATTAAAGTCAAACAATAGAAAATTAATGCTTATTTGGAAAAAAAGGGTGAAGAGGTTTTATGAAGCTAAGGAAAAAATATATATTGATGACTATGGGATTGACGTAGAAGGTAATCCAAACAATTACAATATAATAATAGTTAACATGCATTCCTAATCCATAATTTATAATTCAATATGAACTTACAAGTCCTGATTGATGACTGAGATCTACTCCAAAAGGCCCAAAACCATATGAGATAAGTGAAATAACAAGAATGAGTATCTGAACCGTTGACAACCAATATGTAAAATATGGCCTATGGTCTTCAAGATCCTCGAGCTGCTCCTTTACGGGTTCACGAGCAAGAACTGAGGTCTTCAAAGATCTCCTTCTAAAATAATAGAATATTGTAAGTAAAAAGAGAAATTAAAGTATAGAAGCTGGTGAAATTGTTAACTGCACATTGTACTTTTTAATTTCCATTTGCTGATATGCCAGTTTATTTTAACTATGTAGACATAGTTTTTAAGCACATAATATATTTTGATAGCTTTGGCAACTTCATTAAAAAAAAATTTGTAAAAATAATAAGAAAAGTCTAAAAGGCTTTCTCAAGATTATTTAGTTTATTCTATACAAAAATTAACTCATACAACAATAGCTTTAGAAACAGACAAATTTTCTCATAAGTCTGTCATGAAGGGGTTGCATAAGCAGTAGATGGGAAGCTGTTACTGATGTCATCTCACAATCTATTCTATATTTCTCCTATAATAAGAACACTCTGTGTTGGCATATTACCAGTAAGGATTAGAGAGGTAGGAAGAAGAGCACTACTTATTCCACAATGTGCTGATCAGTGAAGAGGTTACTGGATGGTGGGTTGTTGGACACCCACAACAGACATTTCTGGGCTCCAGAAAAAAACATACAAACTAGTAAAAATGCTAGGATTTCAATAACTTAAGAACAAAGAAGGAATAGAAAACCATCTTTGGGGTCTTTCATAGTTTTTTATGCCCTTTCTAAAAATGTCATAAAACTGATAGGTACAGAGAATGTGCCTTTACCCTTGAAGGCCTATATTTACAGTTGTCGGGCAAGGGGGTTTGAGATCTGATGACAAGGTGTAATAGAACACTACCAGCTCTACAAGTTTGCATCTTTGACATTTTTCACTAAAATGCATCTTTTTCAAGACAAACACACACACAACAAACGCATGCGCGCGTGCGCGCGCACACACACACACACACACACACACACACATATATATATATATATAAGAGGGAATATGATGTTAATGAAGAGTGGAAGAGACTTTTTGGTGATGCCATAGATCTTTTGAAGATTAAGGACATAGAACTTTTCCCATTTACCTGAACAGTCTATTGGCGAAGCTCTGGCCTAATTGCCTCCTATCTGAATTATCATGGGCCCGATCTAGATCAATGCCAGATATCCTGCTCAAACCTATATGAGCACTTCCTTCTCTTCTACCTTCTACCGATCTCTTCCATGAACCTTGCCTGGAATGCAAAACAAGGATACATTAATATTTGTGAATAGTTTAAAGAACTAGCAAGAAAAGAACATTATAAGGCATATAGGGTTGTTTCTCAGCCATTGTGGTCATACTGTGATTTAATTAAATTTATTTTTAACTAGATAATGTACCCGGCGATGCCCAGGAAATCATTGTTGACTGAATAATGATGCTATTTTTTTAGCAAAGCTTACTCAATAACAATTAAACAATCATATTGAGTTTAAACACATTTTGTCTTTAGTCATAATGGCATTACAAATTAACTTTTAATAGTTATACATGGTACATAGTTATTTCAATAACATCAGCATATTGGAGGAAATAAGATAATATATACCAGAATTAAAGAATTTGATTCCCCACAACTTCAGCTGTCACAAGTTGTGCAAATTCAGTATGATTTTGTTTAAATAATACATTATAAAAAAATTAAATAATCGAAATGCTCTTATAGCTTACATTTCTATTGGAAATAAATAAAACAGTTATTTTCTAGTGAAAATAAATAACAAATGTGGTGGGGGGGGGCAGAGATTTATAAGCTCACTAATCCGAATCATACTTAGAACTTTCACTAAGTCTAAAAACATAACATCATTTGTAATAGTATTCCTATATCTAATAAAATACAAATAAAACTAAAATAGAATTTTACTTTACTACAATAAACATTATTAATAAAATGGCCTCCTTCAATAGTATATAGTGTATATCATGCTTATAATGTGTTGTATCACAAAATTGTAATGACAAAAGTTACTCTAAATAACAAAATAAACAACTTCTGTTATTTGCATGTTTGCTGAAAAACCAATAGGAAACTAAATATTGCGATTTTTCATTTCAGGCTTCCCTTACAATCCCCCACTCCTGCTTGTCCTTAGAAATGATCATTCAGCTTATAATCATGGAGAAGTCAATGATAATTCACACGCTGAGTTTTGTTTAGTTCGGATCAGTCAATTGTAACCAATAAAATTATTGTTCCTGTTATAGGTTTTAATGTATATTCCGTTTATAATATGTTATATAAGAAAAGTGCATATAATGAAAGCTACTATTTAACTACTAAAGTTAGTTGTTTGCCGAAAAACCAATAGGAAACGAAATATCGCAATATTATTTCAGGCATTAGAAAAGTTAGTATGGTCTTTAAGTTTTCATAAATTTTTTAATGTCCTACACAACTTTCTTAATTTTTTCTTTCGTAAGAACCGTCTTCTGACAACAGCAAACACAACAAAAAAAGAATTAGTGAAACCGGTCCTGTTGGGCAGCTGGTTCTTCCCGTCCCAATTAGCTTTAGTTGCAAAAAGTGGATGTTAATAAATAATTTTTTTTTTTTTTACTTTTTATATTATTGAAAAGAGTAACTCTTTGTTGAAATATAATATACACTTCAAAAGGCCTAAAATTGGCGATGCATAAGTGCAAAATAGCAAGAATTTATTAAACACTAAATGATATACTGTGGTCTACATAAGGCTATCCTAAACTGAAGAAATTGGGAAGAATTTCACTCAAGGGTAGAATTGTTAGTAAGCTACTCACTTATAACCTATAGACTGCAAAAGGTGACTTATGGTAGAAATTAACCATATGTGAATGCAGGCTAGAACTTTAATATACCCTCAGTCTTATTGCACTGAAATGGTAATTGTGATAACTCAGACTAAGAGGAACTCTTAATTTTACACTTTGAATATTTTTTTTGGTATAGTAAATATAAAGAGTAATCTTGCCTAGGAATAAATAATTTCCTTGTTCTATTTGTAGCTTTTTGGCGAAAAAAGGAATTAATGTTAAGTGTACTTCCTAGCAGCTAACCTAAAAGAAAGTTAACAGTATGAGACCTTAACAACAGAGGCATAGTAATCCTAATGTATTTAAACAAATATATACTCCCAAAGATAGTAAGCCTTAAATAGAGTGACTTACAGACTGAGGGAATAACTAATCTGCTTAATCCAAGCAGCACCAAGGTGTTTTAAATCCTGTGAAACCCAAGGGTGGGGGGTCACCAAGCCATACACCCCTTCCTAAGGGAAGGTGTGTCATGATTTTTTTTTGTTTTGTCAGCTTCAGTAAAACATAATAAATATATTTCTACCATTATGGGAATTAGATAATTACCACAGAGTGCCAACAGCTTACTGAGATGGAAAGCCTGACTAACAAGCAGATCTCGCAAGACGTCCCCCCTAGAGCCCCAGGGGGCTCTGTTTCTCACTTTATTTTGCTCCTTCTTCCCCAATATTTCTTCAATTCATTTCAATTTCTAGATATATTACTTTTATATTAATAGATTTTTTTTCCCAATTTTCCAACATTTTTATTCTAAAATTTATTGAAAAAATCAGAAGTAATGGTTCGATTAGACCCTGCCCCCGCTTGGTGCTGCTAGGGTTAAATAATGAAAAATTCTGTGCATTAATGGATCATTCACTAATTGCAGTCAGATATGAATTGGAACATGTCACTTCAAAATAGAACATGGTTACTAGTATTTGTGTAAAACATATTAAGCTGGTTTTTGTAGGTTAATATAGTTTTCAGAAAATTGTATGAAATACATCTCAAATCTCTAAATGTTTTTGATTTGGGCATGCACCCCCTACACCTTTAATTAATCAATCCAGTAATAATAACAAATCAATATTTTATTTTTCCAATAAATATCAATTTACTTATGACACCTTCAAATAATTAATTTCTTCCTTTAGGAGTTAGTATGTCTCAGTAAAAATATGCACTGTCCTTCAACAACATCAAAACTTTTTTTGCATTTTAACTCCAACTCAATGAATAAAGTAAAATCATGTTCAGAAGATTCTGATTAAAAAAATCACTTGGAATGCTTTCCTTGTTCTCCCTACACTTGACCTGGAACTAGTGTTTAACTTAAACAATGTTTTATGCATCCTGATTTCCATTGTTGAAGTTTTCTTTTTTTTGAAAGTTGATTTAGGACTTTGAACTTATGGAAAATTCAAGCCTTTTTAATGTTTAATGTTTCCTGCTACACTTAGAGAAACTACATAAAAAAAATAAAGAATGTTTTCATACATTTTCCAAATCTTGGTTTTATAGATAGCCTTTGAGAGAACAACAAAACTTATTACTTCTTAAAATTATTTGTTTTCATCCTAATTAATTGATTTATGCAAAATAACGTTCTTTTTCTTAAATGCAATGGAAGTCGGATGATGATTACATTCAACTTGTCTCATAGACAGGCGAGTCTACCATTAGAAGTTAGATAATTGATTGGAATTTTTTGGGACAAAAAAATATTATACATATCTCATTAGAAAAATAAATTAAAAAGTTGTAGTTTTTTATTTTAAAATGTTTGTCTTAATAGAAAAGCTAATTAAAATTTGCATAATTTTGAAAATAAACTATTGATTTAGTATGTTGTTGATACATTAAACATTACCCAGAAATACTGTTCTGTTCTATATGTCTGACATTTCACAAACCCATGTCATATTCCTGTAACCAAAATTGTTTGATAATTTGTTGGATGGTTCAAGTGATTTTAGTATTTCAGGATTACATCAGAATTCAAGTTAATGTTAGAGAACAATTAGGTAAACATGATTCAGGTTGTTTTCAAATAAACAAAATAATATATCTCAACTACCTTGACATTTAGGGCATAGGCTATATCAGTAAAAACCAGGAAATGTACCCACACCCTCTTCATAATCCAAAAAGTGTTTATGGTAGCCCATGTTACCAATCTGTGTATGTGTGTGCCAGTATATAAAATACCTTTAAGTGAAAGTAAATATCTGTTATATTTTTGTAACAATACCGGATTTGTTTAAGAAAAAGTTAAAGTTTCTTTTGCATGCAATTAGCTATGACTCTATAGATCTGAGGAAAATGCAATATTTGATTTTACTAGGGAAAATGACTTTAAAAGTACTAGCATCATAAGCACACCTTTCTCTTGTTCTTTCAGGTGTAGGCCCAAGAAGGTCAGCAGTGGTGGAGTCTCCAAAGTCAGCAGGTGGAGCTGGCCTTGGTTCTTCTATGCTCGGCCGGTCAAAAAACACCTGCAACAAATATTAAATATAAGTAATTCTATGTAATGTTAATTCAATTAAATAAAACCACTTATCAACAATCATTTCTAAAACCTGTATGCCTTGTGACCTACAATCATAAATTAAAATAAATCAACAAATAAAATGAATTGCAATATTTTAAAATACTGTTCTTCAAGGAAAATAGAGAAAAAGAATTAACTAATGGTTAAAACATTAAAGCTTTCATGAAAGTAATTAAAGAGTGTGTAACCAATGATTTGTTGACACTGTATGATGTCTTTGTTATTTATAAATATACATTCTTTGCAACCAAAACAATAAGATTTTTGGGTTTATTCTTCATTCAAAATTGTTATCTTACTACGAGATAAACGTGCTTTTATTATTAATAAATTATATGTCTGCTAGTTATAATAGCAAAATTTTACAACGGTTTAAAAATAAATAAGATGACTGCATGCAACAGACACATTAATTGTAACTGTAATTGCAGTTGTTTGTCTATTAAATTTACTCCTTTGGTACACATATATTTACAGTGGATCAGCTATTTAAATTTTTTTATAAACTTGATAATTTCATAATGAAATAATAGTTTCAAGACTTTCAAATCAGTATAATTGAGTAAATGTTGAGTCCATATTCCATTATTCAATATTTCAAAAATAGAAATCACTTGATTTATTTTTATTTTTGATTGCAATCTCATACGTATCCATATTTTGTATTTAACCCATTTTCTGTGGGAGTGGCCATGGTGCACCAAGAGTGGCCCTCTACTACTCCCCTATAACTTATGTGTGCTGAATACTTTCCCTTCCCATTCATCAAATTCCCACCCTCTTTTGATGATTACTTCAACTGAACACAGTGAAATTTCTGAAACATATTATATTTTGTACAGTTACCATTAAATACTTGATATGAACTTCTCATTAGTTATAGAAACAATTATTTTACTTATGTATGATCAGTATTATGTAATAATAATAACCTACATTCTTGGGAAATAAGAAAAAAATAGTAAATTTTTTGCAAATAATAATAATGTATATCACTAACAATAAATAAAATAAACTTTGTCATTCATTTTACTTAGGTCAATAATAAACTAAAATGAACCAATGTAAAAAAAGTTCAATCTTCGATCTTAGAGGGTTTTAACACAAAAGATACCTTTTCCTTTCACAATAAATAGGTTCAAAATAATTCATTTCTTAAAAATTAATTAATAAAAATTGTAAAGAAACAGAATGAAAACAACTATGAAGTGCTTCATATGCAGTGCCGAGCACTCTCTGAGCAAACTTTTGAGTTCCAACCTTCCAGTTTAGGACCAGTTCTATCATATAAATGCAAAAGATAATAAGTTCATCATACATCATCATCGATGGGTGACTGGGGAACAGTGGAACCACCGCCTATTGTCGATGGCGAGTAGCTCCTTGAGGATGGTCGCCGCCTTTCAACGGGTTCTCCTGAACGCTGCTTGTTTAACGCCTATATTAGAAATACATGGATTAAAAAATATATAATATTTTCGTTACTCTTATTAGTGTAGAATTGAGTTACATTAAATAATAAACCAAAAACTTCAATTAAATTAGGCATTTATTCAAAACATTATTCTCTTTTTAGAAGATCATGTCTCATTTTAGAAGTAGAATTTGTAAACAATACTTTCTATGTGATTCAAAAATGGATTAAGACTGCCGTAATCATGTGTTCATTTGGTGTCATCGCTGTATTGTTTCTCAAAATCTTTAAAACTTCTTTCTTTCAAATTTATTTAAATCAATTTTGTTAGTTAGTTTAAATCAATTTACTAATAACCACACTTAGAAAGAAAATTGAGTCACATGGGAGTCCAAAAATGCATTAGAACATTTACTACTGTTGGTACTATTACTGACAGTTTTATAAATTCAGTTATTAACTAGAATTAAATTATGATTCTTGAAAATATAATTTTACACCTAAATACTATTTTATAATAAAAGCCAAGTGTACATTTCTAATGATTTTAGAATACACAATATTTATTTAGTAATGTATATTTATCTTTCATTAATTTTTTGATTATACAGAATAAATTTAAACTTGGAACTTTGGGTTTCTTGGACCTCTGCCTTTATATTTTTCTTTGTGATTCTTGTAACAGTGCAACGGATTTTCTTTAGTGACTTCCTTCTTTTCCTTTTATTCCATCAAAGAATGCTTCATAAATGATGAGATTCCCGCCTGGGCAATAGAAATTTATTTAGTGACAAACTCATGAAATTTAATCCTTATATAGTCCCACCCTGGCTAGAAAAGGGTGGTAACCAGTAGATAATCCGTCCCAATTAGCCATTGTAGCAAAAATTGGGCGTTAATAAGTTATAATAATTAAGTCCAGTTTTCTGAGAATAAACTTTCCTATGATAATAATAAATGATGGGAAACGTCTCCACCTTAAAGAGGCAATATATCTGATCATAATTTATTTCCTGACTTATTTTTATGACAATTATGTTAGGGTTTTATTTTATATTTAAAACCATGCTTAAGTGGCTGTGATTGCCTTTGAAGGGGAAACGAAAGACTTTTTTGTAGAAGATAAGTATTTCCATGACTGTCTACAGCAAAAATGTTGGAGAGTTGAATAGAATTATATTGAACTCTGTACTTTTAATGTCTCAAAACTATCTTAGTTACTTATATATTACCTTTTACTCATTATTTCTTTCCAAATTGAAACTGCATTTTTTTGGTTATTATAAATGAAAAACCTTTGAAAAAGAATATTTTATTTTCCAAAGTGCTGAGTTATAAAATAAGTTTCTCATTGGGGGTCTGGGAACCATAAATAATACCCTAGTATGTTATTATATTTAATGCTGAGGCTCCAGGCAATAATTGCTAATATTTTATGATTGATTACAATAATATCTCTTACTGCAGCTAGGATGGCAACACCCTTGAAGGTCATGCTGGCAACCGAAGGTTTTTGCCGGAGAGGGCAAGGTTCGGCAGTCCATCTGGAGTCAGTATCATCTTTGATGGTGCTGGAGTCGGTACCAAGTCCCTACAACATTAAGGAATAGTGTTAAAGCTTATTATATATTTTTGAAATTAAATTCTTTTCAAAGAGCACACTTCCTATAAAAACCTTTTAAAAAGTATTATAATCAATTTTTTTTAATGGATTCTCCTCATATTTTGATTTTTGTTTTCAAATAAAAACATTGAATTTAATATTTATCATCCCAAAATTGAATTAAATGGTTAAATCTTAAAATCTCATTGTTGAAATAGTCCATCAATCTAAATTCTTAATGTTAAAATATGTGAGGCAAGACTGAAGGACCATTAAAGTTATAGTTTGCATTACTGGCTAATACCCATTAGCCAGCTTATGCAGGCCATGGGTCATGAAGAGACAGCTCTCTTTCAGTTCTGGCCTATAGAGGAATGCTCTTTACTCTTCAGGATACCTCTATGGTTAGTTTTATACAGGAGCACCTCCATGTACTTATGGCCATCTTCCTTTTTTGTAAATCGGAACTCAATGTTCATGGGGAAAAAAAAGGAACTGTGGAATTGGTATTAAGATTAGAAAATTAATTTATTCAGCTTTAGAAAGAAGAATTTGGGGTAAAGTGTGAAGAAGTCATGAACCGGAGTATGATTTAGTGAAGTGGCCTTAAGGCTAAGTATTTTCTCAGCCAATATTAACACCTAACAAATAATAAACTATTATTTATCTGAAAATTATCTTCTGCTGCCACAGTTTTCTAGCCAGGGTTGGACTTTTAATTAGTTTTTTCACTGCTAAATAAATTATTTTTCCCCATGCATCAAACTCTTGACCACAGTTTACTCTAAGTGTAACTAAGACCATTGTCTTAAAACATATAGCAAACCTGAACACCGTATTAGCTATTGTTTAAAAGCTGTAAATATGTTTTAATCGCAACAACAGATAATATGGCTACATATTAAATAACCTTTGGGAGCCCATCATCCCTCTAAGGCAGAATACCATAAAGGAGAAGGAAAACGAAATCGAAGGAATGAAAGAAAACACCTGGAAGGGAGTCACCAGACAAGCTATAGACACTCACACACATGTACACGCAGAGGTTTAGTGTTAAGTCGATTCTGAAAACAGAAAAAACACTTGTGCAATTTATGACATTTTCTTGTTGGAGTTTATTTACAAAGTAGACCTTGGAAGGACGTTTCCTCTCAGTGGGGTGGGAAGAGGATGAGTCACCAAGAGATAGGAGAGTTTGCAGGTAGTAGTCTACAACTGGAACAATAGGCCTCCTGTCTGCTCTCCTATTTAACTATAGACCTCTAGCCAATAGAGTGCTTCTCTTCTCTATAGATACACCAACCATCCTTTCTCTAAAACAGGCTCCTATCTCCTACCCATTATTATTAGTTTTTTAAGCATATTTCCCTTGGGGGAAATCAGCTATTGAGGTTGTATTCATGATGCAATTTCCAAAACATTTCTTCAAATGTCCATCGATCCTACCATCAAGATTTTATTTACAAGAAACATTCTTTTCAACTGAGTTTCTTACAATCCGAAGAGCAACATTAAATAATATGTTTCTTAATAGGGACAAAATATAACAATTTTTGTTTTCTAATTACTAAAAATTTAGCAAATTAACACCAATATTTGTGGCGGAAATAGAACATACTGTCTACAAGGTTTCATTGGCGCATTCCAAAGTTTTATAGTGTAGGGCCTATTTATTATAAAGGTAGAACTTGATCGATATGATGCGTGTGGACCTTGTAATGCTGCTCAGACAGGTAGTTAATAGGAGGTAGATTGATGGTCTCTAGGGTTACAGTTACCGGCAACAGGATAGTATACGCAAATAGATTCTCTGCCATTACTCACTAATTCCGAATTAGAAGGCTCTGTTCAACAGTGAGTATGCTGTTCAATTTTACATTTTGATAATTAATGCCATTATCTTTATAAAATATCATTACTGTTACATTATATATTGTTGCGAAAACTATGTACATGAAAAATTAAACAGAGTTAATCACATATTGAAGAAGTACAAAGTAGATGAAAGGAGCCGATCGATGGTCTGGGCCGTTATCGGCAATGCCCGCCCGGCATCTAGACGTGTCTAGACAATTTCCTTTGATGTTTACCGCCCGGCTATAAAAGCGGCTCTGCTCGTCCCGAGAAGTTTATGATAATAAATAAATTACAGTAAAAGGCAATCCTCACCCAACAATTCTTATCCTATCCTACATCAAAGCCCGGTATGTATGTGTATATCCTATGTATATGCATGTGTACATGAGGTACTTGTTTTTATTTCCCATTCTTGCACGTTTTTCTTTCGCTTAGTTTTCTTCGCATGCCCTTCTTCTACGCATGATTTTTCTTTTGGTCTTTCTTCTTTAGTCAGGTGTAGGGGGGGGGGAATAAAAATAAAAAACCGAGAAGTTAGTTTGTTCTCGGCTCTCGTGAAGTGAATAATAGTGCAGCTTTAGTGAACAGTGCGTTTTAGTTACAGTGCGGTAAAGTGTTTTATGTGAAGAACAGTGTTGTGCTGTTATCTTTGCGAAGATCAGTGCAGTGCCGTGTTTTTGTGAACTTCAGTTATCACAAGTGAGTTATTGGACTGTCTTATAAGAAGATCAGTGAAGCTATCAGTGCTACCTGTGAGTAGTAGTTAAGAATAATTAACCAAGTATGTTGTGCATTGTTAAAGAAATTGTGCAGTTATAACAATTTTGAAGCTTGTGTTTGTTTAATTTTGCAATCCAAAAGAACTCTAATAAACAACGTTTATTATTCTTGTAATAAACGTAACAATATTTTTGGCACTTATGTAACACTGCTAATTATTTAAGGGGCTACGAAAAGTCACTAACGAACCAAATATACTATTAAATATATGTTGTGAATGACATAGATGATTGATTCTGGTCTTTCATTTGCTGCTGTGCTGAAGTTTTTTCTTTTTTTTTCTTTTTTTTTTCTACGCACGATTTTACTTGTTTACCGTAAGCTTCTTCGATTTTGAAACCGATAGAAGTATTTTAACAGCTTCTTTGGAGGCAATTTGTAGGCGGGGTTGGAAGCTTATTGGAAACTGTCAGCCGTTTCCAACTCGTCCAACCAAACCAATTCTGCCAGGTCCGATAACGATCATAAATAAATACATAAGGCCAGACAAAAATTAAAGAGATGAAATAAATTCGCTTTTGCTCATTTTAATTGTTTTCAAATATTATATTCTAATGATTGTATAAGTTATTATTCATCTGCATAACACGTTCTCTTTCTTATTCAACTGTTAGGAATATTTGATATATACATCATTCACCATCATGAATATTTATTGGGTTTCAGAACTTGGCAAGTTGGAAGACAAACAATTAAGCTTAAATAAACGCCCGAAATAATTTTATTTGTTTTATTTATTCTCAGAGAATTCAGGAGGAGTTGATTTAAACATTTCGTTTTGAGTACTTGAGACATTTATTTTTAAATGAATGCAGGTTTAGTTGTCATTATATATGCTCATAGATGTTCTGGATAATATTGAAGGAATAAGAAGGATTTCAATATTTTGTGAAGTTCAGAATGGTGGACAGTAGTAACTATGCAAATTTCTACGCATGACCTACTATGAGATACCATAGGTATTCCTACAACATTTAACTACATACTGAAAGTTCTAATTTCTAATGTTCTCTTGCGAAGATACGTTTTGGTCAAGGGGAAATATCTCCCTACTCTACTGACTGGTGCTGTGACCTGCCGAGAAACTTAATAACATGTTAGTAAATAATAACTTAGAAAGGACCATTCATCTATGTTTTATGTATTTGTAGCGGTGGTAAAAGAAATGTTATTTTTTTATCATCGGGATGATTCCAGAAAGACTATCTACGTCTTCCATCGGTTTGAATATTTTATCCTGGTATATGTTATGTAAAGTCACTAAAAAAAAAAAATGTCTGCATAAATTTGTGAGCTGTGAAAAGGAAAAATGGAAGTTCCTAATATGAAAGGCTTAGAGGAACTAACTAAATCATACATATATGTAAAACTATGAATGAGGAGAAGGGAAATACAACTGAGAGAGAAAAATAAGGAATTAAGGCCAAGACTTGTTTACAGAAGATATCAGGCTCTTGTTAAACACTGAGAATTAGTCTCTTCCTGAGTCAGTTTTCTAAATTTTTATTGGAGCACTTTAATGTTATTTCCTGCTATTGATTACCATTCGAGGGGATTTTCACTGATAATTAGACTTCATAATTTAAAATATGTATAATATATAATATATATATATGAACTTTTGGGTGAAAGTGTATTTTACTCCCCCCCCTTGGTGGCGCACGATGACGACGGCGGCCATTTTGTTTTTCTAACTTTATCTTTTTTAACACTTTAAAATTTCCTAAATACGCCATCGGTGGTTTTAAGCGAGGGCGGGGATTATAACGAAACAAGATGGCGGCGAAGGGGGGGGGGAGGGGACTAAACTACACTTTAGCCAAACTTTTGTACGAAAATATAAGCAACGCCAGAGCATAGATTGCCTCGAAATTCTTACGGGAACTAGGAGCTTTGGATGCTAGAGAGCCAAATCTGGACTATATAACTGCTTCTCATAAGCTAAAAAACTTGACGCTTCTAATTTTGTTGAAGAGCACTTTATCGGTCTTTTTGACCTCATAATATTAATTAAAAAGAAAAATGATTTTTTAAAAAAATGTCTAATAAGTTACTCTCAATAGACATTGTACGGGCCTTCAATTCCAGTTGCATCACCTCTATAGACGAATCTAGCTAGCTATTTTTTACCCCATATAGAAAATTACTTAAAATTTAACATTTCTATAAGAAAGCTAAAAATAGTAAGTCATTTAAGAATTTCAAGTGAAGGCTACTTAAAATTATGCAATAGGATTATTGCCTATATAATTAAAGTAGATGAAGTTTGTAAATTGTATGACTAATTTATTTTTAATAGTGTAAAACATTTATTTTTGGAATGTCCTTCTGTAGACCCCTATAGGAAACAACACCTTCAGATATATATTCATAATGAGAAGGAACATTTATCATTAGAGAACATTTTATTAATTACAAGCCTTGACCAGTTAAACAATGTATTTTATTTTCTTAAGCGTGTAATTCACTACAAGAATAATACAAAAGTTTACATTTATAATGATTACCTACAAAATCTTCTTTAGAAGGGGTTCATTAATTATAATTACGAGTATTAGAAGAAGTTATTAAATTCATTATTTTTTTTTTTACATTAGAACACATGTATTTATTACATTATCTTTTTAATGAGCAGAATATTAAAAGAAACAAGTTCAAATACGTTAAGTGAAGGGAGTGAGTGATTCATAGCTAAGGAGACGATGTATATTTATCTTTTACTAATGTTGGATTATGTTAGGTGTTCAAAGTTATTCTACATTCAATCTGAGTCATATGAACCTTCCCCAACAACTCTCAGACAAACCTGTATTTATTATTTAAGTAGGGCTGGTAAAAATAACGATAGAAAAAGAGATTAGAATGAATAGATGACTTGTGTGCTGGTGTGGCTCCCTGTGATGTCATCGTGTGTCATTCCTGTGCGTAGGGTACTTAAATTTTCTTAGGTCATGCGTGAATGATTTTTCTTATCTTGGTGATTCAAGTAATTCTAGGGTTCAAACTGAGTCATATCAACCTTCTTTCGGAACTCACAGACAAACCTGTATTTATTATTTGCCGAAAACTGGTAATAATAACGGTAGGAAGAGATTTAAATGAATGGATAACTTGTGTGCTGGGATGACTACCTGTAATGTTATCGTGTGTCATTCCTGTGCGTAGGGTACTTAAGGTATGAGATTTAAATGAATGGATAACTTGTGTGCTGGGATGACTACCTGTAATGTTATCGTGTGTCATTCCTGTGCGTAGGGTACTTAAGTGTACTTAGCTCATGCGTGAATGGCTTTCGTTATTTTAGTGCTTCAAGAAATTCTATCGTTCAAACTGAGTCATATGAACCTTCTTCGGCACTTCCCAGACACAACCTGTGTTTATTATTTACATAGGGCTGGTAAAAATAACGACAGGGAAAGAGATTCCAATGAGTAACCTCTTCATCAACTCCGACACAAAATCTGTGTATGTGACATTCATCTAAAGCCTGTTTATCACGAATATGAAAATACGGCTTGCTAGAATCCTTGGCTATTTCAAAGGATGCGCCTGCCTGTACAAGTTTTATATACACAGACGCATCCAAAACAGACTATGGGACATACTACTACAATATACACGACAGAATTACACGCTATACTCTCAAGGCTAACGAACATCACAACTACTCAAAGAGATCTAGTCATTTGTACAGACTCATTGAGTTCAATAAAGTCACTCGAAGACATATACTCCACCAATCCCCTTATTATTGAAATTTTTAATAATATTCATAACTAAAAAAACAAATTACTATTTATTGGTTATCCGGCCATGTGGGCATAACTCGAAGTTATATAGTAGACAAAGTAGCGATACAATCAAATCAACTGAACTTGAACAAAAAGATTTTTTGGACGTAGCTCACTAAGGCGCTTTCTCTGAAATACGAAAACTCGTAATTAATGATTAGAATAATTTATGGTATAACTCTGACAGTAAACTTAAAGAAATCAAATAGGATACGCTCAACTGGACTTGGACTCAAGTAATAGAACCTCAAGAAATTGTACTTACACGCCTACGTACAGGACACACTAGACTAACACATTCATATCTAATGAGCAGGGAAGATGAACTTATATGTCGTTACAGCAACAGGACGATGACTGTAAGACACATATTAACTGACTGCACACAAGTAATAACCTACCCATGGCCCAGAAATTTATGTGAACTACTAGCCGACATTAGCCAATTTATATATGATGTTTTTAAGTATTTAAGAAATAATGGATTATTTGATGAAATATAAAAGCTATTAGTTATCATTATGAAAATTATATATAACGAGTACTGTATTTGAAGAATATAAGATTTGTCTCCTCCTTCCAGTTTAACTCTTTATAGTTTTTTTTTTTTTTTCTTATGTTGTAAATATACTAACCTTTTTTATTTAATTTTATGCATTGTATTCAATTTGTACATTTGTGAAATATTAGTTTTGTAGATTTTGAATATTTATTTAATTTTGTAAAATTATATTCTAGCATGTTTAAAGATGAATCGCCATTGTAGCGGTATCTCAAATAAATAATACCTGTACAAGTGAGGTGGACTGGTACTCGGCTTTGAGCTGACCGCACCGCCTGCTGGCTAGCCTCTTTCTCCTGTCCAGCCAGACAGATCTCTCCTTCTCGCTGTCCTCATGGACACCGAAGAATAGTGCAGTATTCTTCTTCAACTTGCTGAAAAACATAAATAAATAAATGTGTAAACCTCAAAAACATGATAACAGATTGGAAAAAGTGACTGAGAATTAACTCATATATGTAATTTAGTCATTAAAATTTTACCACAACCCATTTACATTGATACTATTATAAATTCATAACAACAATTTTAGCAGATTTCCCTTAAGGGAAATCAGCTATTGAGGTCGTACTCATGACGCGGTTTTCGAAAATTTTCTTCAAATGTCCATCGATCCTACCCAGAAGATGACGAAAATGAGGTCCGTTCAAAATTATATATATATATATATATATATATATAGATATATATATATATATTTGTCTGTTAACGCTCTAACGGTCGCGTTACTAAACTCGATATTTAAACGTTTTATGCAAAAAGACAGATATAGTTCGTTAATGGCTGAAATCGGACCAGTGGGAGGGGGGGGGGGTTTAGAGGGGGGATTTTTGAAAATTCGAAATATCTCCGTTACCATACGTCGGATCAAAATATTGTATAGAACCAATCTTATTGCAAATTAAATTTACTATAAATATTGATTTATACATTTATTCTCTGTCTTGAATATTAACCGAGATATTTGAATTTGTATTAAATGTGGGCCGATAACGGACGAGTGAGTTTCCCGCCAAAAGCTAGTTCGGCCGTAATTGTTCGGCTCTCGTATGGAGATTTTTCATTGTATAACTTCATGAGGAAAATCTGCTTAGTTTACGCAGCCCCTGCGTGAGGGACTTTTATTATTAAATTAAATTGGCTTATGGTAACCTTCCAAGAGATTTTTTTTTTTGCGTTAGAGGACTTCAGTGATGATAATGTTCTTATGACTGTTTTTTGAAAGAAATCATTTTTAAAATACACCAAACCTACATACTAATGAACTAAAAAGAGGGCCGTTAAAATTTAATTTTTCAGCCTTGGGCAAACGACTTAGGCACCATGAAATATCAATCATCTATTTCCTTTAGTAAAGTAATTTTTTTTTTTTTTTTATAGTATCGTTCAAAACAGGTCGACACATTTGAAAACATTACGTAGTTAATACCCTAAGGTACTAGGGGTTCATGAAGTACGTACTCCCAAAAATAAAAATCCAGAGGGAGTGAGTGAATATAGTGTGCATTTGTAAGGTATCAATCATTATTCAATATTAACCTTTTTTTGTACCTGACGTCAAGAAACCTATCCCTAAAAAGTGCATAATGAACTGCACAACAGATTCATAGTTTTATCAATCACTCATTCAGGTGATATAGTAATATTTATGCCCTCTAATAACCGTTTTAATAAAAACTGTGAAGGTAGAAGAATTATTACATGGATGATTGTTTTATCTCCTAAAAGGTATAGCCAATCAGGGATTGCTAAAACTATGCATTAGATGAGCTTTTCATTATGCTCTTATTATAGGAAATGTTTCTTGACATCGGGCACAAAAAAGGTTTAATAATGAATGCCATCAAAAGTAAGAGCGACCGGACTAAGACCAATGTATTTTTTGCCGTACCACTGGATGTAATAAAATGTTTTACGCTGAACCTCGCTTTCTCTGGACTTTTATTTTCGGGAATCAGTACTTGATGAGCCCGTACTAAAACTAATATATTGTGTAATCTCCCTCCCGCCTCCACCCCAGATGATTATTATTATAAAAAACCACAGAAAGGTTTTCACAGTGAAATAGTCATATGAAAAGAACTCGCGTGGAATATTTATCAATCTTACAATCATGTACCTCCTCTTTTAAAAAGGTCGTCCACAAGGTTACCTGTTGTATGGGCTACTGGAAATTCTCTTCGATTTCATTTTGAGAAGAGGGTTTCAATTGTGGCGGCCAATATCATTCCAGTTCCTTTAGAGAATATCTCGCCTGTGTGATATAACATGACAATATTGCAAGGTATTTACCGTTATAACATTGAAGCCTTACTTTGGCTAAATGTCAGTAGCTGTTTCACATAAGGCATCATCTTAGAAGATTTCCCTTAAGGGAAATCAGCTACTGAGGTTGTACTCGTTAGTCGATTTACGAACAATTTTCACAAATGGCCTCAATAGATGAGGAAAATGAGGTCCTTTCAAATGATATATACCTACCTATATATTTGTCTGTCAACGCTCTGGCGGTCGCAATTATTGTTTAATCGTTACCAAACCCGGTATGTAATCGTTTTATGCAAAGAGAAAGAACAATTCCTTAATGGTAAAAATCGGCCAGGTAGGGGGGGGGTTTAGAGGGGGAGGAATTTTGAAAATAAGAAATATCTCCATTGCTATACTTGAAATCAAAAAGTTGTATTTAACCAATCTTATTGAAAATTCAATTACCTATAAATGTTGTTATATACATATTTTCTTTTTCATGACTATTAAATGAGATATTTGGATTTTTTAGTTTTCATCATTTCTAAACCCCACTCCTGTTCATGTCATATCATCAATAAAGCTGTTATATTACGAAACACTTTATTCAAATCTTACAAATAAAATATTTCTTTCGACATACTTTTATTATGCCAAATACATGCAAATTAGTTGTGTGATGACGCCATCAATTAAAATGTTATGCATGCTATACCACCAGGTTGAGAATCTGCTTAGTTTAGGCAGCCCCTGCGTGACGGACTTTTAACAATCCACTACACGCCAATATACATACCCACTCACATATTTTTTTGTGAGGACAAATTGTCACATGACGTCTCTAACATTAGAGGCCAATAATCACTACTTCTTCATTCAAGTAGTAATTCAGTTAATCAGAATGCTGGGTAGATAAAACCCAAATCAGTAAGCCATATGTAGCCACTATTTCGGAATTTTAAAATTAAATTCCTAGTATTCTGTAAGGGGACAAGCCGTTGACATTTTTCAAGACATTCGAAATTCTGGCCCCCTAAACGGGAGATTAGTTGATGGAAAATTCAAATGCACGTCGGAACTCTGGAATTTATTTATTATATTTATAAAAAAGTAAAAGTTCCACCGCTTAGACAAGAATAATTCCGAGGAGACAATGAATCCTGAAATTTAAGTAAATTACTCGTTAATTTTCATGAATTGTTTGATAATTTAAGGTAAAATGTATCTGAAATAGAATTCCGAAAAGGTATTTAATAATATACCAGGGCTTTCATGTTTCCCTGAAGTTATAAGTAGGAAGGGTTGTCAGAATAATGTAAATACTAAAGAGAAACTGGAAAAGGAAGAGGGGTTGGAATGCTTACCTGGAATTGCTGTGTCAAAGCGATTTTACAAATCGACAACAAACAATTTACTGCAAATTCTTGACTTTTAAGTTAATCTCATCATTAAACCTTCTAATAAGATATATTTTCAAGTTTAATTTTTGTATAATACAGAATTGTTAAAAGTCCGTCACGCAGGGGCAGTGTAAACTAAGCAGATTTCCCTCTTGAAGTTGAACAATATATTGATCTACATACTGCTAACACAACAACACCGTAAATATTTAGTGAATAAATACAAACAATAATAAGAAACCTCCCGACGGGAAGCATCTAAACTGTAAACAAACAGGTCTGCCAATCTCTCGCCGGAAAGAAAATCAATTACTGAAATATATCAGAATGTAACATATTAATTTTATTGAAAACTATTTGTTATATCTAGTACTATAATTAATAATGAATCAGAATAATGTTTATCTCAATCAACCAAATTTTAGTAGTCCAAGAACTTATGAGGAGGAGGGCTGTCACCAGAACATATTTGCATGTATCTCGTATAATAAAGGTGTCTTGAAAACAATATTTGGTACTTAAGCTTCGAATAATGTGGTTTATTATATAACAGAATATTGTTTATATAACATGAGTAGAAGTGGGGGTTTGCTGGAGGCTGAAAACTGAAAAATGCAAATATGTCGGTAAATATTCAAGATGAGAATAAATGTGTATAACAATATTTATAGTACATTTCATATTTAATACGATTAGTTTTAGATGATTTTTCAATCCGACGTATAGTGACGGAGATATTTCGAATTTTCTAAGATTCCCTTTAACCCCCCCCCTCTCTCCTACTGGTCCGATTTTCATTTCAGCCATTAACGAAATTTTGAACGGACCTCACTGAAGGTTGAAAACAAGAAACCATGAATAACTCGCTTAATACTCAGTTACGAAGAAATGCATACAACAAGAATACCATCAATAGTTGGTTGTTAGATAGAACAAGGTTGGTTCTATAAAATTTTATGGTCCCTCATAATTGCAGATATATTATGAATTTTCAAATTCTTCCCCCTCTGTACTCCCATTATTCTACCAATAACAAATCCAGTCTTTATTACTACTGAAACGGTGAAATATCTTGTATGGTATAGATCAAATACAACGAATCAAATGTGTTCGAAACAAGAATGTAAAATCTTAATTGATGGCGTCATCGCACAACGAATTTGCATGTATCGGGCATAATAAAGGTCACCTGAAAACAATATTTGATATTTAAGCTTAGAATAAAATGGTTCATTATATAACAGCGAGTTGCTATTCTGACATGAGTAGGACTGGAGGTTTACTGAAGCCGGAAAACTAAATGCTATCTCGGTTAATATTCACGATACAGAATAACTGTGGATAACAACATTTATAGGCAATTAAATGATATTGGTTTCATACAGGTTGTCACCCCGATACATATTTATGGAGACATTAAGCATTTTAGAAATTCTCTCCTTTTAACCCCCTCCCCCCGTCCTATTTCAGGCATTAACGATCTTGACCTTTTTGCATGAAACACGTATATATCGAGTTTGGTAACGATCAAACTCATATTGTGACCGCTAGAGAAGTATATATATATATCATTTTGATCGGACCTTATTTTCATCATCTACTAGGTAGGATCGATGGACATTTGAGGACATTTTACAAAAATTGAGTCATGATGAAAATGACGTCATAATAGGCTTCTTATATGGTTATCTGTGATCTAGAGAGTTGTTGGGAGTTGCAGGAGAGTCAAGATAAATCGGGAATACTTCCTGGACTACATCGCAGTCCGCCATTGTCCAACCACTCTGCTTAATGGATTCCTGGTTTGTCCCCTCTCTCAGTTATTAATACGACCTTCTCTCTAACAGTTAGGCCACTTTGTAAGGGACTTACTCCCTTTTAAGAGGGATTTTTCATCTTGCTTTCTATACCAAAGTCATTCTCATCTTTTAACTCACTTTCATACATTTATGTACTATTTATTCAATGCTCATGTCCTACAATGAAAAATAGTTAGGCTCTATTGTTCCCTGGTTGCATTTATTTAAATAAAATAAAAAGAAGTCATTGTTATTGTGAATGAGTGGAAAAGATGAAAGGAAGATGGAGAAGGAAAGTTAAAAGCAAAGCTTTACATCTTTAATAAAGCTGTTTTAGTCATTTGGACTTTTAGGCGAACAAAAAGACCCATAAGGAAAGCCTAATGGCCAATGTAAGAAAAAAAAAACGAGGTTCAAAATATAAGACATTTCTGAGAATATTAAGAAAAGAAAAGCTAGGGTTAAAGCTTTGTTTTTAATTTTTAAACATATTGTTTGTGCCAATATTTTGTTAGCATGGGAAAAAGTAAATATGGAAATTAAATTGCTTTAAATCAAGGTGTAACAGTAATCATCTCCTAGAAAATGTGATATCAGGGAATCGCTGTAATACATAACTGCAGGCATTCTTCATAGACAGTAACAGAAAAAAAACACATAGATGTGTCTATGGATCTCAAAAAATGTGTGACTTTTTTAACATAAAGGACTTTTTAAGTTTAGCAATGATGATACTCTGCTACTTCTTATTATTATAAATCGACTAAAATTGTATTATCGTACCTCCCAGCTGTATGATCGTGACTATATATTCTAAAGTCTAGCTATGACGTCATCACTAAGATCAACAGTGGCTTCCAATCTCTAAAATCCTTCATCTATGCTTTTTTGCCAAACTGCCGGAATATGACATTCGGTTCGAAGCAGAGTACACTAGCACGAAGCTTCTAGCACACGATTTCTTCCGTTAAAGGTGAACTGAGAAGATATGCTGGTCTGAAATTCGGCATCGCCCTCACTTAGTCCGGTTATAGACAGGAGATTTGGTCAACTAGAGGCCCAAAAGAAATGACGTAGCATCAGAATTGGGTTCCACTCTGTTATGACTAAGTCCTTAGTCTGGATAAATTACATTAATCTACATGGGGTCTGCATTGCATTCAAGACAGGATGATTCTTAATATTCATTCTCACTGTGCATCTCCGAGCTTACGGAGCAAACATCAAAATTTAATCCTTAAACACCCTAAACCCTTGGCTAAACTATTCTGTAGGATTCTTCAATTATTGTATATTTGAATAACATATATATAAATTTGCGATCCATCCTATTTCTCTTCAATATAAAGTACATCCCACTCATTGATTGAAGCCATGACGGTGTAACTGTTCATTACTCTATATGTGTAGCCTAGAATCGAACTGAAAGTGTGGTTACTGTGCGTTTCAATACAGAATTGACCGAATAATGAATAATCTGATCGGTTGGCGTCAAACTAAACTTTATCCATGTTAAAATAGTTAAGAAAATCACCGTTTAGAGACGGACAGCAGGTTCTCCTTCCGATTAAGGCCAATATGACACAAATTTACTTCCATCCAATGGCAGCTTTTCCATTGGCCATATTGATTTCCTATTTGAGATGAGCTCTTTATTTTCACTTGAATTGCTGTAAATATATTGTTATAAGTGATCAAAATTAATTTAGTTCTGTTTAGTAAATAAGTGCGCTGTTTACTGTAAAACTGATGAAGTTATAAAATGTAAAAAATTTAAATTAGGCAGCCATTGTTCTAATAACCAGGCACAAATTATTGCCGTCTTACATACATAGTATTTTTTTGATTAACTTCACACGCTTCTCTATTTGCAGTGGATGTCAGTGAGTCTGCGAAGGACTTCCTTCTGGCTTCAACTGAAGTCACGACATCCGCACTAAAAATGAGTACCTATATTGGATGACTTGGATTACCTTTTCTGGGGCAAAGATGAACAATATGGGGGAGTTAGTCACCTTGTCTCAATCCTGACCTAGAGCAATTATGCAAAATTTAGACGTAGTAAATAATTCTCCTAATAAAGGATATATGTTACACCCTTTTTTAGGAAAATTATTTATTTCGTCTAAATTTTACACAATTTCTATTATTGTATATATTTCTAGGTCAATGGTGTACAACGTATGTTGGGATTATTTACTTTTAGTTCTTGAAAAAATAATGAAAACATACATCGATTTAAATTGAAAATAAATTAGTTCAAAGGACTTCTATTATTTGTATTTTTCACCAAGAGGTATACCTCTTATATAGGTATACCGAACATAATAGTAGAGTAATTATTGGCACTGGCGGTCGGAATTGAATTTGATTGTTATCAACGACGAAATATGTATTTCTATAAATGTTGCATGTTTTCTGCATCTCGAGCATTAATCGAGATAATTGCATTTTTTAGTATTCAGCTCAGTAAAGCCGCACTACTACTCACGCGATTTTCAATGTGAATAACTAATTCGCTAAACATCTCATAACAACCTAGTAGTTCGATTTCTGTTTCCAAAGGCTTCTGGTTACATATGAAATAGAGACTAAATGGTGGCTAATCATCAGCGAGTCATGTGACCAGCTGGAGGGAAATTTCTTAGTAAACGCAGCGCGTGTGTGCTTATATATTTCTTATTCTGTTAACGCTCATGCAGTCACAATTTTTGAATGATTTTTACAGATGTATTATTTAAACTTTTCATGTTAAACTAAACTGTTATCACGGTTGAATTTTCTGGGAATGAATAAGAACAACGTTGGAATACAATAATTAGATTATTAGTAATTATATAATTAGTCCTTCACAAAATTAGTATGTCGCTTAGCTGTTTCAATTAGTACAGGAGGTCATCTTTAGATCCTCTAACTGTTACACAACTGTTGTACGATGAGACATCAGAACGGGCTCAGTTGTATCCCAGCTGATGATCTGGGTTGTCCTGAAGATAACCGTTGTCAATGAAAGCGCTAAAACCATCTAACAATTGAACACCATTAACTTCAAGTTTGTTAATTAGCCTAAACTAGAGGAAGTGTAACTTTACAGGAGGGGAAATATAATATCGTTTACAATTTAACAAATAGCTTTCTCAAGAAAATTTATTATAACATAATATTTACAATGCAACACATAATAAATAGCTGAACTATTTGTATCATTGCTTGCTAAAACCAAAATTAAGCTGCTAAATATAAACTCTGCTGAATATAGAATATTTAGAGGCCTTTAAATTGTCTTCTTCAATAACACCATGTGACAATTTCGAGGAGCGTTAGATAATGGGGCATGCCTATGATGCTAACGAAGGTTTTAGCGAAAGATTTTAGATAAGTTTTGTTGAGCGGGAAGACAGTAAGTTGTAGGAAGTTCAATAAGGAGAGAAGGCAAGTATCCTAAAAGTAGACGTCAGCTGTGGTGGAAGAGAGTCAACAGACAGTTCCCAGGACATCTCCCCTTGTCTCCAACACTAACGGCTAGGGGTCGATAAAACCCCTTGGCAACAAGTCAGCCCAAAACCTATCTTGCTCTTGAACAAATAACACAGTACATCACCTAAATTATTCACCTGAATAAAATTATTCAAGCATTACTGTCAACCCTCGCATTTGGGTACGTCAATATATTATATTTATACAACTATAACTATTATATATATATATATATATATATATATATATATATATATATATATATATATATATGGGTTTGGTACGTCATTGATGAATTTTTCCTCTCTCCCTCTCTCTCTCTTTCTCTCTCTCTCTCTCTCTCTCTCTCTCTCTCTCTATATATATATATATATATATATATATATATATCTATCTATATATATATATATATATATATATATATATATATATATATATATATATATATGGGTTTGGTACGTCATTGATGAATTTTTCCTCTCTCCCTCTCTCTCTCTTTCTCTCTCTCTCTCTCTCTCTCTCTCTCTCTCTCTCTCTCTCTCTATATATATATATATATATATATATATATATATATATATATATATATATATTCGTAACCATATTTTACCCGCTTCTTAAATTGTTTGAAAATGTAACTACACTGGGTCAAAAGAACAAAAACCTCTTTTCTTCTGATTTCTGAAAAATGAAGATTTTCTATAAATTTATTGCACGAGGTATTTCGGCAGATCCATGAAAGGAATTAAAATAAATCTTCATTGTGGGAGACTTTATTCTTCATCCCTATTTTTAAAATCTCCCACTTTCTGCATCCTACACAACATGGCAGCCAGTCGAACTTCAACGAGTGCACTAATTAGAACTCAGCTAACGTTGGAAATCATTTTATCTGCGCTGCCCCTTCGTGGCTGTTATTTTATAGCTGTGGCCCACTGAGAGCTTTTATTGTCCAGGATCTAAGTATAACTGCGTTTACGTCTGTTAAAGATTTCTGGACCTTTTCATTTTATTGGCAATGAGAGCTGGCAATTTTAGATTTGGTTCTTGCCTTCAGTAGGTCTTTTATAGAAAATGGGGAGGGGGGCGTGGCTCAGGTTGGACACGTGTGTAAAGCTGCAGGTTTTAAAGCTAGGTTAATAAACCTAGTGTCGTGGATTCTATTCAAGGCAATAGGAATTTATAGTGATTTATAGGCATTTAGTGATCTACTTATATCGGTTGAATTTCTTGTCATAATTAAAGTTAAGATCCTTGAGTATCTACCGTACGACTATTTTTCAATGTTTCGTTGAGGAAGATTCCAGCTTCTTTGAGAATCATTCTGACAGACGGACAGAGCTCTGTAGAAGAAACATAGGCAAAGAATATGAAAATCTGTCGATACTAGAATACCACAATAGTAATTATAGTTTCGAAATCAATTGTTGTATGTCAGAGATAAATTAAAATTGGCTCAACCGAAAATAACTTGTTCTTTGTGCTAATAAATGTTAATATACAGATTTCGACACTTTTTGGATGCAGAATGAATGTAGTTAAATCTCAGAACGGAATGTACTGTTATAGCTGCTTCCATAAGCTCTATCATTAAAACTGTATTCATTTAATTTAATGTACATTAAGTTGATATTCTGTTTTCCAGAATTAGCAAATTTCTGATGATTGTTTTACTTAAAAATAAATGGGATTAATTAAAATATTTAAGAAAAGTTAATTTTTAAGCGAACAAACAATTTGTTTGAAAGGTTATAAGTAGATGAAAAATAACTTATTTTGAATAGAAATGAAACATTGGCCCCGAGGTAACTGTATAGCACTCAGGACAGTTATTTGTCTGGGAAATAAGACCTTCAACTTTCATCCAATTGAAATGACAATTTTATAATTATTCTCTTTTATTCAGACAGATTAATTTCTAAAATGGATTGTTAATCTGAAGTTGATAGGATATGAAAGTAGGTCAACTCGAAGAGTCAAAAAATTAAACAAGCAGTCTTGCCTAATTTTCAAAAGTAATTTATAGCCTTTATCAATGACCGAGTAACCACTAAATAAGTACACCTCTGACAGTTAAAACAACGGTAAATATAAACATTCATTATAATATATTTTAATGAACAACTACTTAAAAGAGAGTTTATTAATTAATAGCAAATAAAATTGGACTCTATATTAAATAAGGTAATTTTGAATACAATAATTATGAATTATACGTAGTAGAACATAAACGGTTGTCCTTTTGTGAATAAGGTTGCAAGTATTTCATCGATTTTATGACTAGGTTTTAGACTCTATTCAGTGTAATATTTAACTGTGCCTGCTTTTCCTGTTAACAAAACGTTAGGTTCCAAAATTTCAGCCATTAGAAAAATACAGAAATTGTTTTCTGGTGATCAGAGTGGCATTTCCTGAATGAGTCATTTTCATCTTACTTACCAACAACTCAAAATGTGATTCTGGTGTTGGTCGTAACTATTTAACGGTGATGTCTTTCATGATTTCCCAGCGAATTTGTCCCAAACCATACATGTTCAACATCACACAGCAAAATAGCACACGTCCTATAATCTACTGTTCAATCAGTCTATCGCGCTGAATCAAAGGAACTGCTGTTGAATTTTGGGTCAAGATATCTGCTAGTAGGAGGGGAAAATGCGAGTAACCGTCGGTCAAATTCGATATAGCTGTGGCGTTTTACTTGTTACTAACTTTTATGACCTTCCTGCTGCTTCAGCTTCTTTCGAGTGTAACATTTTTCCTTTAGAACTCTTACTGAGAGTTGTTTGTACTATGTGTATAAATTAGTACATGAACTATTTCTTCTAACAATAGTGCAGGTTCAATCCAAAAGCAAAGTTATAGTGCAAAATTGCCTATTTTTCATTTTTTCTCCGGACCACAATATCACACAAAGCTTTCGTTTCTAATAAATGACTGAACCACTTAAATGGTGCTGTGGCAAGTAATTAGACTTTTACATAGCAAGTTTAAACAGTTACGTTAAACTAGGCCAGCTAGAAGCAAAATCGCTCTTGATAAAGTCACTCAACTTTGAAAACTGGCAGCTTGAAAAACAATATTAAGACTAATTGAATTCGTAACAGAGAAAATGCAAATTGATCAATTTGGTTTTTATCGATGGAGTATAAAAATTCCATTTCCACACCTTAAGATTTGTAATATGGAAACAAAACTTGGTAATTGTTTGTTTGAATAAATGGGAATCTGGGGAGTGTTTATAGAGGTCGATGGAGGGAGTGAGGTAGCCAACGAGAATCGGTTGGTGATCCGTCTCAATCAATTTCCCGAGAGTAAACAGAAGCAAGGAAGGCCTTAATTTAGGCCACGATTGCTTCCCCACTTCCTGTCCGCTCCCTCACACCTCTACTACATTTTAATACCAAACCCTACACCTTATACAATGATTAACACATCTATTGTTTGAAGATTGCCTTTTTAACACTAATCTAATAACATATTTATCCTATTCTCATCGGAATAAAATAAATTCCCTGAAAACAGAACGTGGGATGAATAAACAAAACGTTACTTTACATCATTTTTCTCAGGTTTTGTCCTTCCAGTGCAAATTACTTCGGATAGCGGCAAATGCTCCCTGGTTTGTCAGGGACAGCCAAATCCACAGGGAATTGGAGTTAGCTCCTATTTCAGTTCACCTTCAACTTGTTAGAAAACATCATGACTGCCTTCCTACGCAAAGTGGAGACACCAATTACAACTTAGGTACAAATACTGACGGACGACTGCGTCCAAGATTGTAAGATAATATATTTTTTATTGGACCAAAATAAAATTTTCTTTCTCAGGTTTTGATGTCAGGTAACAATTTATACCTAAGGAAATCTTTCATTTGTAAACCATCGAAATAATTCCGTGTAAATTATTGTTACTGTTGCTAAAAACTCTATTTAAACCAAAATAAAAAGTCCGTCACATAGGGGCTGCGTTAAATAAGCAGATTTCTTACGTCCGTCCATATTTGTCTCAAAACTTAAAATTTCAATGAAAACAATATTTAGAATGTAGGCTTCAAATAAAGTGTTTCATAATATACCAGCTTATTTTTAATATGATATGAGTGGGCTTACTGAAGGCTGAAAACTAAAATATCCAAATATCTCGGTTAATAATCAAGATAATGAAAAAACGTACATAACAACATTTATGAAAAATTACATTTGCAATAAGATAGGTACTATACTATTTTTCGATCCGGCACGAAATAACGAAGATATTACGAATTTTCGAAATTCCCCCCTCTAAACCCCCCTTCCCCTGTCCGATTTCAGCTATTAACGAACTTGACATTTATTTTTACATTAAACGTTTAAATATCGAGTTTGGTAACGATTAAACAAGAATAGCGACCGCTATAGCGTTAGCACAAACACACACACACACACACACACACACACACACACATATATATATATCTATCTATATATATATATATATATATATATATATATATATATATATATATATATATATATATATATATATAAAATTGTAACCTCTGTCTGTACATTGATTTTTTTCGCGAAATTTCACGATAACTTTTCGTTTCACATGTCATAGACACCATAACTACATTTAGTTTCTTTCTTGTCTGTTTGTTTGTTTATTTGTTTGTTTGTTTGTTACCTTTTCACGCATAAACGGCTGAACCGAATTTTATGAAACTTGGTATGTATATTACTACTAGCCCAACTTAGACTTTAGGCTATACTAATATTCTCTAAGACGAACAGGAGTGGGGGTTATAAGGGAGGCCTGAAATTAAAAATAGCGATATTTCGTTTCCTATTGCTTTTTCAGCAAATATGCACATAACAAAAGTTGTTTATTTTGTAATTTAGAGTAACTTTTGCTATATGCACTTTTGCCGAATACGGAAGTATAAATGAGTTATACGCTAAAAACTATAGCGGAAGTCCACAATTTTATTTGGCACAAAAGACTCAACCGAACTAAACCAAACTCGCTATGTGAATTAATACTAACGATTTCCTTATAATAAGGCATACTAACATTTCTAGGGACAGGCAGGAGTGGGGGTTATAAGGGAGGCCTGAAATTAAAAATAGCGATATTTCGTTTCCTATTGCATTTTCAGCAAATATGCACATAACAAAAGTTGTTTATTTTGTTATTTAGAGAATCTTTTTTTTATATACACTATCATCGTATACCGAAGTATAAAGGCGTTATACGCTAAAAATTATAGCGGGAGACAACAATTTTATTTGGGACAAAAGACCCAACCGAAATAAATAAAACTCAGTATGTGTATTAGCACTAACGCTTTCATTTTAATAAGCCATACCAACATTTCTAAGGGCGGGCAGGAGTGGGGATTGTAAGGGAGGCCTGAATTAAAAAATAGCGGTATTTTGTTTTCTATTCGTTTTTCGGCAAATATGAACATAACAAAAGTTGTTTATTTTGTTATTTAGAGTAACTTTTGTGATACTCATTTTTGTCTTTTAACAATGTATAAACGAGATATACACTATAAACTATAGCGGGAGTCAACTATTTTATTGGGCGCTAACGATTGAACCGAAATTAACAAAACTCGGTATGTCAATTAATTCTTCCATGATTATAAGCTATATTAAAATGTTTAGGTTAGAATGGGAGTGGGGATTATAAGGAGGCCTGAAATAAAAATTCGCGATATTTCATTGTCTATTTGTTTTAACATGCACATAACAAAAGTTGTTTACTTTGTTAGTTAGATTAACTTTTTTTTTTTTTATACATTTCTCCAGGAACAATGTGTGGAGCAAGTAATTTGCGTAGTAATATTGATATGCTCAACAATTCATTCCTATTTGAGCTATCAGGTACCTCAGCTGGAAAGATTAATTCAAATCAATGTTAATATTTTGTCCTTAATAGCTGAAATCTATGCATAATGCACAGGACACGGGAAATATGACAATTTGGAGGACAGTGAAGACATACATAAAAAATTAATTTTATTATTAACAAATGCCAACAATGGGTATTAACCCTAAACACTGGGACGGGTAAATGTCAAAATATTGTGCAAAGTAAAGCCTTGCCAAAAAAATACCGTCACCATTCAGTCTCAAATCAATTCCCGGGCGAAGCCGGGTATCTGAGCTAGTATATATATATATATATATATATATATATATATATATATATATATATGTGTGTGTGTGTGTGTCATATGTATTTTTTATTTTATTAATTATTTAACTATTGAGTTTAAAATATTCTTTGTTTTTATTATTTGTCCTTGTTGTGTTTCATTTTGTTACCTTTTTTTGGTTGCTTATTAAAGTTATTTTCTTGTTTTTATTTAGTTGTTAAGTCAGCAAAATCATATTGTTGAGGATTCTCTTAAATAAAAATTGCATGTATTCACAGCATGAGCACATTACACATACAAGCTGTTCCATTACATATAATGGATTGCATAAAATAAATGCTCTGCTATATGAAATTCAACTAGAATGAGAGACCAAGCTGAACTTCATATTTTATGTGCTTCTACTTTATTTTTCACTCCTCAGGAAACCGGAAAATTTTATAATGCTAATGCTTTCCCGTCAAAAGCTATATTCCTACAACTCAATCCAATTTTCCTGCCCGTCATCTGTATTCAACGTGTCATTCAATTCCATATTCTACTCTAGAGAAAATTGTCAGAAATCTCAGCCTCAAGGATACATATTTGATTTCCCATTCCATAAATCATCACTACAAGACATTGATAAACGTATATTCTATGATAATGGAGAAAACTTTTCCATCATTATTCTTGGTCTATAAAAAATATCTATGAATTTATTTAAAGTTTTTTCATTAAATATATTTCATCTAATTTTGACTTTTTTTTAGATATACTTATTATTATTATTATTATTTTATATATATATATATATATATATATAAATGTGAATGACAAAAATTAAAAAATAGGCAATGGTGGTTTAGCAAGTAGTAGTGGATTTAAAAGTGAGATAAAAAGAAACCCCTTGATAAGGAGCTATAGAGCTTGAAACGCGTTGGGGTATTAAATAAAACAGATATTTTAAGGGAAAAAAAATTATTCGTTAACTTAGTATGGCTGCATTGTTAAACAATTTAAAAAGCTAGCGGATTAGGAATAGAGAGCAAAAATTAAAATAAATTCTGTAATAATCAAAGAAAACTAATTGAAAATTGGAGTGCATTATTATTTAGCAAATATCCCTTAAAAGAAATAAGCTATTGAGGTTGCACTCATGACGTGATTTTCAAAAAACGTCCTTACATACATATGTAATGTTTGTCTGGTTTTCTATTTAAATTCGGCGGGGATCGGCGTTTTCTACGTTTCAGCCCCTTCTATGAGCAAAAAGAGGGTTGACTTGAAAAGACATATTCGTCAATATCTCCGCTAGAATTAGTTGTATCCAAAAAATGAAAAGGACGAATTGTTATTAGAATAGTAATTTTGGGCTTAAATCGTTATTTACGTTTATAAATTTCGACATTTTAAGTTTCGCCCCTCCGGGGTGTTTAATGAAAATGTCTGAATCGAAATTCTTTGCATAGGTATTAAGGAAATAAGTAGTTTTAATATGAGCCTTTTTATAATTTACTAACACAATTTGGAGTGGTAGTTTATCTTGACGTCAAAACATATTTCAAGGTGATCGTTAAAATATCCATTTTGTCGGAAAAAACGTAGAGAATTTTGTTTAGAGGGTAGTTAGTATTCCTGCCCTAAAACTTTATTTACTCGTATGAATCGGAAGTTAAGACTTCTTGTCTTAAGACTGGCTACAAATAGACAATTCAAGTTATAAGAAAATGCCTCAATAAAATTGAGAAATTTATTGTACAAGTATTAACGGAATAACAATTTTTAATATGCTCCATTTCATATTTTACAATTTCTTGATTTCATATATTAAATATATAACAAGAGAATCTGTACAGTAAGGACATTATCAGTATTTGATGAAAATGAAGGGACTCGTTTGCCTTTATCAAATAATTATATTTCACAGGAAACGATGATTATTTCAACGACGACAAATACAGCATGATTATTAATTCCGGGTTCCGGTCGCCAATTGAGACTTCTATGGTATTACAACAAAATTACTAACAGCCTTTTATCTAATTTTTCTAGTGATGCTTAGTTGACTCAATCATCTTTATATTTTGACATAAACGATGTTTATTTCGTCGCATGAACGAGCATCAATTTACCTCTATTTTCCCAAAAGATATTTTATGCCTTACATGTAAAACTGTATGTATGTAGAGCAAGCAGATCTTTCATGATTTGTAATATTATGGAAGTGGGAGGGTTATAGAGTGCTTCTGTTGATTTAAGCATTATTTTTCTTTCATTAACGGGTAATAGAAATTAACATAAATTCTTTTTCCTTCACGGGTATAACAAGTATGTGTTTATGCCATGTGGTGAAAATTACGGGATTACCTATTGCAGAAACTAATCCAATCTTTATATTATCACCATTAAACATTTAACCCGTCAGCGACCGGTAACACGGAGTGTAAGTATGTGTGCATGTTACATTTGTTACCTTTGCCTGTTACCGCTAAAGCAGTCAGAATGATTGTTCGATCGTACCAAACTCGCACATTTTTTTTTTATCAAGATGGATTAAATAACACCTTCGATCCGATGCACGATAGCGGCGATTCCGATTTCACATTTTAGTTCTTCTAATTAGAGGGGAAATTCTCATCGCCCTTTAGGATTCCTAACTTTAAGATCACACGCTCCATCTTCAGCTCTGGTTTATCTAGTGCCAGCGCACAACTCCAGCCATAGCTTGGCACCTTCTGAATCAAACTCTAGAGCAAGAAGGTGAAAGATATGGATCAGGTTCGCAGTAAAAGACTTTAATCCTTCAATACGTTTTATTTTTGGGGTGTAGAGGACTTTAAGATCACGCACTCAATCTTCATCTCTGGTTTATGTAGAGCCAGCGCACAACTCCAGCCATAGCTTGGCACCTTCTGAATCAAACTCTAGAGCAAGAAGGTGAAAGATATGGATCAGGTTCGCAGTAAAAGACTTTTATCCTTCAATACGTTTTATTTTTGGGGTGTAGAGGACTTTAAGATCACACGCTCCATCTTCAGCACTGGTTTATCTAATGCCAGAGCACAACTCCAGCCATAGCTTGGCACCTTCTGAATCAAACTCTAGAGCAAGACGGTGAAAGATATGGATCAGGTTCGCAGTAAAAGACTTTAATCCTTCAATACGTTTTATTTTTGGGGTATAGAGGACTTTAAGATCACACGCTCCATCTTCAGCAATGGTTTATCTAGTGCCAGCGCACAACTCCAGCCATAGCTTGGCACCTTCTGAATCAAACTCTAGAGCAAGAAGGTGTAGGATATGGATCAGGTTCGCAGTAAAAGACTTTAATCCTTCAATACGATTTATTTTTGGGGTGTAGAGGACTTTAAGATCACACGCTCCATCTTCAGCTCTTGTTTATGTAATGCCAGTGCACAACTCCAGCCATAGCTTGGCACCTTCTGAATCAAACTCTAGAGCAAGACGGTGAAAGATATGGATCAGGTTCGCAGTAAAAGACTTTAATCCTTCAATACGTTTTATTTTTGGGGTATAGAGGACTTTAAGATCACACGCTCCATCTTCAGCAATGGTTTATCTAGTGCCAGCGCACAACTCCAGCCATAGCTTGGCACCTTCTGAATCAAACTCTAGAGCAAGAAGGTGTAGGATATGGATCAGGTTCGCAGTAAAAGACTTTAATCCTTCAATACGTTTTATTTTTGGGGTGTAGAGGACTTTAAGATCACACGCTCCATCTTCATCTCTGGTTTATGTAGTGCCAGCGCACAACTCCAGCCATAGCTAGCACCTTCTGAATCAAACTCTAGAGCAAGAAGGTGAAAGATATGGATCAGGTTCGCAGTAAAAGACTTTAATCCTTCAATACGTTTTATTTTTGGGGTATAGAGGACTTTAAGATCACACGCTCCATCTTCAGCAATGGTTTATCTAGTGCCAGCGCACAACTCCAGCCATAGCTTGGCACCTTCTGAATCAAACTCTAGAGCAAGACGGTGTTAGATATGGATCAGGTTCGCAGTAAAAGACTTTAATCCTTCAATACGTTTTATTTTTGGGGTGTAGAGGACTTTAAGATCACACGCTCCATCTTCAGCTCTTGTTTATGTAATGCCAGTGCACAACTCCAGCCATAGCTTGGCACCTTCTGAATCAAACTCTAGAGCAAGAAGGTGTAGGATATGGATCAGGTTCGCAGTAAAAGACTTTAATCCTTCAATACGTTTTATTTTTGGGGTATAGAGGACTTTAAGATCACACGCTCCATCTTCAGCAATGGTTTATCTAGTGCCAGCGCACAACTCCAGCCATAGCTTGGCACCTTCTGAATCAAACTCTAGAGCAAGAAGGTGTAGGATATGGATCAGGTTCGCAGTAAAAGACTTTAATCCTTCAATACGATTTATTTTTGGGGTGTAGAGGACTTTAAGATCACACGCTCCATCTTCAGCTCTTGTTTATGTAATGCCGGTTCGCAGTAAAAGACTTTAATCCTAATGCCAGTGCACAACTCCAGCCATAGCTTGGCACCTTCTGAATCAAACTCTAGAGCAAGAAGGTGTAGGATATGGATCAGGTTCGCAGTAAAAGACTTTAATCCTTCAATACGTTTTATTTTTGGGGTATAGAGGACTTTAAGATCACACGCTCCATCTTCAGCTCTTGTTTATGTAATGCCAGTGCACAACTAAAATTATTTTTAAACGAATCTGTGTGCTCCTAGGATTAATTGGTCGCGGTCTATTAAGGCTTACAGTCTTAAATCAAGGGAAGAGTTACAATTTTTGTAAGTGTGGGAATCGAACCAGCATCTCAATGGTAACCATTAGTATTGAGATCACGCATGACGTTTCTG
Source organism: Riptortus pedestris (assembly GCA_019009955.1). Taxonomy (NCBI): domain Eukaryota; kingdom Metazoa; phylum Arthropoda; class Insecta; order Hemiptera; family Alydidae; genus Riptortus; species Riptortus pedestris. The sequence continues at coordinate 130,731,189 of CM032229.1, read as the reverse complement.
ATTCTCACCACTCTTCATTTCCCTATAAACGCTAATTTTAAAAACTTTGAGTACCTACCTGATTTTGAATTAAGCATATTGTTGACTGCTAATTCTGCTACAAACTTAAAATTGCACAGAGATGTGTCTTTGGAGGCGACTTGTTTCCTCATAGCATTATTCATGGAAGAGATAAAACTTTGCCAATTTGCTTCAGACTTAAATAATGGAGAAGGGAAAGTGACTGCTGAGATGAAACCGGTGCCCCACTGGGCCAAGACATTACAGTCACCGAATTCGCAGGTATTAATGGACAATCGTAAGACAGGAATCGCTTCACTTGGTATGCTAGAATCAAAGAATGGTTCTTCTTAATCATTCTTAATAGACAAAATCTAATTTATGAGTACGGGAAATAACAGCATTGACTGATGAAATTCTTACGTTCTGGGAATTTACTCATTTCCTGAAAAAGTACATAAAGGCCTATACAAAAAGACTGTTAGTTCCCAAGACGCCAAGTGCTGTTATAGAAAACCTGGATACTAAGTGTAGAGTACTTTTAATCATTCCAAAGGTTTATAAATCGCCATAAGGAGATTTTACGAAGTTTCCTTAAATATCTATCAATATATATATAGATTAGATATAGTTTTTTAACATATATACTTTTATGCTGTACATCTTAGATACTTTTCCATAAGCGCTTACATTGGCGCAGACATTCCGTTTAAATTGGGAGGGGGATATATAGTCCAGAAAAAGTGACTGTAATTGATAATATGTAAAAAATGATTTAAAAGTGTCTTTTCAAACAAGAAATATTTTTTGTATAAAATATTTGGCCCCATAAACATAATTATCATGTACCCCATTTCTTTCATAGTGAAATGAAATGTATATTATGAATTATGATCACATTACATAATAGGTTACACAAAATATTTTTCTTTTGTATAAAACATTTACGAATATTAAGCCAGTTAAATTCTTTTATTAAATAGCATTTATACTTATATAATACGTTAGTTACAAAATTAGCTCAAATTCCCTGTATAAATTCTATATCTATCAATTTAATGTATAGTAATGTTATATATAGTATATTAATTTCATTTACATTCTTAATATCACTCTAAATATATAACATACATTTTTAATTTATTGACATGCTTTGTTATTAGCCTTAAATTTATTAAAGGATGACATGCTTTATAAATGACGAGAAACTTGCCTTAAAGTCACAATGTACCTGCTGCTGCATTGTTTTTGGCCAATTTTTATGAGAACTATTTTGTAGTTTTATTTAATAATTGAACATTTTTGATAGAATTCATCTTGTTTATAAAAACATCCTTCATTTACGAAGTTCTTTAAACAAAACATATTTTTAATACATTTAATTCGTTCGGGCTGTTCGTTAAAGAGTTTTACTCCTGAAAATTATACTCTGATCTCCAAATATTTATGTTTGTGGTTGGGGGTTTGAAATATATCCTTGGATCTTCTTTTATGATGATTGGCACAACAATTTCATGTTTTGTTTGGTACATATATATATCGAAGGAAAAATCATTATTTTCGTCTCTTTAAAAAGTACCTGACAGGACTCTCTTGAATATCTGTTAAATATAAACATTGTTGCTCTCTTCTGCAATTTAAATATTAATAAATTAATATATACCTCTGACAGCCTGGGAAGGAACTTAGACATGTAGTGTGAGTGTTCTTGGGGCATTGGAGGATGAATAAGCACATGTTTAATATAAAACTCAGTGAAACATTTATATACAGGTCCTGTGAGGAGGGTGAGACTCCTAAGTATATCGTGTTTGAATGCTGAAAGATTCAGGCACTTTGGACATGGAGATGCTGAGTTAATTAAAAAGGGAGCCCTGGTAAACATTACCTATACTCTATAAGGAAGCTAAAACATTCTAATGAAGGTTAAGGGCGTGTACAATGGGACTTCTGATGGTCAGGGAATACGAGGCCATAGAATATCTAATCTATCCCAATGCGTTATAAAACGCTATAAATTAACCAACTGTGGAAATAGCAATACTTTCCATTTTGAAGATATGTTTAAGCACATTTTAATAGGAAACAAAGCGTTTTATTGTGAAAATATGACCTATTTAACTTTTTACTTACTAGTTTATGGCGGAAGGTCAACAAAACATGTAAATTTCTATTGATAATTCAAATCATTTTTATTTCATTTTCCGAATGGTACGGACGGCTAGTGAAAGGTCATGGAGAAAGGTTAGTTGAGTTGTCTTTGTGTAGTAGAACTTCTCCTGCTGAGGCGTCATAAGGACGCGAAACTATTTGAGAAATAAAAATGATTTGAATAATCATTTTAAGTTTTAAATTTTTGTTGACTTTCCGCCATAGACTAGTTAAGCAAAGTGTTTTAGTTTCTTACTTCATTCTTCATTATTACCAAAGTGGTCTAGGCTAAAAATGTGACCTATTGAAATGAATTGGGCTCAAATAAAAGGGTACGTAGCTTTAAATGACAAGAATTTTAAAATGCCTGAAGTGATAAAATTAACAGAAGAAAAAATTAATACTATTTCTTCTGTGGATTGGGAAAAAGTTGTAAAGCATACAGAGAAGGTGATGAAGTCTCAAGCTCAATTGGATGGCGTTATTGAAGAAAGAGTTGAACAAATGATCATTTCAATTACCCGTAGTAGTAGTAGTGAGTGGGAAGAATCTGATTCTTCAGAAGTCGGACATTCTGCCAATGAGGAAATGGAAGGCGTCTTTCCTCTTCCATGGCTTTTTGTTTTTAAAACATTTAATGTCTTTTTTTTGCAAGAAAAATCATATTTTTCTTCAAAGCTTTGTAAATTCGAAAATACTTGTTTCCTTTCTATACAATAGATGCCATTGTTTCAGATATTTAATCACGAAAAATAAAATATTGGTTTTGTGCTTATAAAGTCATTGGAACTACGAAAAAATATGTGAGAAATATGAAAACGTCATAGGAGGCTCAGCGGGAAGGTAGATCTGGCAGCATGGGGGATGGTCCTACTACCCTCGGCGCGGGACCTTACTCATTGACTCTACTCTAAAAATATTATCATGGGGACTTATAAAATGTCCCGATTAATCATTGATATCACTCCAGAAGTATGTGTGCATTGTTTGCAGTAATCTATTTGTTTTCCACACGTTCATAGTCAGCTTACTACAAATAGTGAGTATTACATATGTTAAAAAAAGAAAGCGCCAAAGAGATATATAAATTAAAAGTGACGTGACATTGTGCTTACTCTTTTAGAATCTCTGTGGTTGAGACTGCCCTCATCCTCTCTGCCTGTGTGACGGGCATGCTCTGCTGTGTTATGAGCGGCGGCCTTATCGGCATGGAAGGCGGGGTCTCGGCCACTTCGACGGCAGGTACCCTCGACACCACCGTAGGTGCCTGGCTAGGTGGCAGGCTCGAACAGGAGGAAGGAGTCTCTGAGCTCGAAGGTCCAGACCTTGAGTACACTCCGCTGTCCATCATGCTGCAACAACAACGTATCATTAGTACAGCACGTGCTTTTTAAAATTTTCATTAAGGGCTAATTCACTCCATAAACGCTCTTAATCTAATACAACCTTTTAACTATTATGGAAGCTTGGCACGTCATCAAACTTCTCATTAAAGCGAATAATTAATAGAGTATTCTTAAGTTAAATAAAAAAAAAAAAAAAAAAAAAATACTACCGCCACAGCAAACTCGTGTACACATCAAGTTCAGCCATTCTCCTTTTGCATATATCACACGTTATAATTTAGTATTTTGATGGGAATGTGGTAAGCATTGATACTTTATTTTTCGATTTTTGTTAGTTCGTTACAAAACTAGATATTTAAATGATTTATATAAATGGGGAGGGTTGGGTGTTTAAAGGGGGACTTTGGAATTTTCGAAATATCTCCGTTGCTATACGTTGAATCGAAAAAGTGCATAGAATCAATCTTATTAATAGTGTAATATTCTATAAAAGTTGTTATATATATTTTTTAACGACCTTGATTATTAGTTGAGACATATGCATTTTTTCAGTTTTCAGTATTCAGTATCCCCCACTTCTACTCATGTCATATTAACAATAAACTATTATATCATGAATGTAGATTTACCTGTCTTGACTTGAAAATGTTTATACAATTAAACGGTTTAATTCAACTTAATTTTCATCTACGTAATGGCTAAAATCTCGCCAGAAATAAGGGGGTGGGCTCAGAGTAGGGTTGGAAATATCAAAATATCTCCTTTATTATGAGTCGGATCGGAAAATGTAGTAGATCCAATCGTCTTATGCTAGTGGTTTTCTAAAATTGTTGCTCTTCACATTTATTCGTAACTAAAATTTTAAGAGAGTTATTCGTATTTTCTTGGTTTCAGCCTCTTTTAAACCCCCGCTTCTACTCATCAGTATTTTAGTTAGAAACAGGTGAGAAGAAAACAATAGTGATTCATACTACCATGAAGGAAACCTGCTTAGTTTATGCAGCTCCTGCGTGACGGACATTATAGGGTTTAGGTGGTGGTTCGCTGACCATATGGGATTGTCCAAAGTAGGTGATAAAAAAAATGTATGGGATTAAAAAATTAATTTAGCATAACTTTAACTTTTTTGATAAATGAAAATCTTAATGTTATATATAAAATTATTTCATTTTTAGTGATACACGATATTTCCCTCCGTTCCAATGCATCCGATCGGAAAATGTCATGTTTTCATGGTAAACAAAAAAGTCCCATAGCTTTTTTTTTATCCAGTACATACAAAGAAAATTTGATTTTTTTTAAAAGTGTTGTCCCACCCTCTATAACTCCCACCGCCCTTGGCCTATTTCGGTCAAAAGAGGAAGTACAGAACCTGATATCACAACAATGCCAAATATGAAATTTCAGCATTCTAAAGCTAGGCATGTTTCAGTTAAGCGAGGGTATTTACACACGACAGGCTTCAGACCGAAATTAGTCAAAATGGGTTCAGAGAATGTCAATACGGATAATTCCATTGATATTTGATAACCGAAAATTTTCGCGATTACAATACTTCCTTTATTTAGTACAGGGAAGTAAAAAAACTTATTTTCCGTGGTTTTAATAGTCTGATGAAATTGCTTTCCCATCAACCCTTAAATAACCGAATTTTAAGGAACATGGCCACTCAGTTCATAAGTTCAAGATAACAGGCTCACAAAAGTAAGTCAAGAGATCCAGCAAAGTTAATAAAATGACAAATTAAGATAGTCAGGTACAATAAAAAAGCATTGTCCTCTGCAAGTAATTTAATATGCATAGTGTGCTTTCAGAGACCAAGGTAGTATGTGGTATCTTTAAGTATTCTGCATTCTGTTTAGAAGATGTTTTATTGTTAGTCCAGTGTGGCAATGAGTACAGATAAGCTTGTCTATTTTATTCATTATGCATGTATGTTCCAGGTTAGGTAATTCCAATGTGCAGTCTTGTGAGGAAAACTTGGGCTATTCTTGCGTCTACATTTGCCTCTGACCATCCTATAACATAGCGTTTTATTTCCAATAGTTTCTTGTCACTACGTAACCGTTTGTCAGTATGTAACGTGTTGAGGTCTACTGGTGTTAGCATTATTATGTCAGTAGTAATCATTTTAGATGCTAATTTTGTATGTTTGTCAATATAAGTCATTTGAGTAATGTCCTTGAATCCGGATAACCACATTTTAAAGTTGCTTGTGAATTTGAATATCTTTGTAATTAATGGGGGGATTGGTGTAAATGTTTCCCAAGGCAAGTAAAGAACATAAAGAATCAGTGCAAAAAATTACCTGGGGAGATAAATTTTCTAATTTTGAAAGTAGTAGTATAGTGGCATGTAGTTCTGCAGTACAAGTACTTCATTCACCATGCAGTCTAACTTTGTAAGTTTCGCCCTAGAGGGTTGAGCGAGTTCCGTATTCTTTCTAATTGATAGATCCGTCTTGAAAATGAATAGAGCTGGATGAAATAAGACTTTTTGATACTGTGTTAGCTTTCAATCAATATGGTAGTTTCTTACTCTTGAAGAGGGGAATGTAAGATAACTGTTACGGCACATTGGTGTATGCTGGATGACTTCGTAATCCTATAGGAGGCGGATTAAAAGTAGTTTCTTCTTGGTGCAGATTTGAGAATATTTATTTAAAATCATGATATTAAAAATGTATTTACTCAAGGTTGCATAATGTCTCTGAGTAGGATACAAATTTAAAACACAGTATTTGCTGTCTACACTCCAATGGAGGTTCTTCACCTTCAACACGTAGACTGTCAGTAGGACTTGATCTGAAACCCACGGTGGCGATTTTAAGTCCTGTGTAGTGAATATTGTCAAGAGTTTAATTTTACTCTGTGTGATGTTTTAATGCACTGCAGCTGGCAGAAGAATAAGTTATACAGCCGAATAGTGAGAACCTCTGGACCGTGCAGGTTGGTGGTCTTTTGAAATTGGAAAAGTCAAGATTTCCCAAATGTAGTACTTTCTGCCCCTATCAGAGCTGGATCCAAAGAACAATAGTTTGGATCAGATATAAAAGTCCCAATGGGCGCTGGGACCAGTTCCTTCTATATCATGCAAAAGGCTCTCCAATTTAAGAGTCTTGCCAGGGAGGTGAAAGTACAAATATACGTATCGGTCATCCGACCACCAGTTATATCTGGCTCTGGTAAGTGGACTCCCGCCATACCGGAAAGCCATGCTGGTCAGGAAGGGAAGATCTGAGAGAAAGACAATTGATACTAAATGGAGTTGTAACATAAGAGTGCTGTTTTCTGGGTTGCATCTTATTCGCAATGGCTCGATATCCTGGGAAGGACGTTTAGAGAACGGATATCCTGAAGTAGGCTGGAAATCATGGGGAGAACTTTCAGAGGCCGGATCTCCTGGGGGAGGACTTTAGACAAGGGATATCCAGAAGGAGAATTCGCGAGGCTGGAAATCGTGGGAAGAACTTTCAGAGGGTGGATATCCATGGGGAGGGCTTTAGACAAGGGATATCCAGAAGGAGGATTCGTGAGGCTGGAAATCGTGGGAAGATCATTCAGAGGATGTATATCCTTGGAAATGTCTTTAGACAAGGGATATCCAAAAGGAGGATTTGCGAGGCTGGAAATCGTGGGAAGAACATTCTGAGGCCGGATTTCCTGGGGGAGGACTTTAGACAAGGGATATCCAGAAGGGGAATTCGCGAGGCTGGAAATCGTGGGAAGAACATTCTGAGGCTGAATATCCTTGGGGAGGGCTTTAGACAAGGGATATTCAGAAGGAGGATTTGTGAGGCTGGAAATCGTGGGAAGAACATTCAGAGGCTGGATATCCTGGGGGAGGATTTAGAGAATGGATATCCAGAAGGAGGATACGCAGAGACTGGAAATCATGGGGAGAACTATAAGAGGCTGGATATCCTGGGGGAGGATTCCCAGAAAATGGATATTCTGAGGAAGGACTTCAGAGGATGGATATCCTGGGGGAGGATTCCCAGAAGATGGATATTCTGAGGAAGAACTTTCCGAGGCTGGATATTCTGGGGAAGGATTCTCAGAAGATGGATATTCTGAGGAAGAACTTTCAGAGGCTGGATATCCTGGGGGAGGACTTTAGAAAATGGATATCCAGAAGGAGGATACGCAGAGGCTGGAAATCATGGGAAGAACTATAAGAGGCTGGATATCCTGGGGGAGGACTTTAGAAAATGGATATCCAGAAGGAGGATACGCAGAGGCTGGAAATCATGGGAAGAACTATAAGAGGCTGGATATCCTGGGGGAGGATTCCCAGAAGATGGATATTCTGAGGAAGGACTTCAGAGGATGGATATCCTGGGGGAGGATTCCCAGAAGATGGATATTCTGAGGAAGAACTTTCAGAGGCTGGATATCATGGGGGAGGATTCCCAGAAGATGGATATTCTGAGGAAGGACTTCAGAGGATGGATATCCTAAGAAAAATTCGGAGTGACTGGGTGGGAGACACACTTAACACGCAAGTATATATATATATAGACATACACACGAATTCGAACGTTGGTTTTAGCATTCAGTGACATCAAGATGAAAAGTTATCATTAGGTGTCTCTTGACTAAGAGTAATATTGTAATATCTAAAGGTAAAGTCGCTAATCGCTTATTACCTACTGGCGGAATTCGCTAATACTACATTCCACTAATTTGGCCCTATCTTAATTGAAAAATTAGATCGTGATCCAAACCTCAACCAAGCTGTTGTTAATTGTTTACGGAATTTTTTTAAAAAAAAAGCTCATTCTAACTACTAAACAGTTTTAGTTTGTGAAAAATAAAATGAAACAGAATACTCTCAGAGAAAGTTGAAGGGTGATACAGATAATGTCTGCCTAATGTATTCGGTAGAATAATTCCTGGCTTGTGAGAGGGAAGTGTTTGGAGGAAGAGACTTGTTAGTGGGTCCACACGTTGCGACACGAGTACGTGCGAGGCCTAGTACAAACTAATTTGGGTCTTAATGAATTTGCAAGCCCCTAATTTCCTTTGGGCTTTTCATTCTCTACCCTAATCAGTTCTCACCTAACGCTGCGTCGCTATTATCCATGCGTCTATACAAAAAATAACTATTAAGTACGATCGGTCTAGTTTTGGCTGCGAAACACAGAAAAAATGGAAAGGATTATTTATCGACAAGAATCTTTTTTTTTTTTTTCTTTTTTTTTTTTTTTTTTTTTTTTTTTTTTTTAACAAACTAATATATGCCAATCTGTGAAAATAACATACACATATATAAATAATGAGTCCTTCGCGATCAAGAGAACTGTTCGTCTTAGTTAGAGTGTACCTTCCATTTACCTTATCACCTCTGATGTGTGGCAATAATAAATTAATGGACATCTTGTGGCGTAAACATTCCACTAAATGTATGCCAGTTCGTGCTTATACACTTGCGAATTCTAAAGTATGAGTTGTCCTATCGTCAAATAAGAAAGGCACTGATAGCAGGAACCAGCACTAACTTGCACCTCCACTTAAAGCGTGGTATTTATTTTTGTGTTTGTTCTTACAACTCTCTCTTCCCATATTCAATTGTTTGCTTATTCTTTCCAGACTTTATGTATCTATTTTATCATTGGTTTTGTTATTAAAGTCCACATTATGCTAGTATTGCTATTTATATAGTCCAACATATAACCACAAATACAATGGGTTTATTTGACTGAATATAAATAAAGCATAATTCAGTATTTTTGGAGTTTCATCTTTCAAATTTGTTAGACAACACGTTTACAAACTATATGAACCATTATATTTTCTTATATATCGCATTTTGCACATTTTACCTACAATCTGATATTGTAGGACTTTTGGTGCAAGTTAATGAAGTGAGCAACCTAAATAGCTTTCTTCAAGACATTTTTTAATAATACCCGCAAATGTTTTAACCCTGTTATCTCCACAAAGTTAAGTCCCCCTGTGAATTATTTTCAACGCATTTTTAACGATTTTTCTTTTCTTATGTAAAATCATAAATATGATATTTCCTTATATATAGACACACACACAAACAAAATAAGCTGCCTCCTTTTTGAGGGTAACTGTATGGCCCGCCTTCTTATCTGGCAGTTTATTGGTACTATCTTTTAAAAATTTGATTTATATATGAAAATTTGGCCTAATGTTTCCTAGTGGCCAAGTAGCCTACATTTGGCCGATATCTCAGGTGAAAGTGCTGTATAATTTTATCTTCATTTTTTATATAAATGATAAGTGACAATTCTAATTGAAGACTTCAGGATTAGTGTTGACAGGTCCTTCAATTCATCTTTTGACACCCCATATTCTATTAATGTCATTGCTCTCTCACTCTCTCTCTCTCTACAAAACGTTATTAATAAAAATATAATTTAATTCATTTTCTTTTTAATTTTAAAGGAATCAAAAATAAAGTAATAAATGTATTATGAAACATTTTTGAAATATACGATGGAAATAATTAGTAAAATAAGTAATTAACTATTTCTTTAAATAAAAGGTCCAAAAGTTAAGTTAAAAATTGTACAATTTTATTTCTTCAAATTTAGCCATAATAAGGATTCCAGTTTCCCAAAATAATAAATAGCTTTAGAAGTACCTTGTTGGATCTGTCCAAAAAGTATGTATATATACAAAAAATATATATGTACACACACACACACACACACACACACGTATAAGAAATGTAGATTTTATTTTAAAGGAAGTACCGAAAGTATTATCTATGTCTTAATAAAAGTAGAGAAAAACAGCGAAAGGATAGGTCAATAGAAGTTGTTGCGAGTTATGAGAGGTCGGTCCTGTTGGGAGAGGGCCCCGAGATTTTGTCGGATGGTAAGATAGTGGCTTATCTCTAGTAAACGGAAGCGGTAGCACTATAAACTATTTCGAACCCAAAAAAACAATATATTTATTAGTTTTTGAATTTTACTCTGATTTGAAATTGAAATGACATGATGAAACGGGCGGAAGGCAAAGAATTGACGGTACTGCACATAAGCTTTTGACTACAGTGCCTCCCCACACAGTTATCAGGGACATCGATAATGGCATCGACACCGCATGGAGTAGTACTTAAGACAAGTGTTCTTATTAGTCATTTATTCGTTTTTAAGAACACGAAATAGGAATGCAACGAAAATAATTAAAAGTCCGTCACGCAGGGGCTGCGTAAACTAAGCAGATTTCCCATGTGAAGTTTTACAATAGAGAAATCTGCATACTGGTAATACAAGCCCACCATGAGTAAATACAAACGGTAATAAGAAATCTTTCAGTTAATTTTAATAAATTCCCAACTGAAACGGCTTCTGAATTGTAAAAATAATTTATATTTTAATAACTCAAACTTCAGTAGTACAAGAACTAAAGAAGGGGGGGGGGCGGCGACTGAACAGACCGTATTTGCATAAATCTCACAAAGTAACGAAGGTAAGGTAAGGTTAGAAACGACAGGTAAGGTTAGTCCACCTGAGCCGAAAAGTTACGAAAACGGCCGAACTAGTCCGAACAATACCCGACCACAGCCTTCATAAAAATGCAAATATCTCGGTTAATATTCAAGATAGAGAATAAATGTATATAACAATATTTATAGTAAATTTAATTTGCAATAATATTGCATAATAATGGAGATATTTCGAATTTTTGAAAATCCCCCCCCTAAACCCCCCCCTCCCACTGGTCCGATTTCAGCCGTTAACGAACTTGATCTTCCTTTTTACATAAAACGATTAAATACCGAGTTTGGTGACGATTAAACAAAAATTGCGACCGCTAGAGTGTTAAAAGACAAATATATATATATAACTCTAATACTCTGATATTTACTCAATCATGTAGTTGTTGAAGGTGTTTAATGGAATCGTGAAAGTTTTATCAGCAAACGCGAGGTTCAACAGGAAGTATATGAGAGTCGGAGTTTTCAATTAGAAGTAAGAATTTGTTATGAAGAGAAGGAGTAAATATACTTATATGTTAGTAACTACCGGTTTAAGCAATAAAAAGTAACTAAAAGATTCGTCAAGAACGATTTGAGAACTTCAGAAGTTCTGATCACTTCGAAACAGATATTCGGAAGGAATTCCATCAAAAGGTGGGGACTTACTAAAAAGTGAAAATATAACCACTAAAATCGCAATTATTGTTAGTTTTATTGTTTTAAAAAAAGATATAAATAACATAGCTCAGTAATGTAACTACTAAACTCTGTAACCACGCCTGTTGTCGCACGATTATCAGCTAGTGTGAAAATAAAAATCCCTTCTCTACAAGTCCAGCCATCGTAAATTGTGTTTATATATTATTTTCTAAAACCAAATAATACTTTTAAGTATAGAATTAACAGTTTTGACATCCAACATCCAGACGCTAATTGCTACTTACTTTGCGCCTAAAATCAGGCGAGGGGTCAATATGAAAAATGAAAAGATCTCCGTTATTATAAGTCAGATCGAAAATTGTTACACATATTATCCATGTTATGTTATAATTATTTTGAACTTGTAACGTATTTCTTCGCTAACTCAAACATTATTCAATTCGTTGGCATTTTTTTAATCTTTCAGTCAACCCCCACTTCTACTCATCTCACGTTAACAATAAGCCAATAAATGCTGAACGCCATATTCCAAGTTTAATTACCAAATAATGTTTTCATCAGACCTTTAACAATAACAATAAAAGTTGTTTTGTCACTCTCGAATGTAAAAATGATTTTAGTTTTCGCAGTGGTGTGAACCACCCTGGCTAGAAATGGGGGGTAACCTGTAGATAACCCGTCCCAATTAGTCTCATTTAAACAAAGGGGGTGTAAATAAATAACAATCATATTAGTGAAAATGCTACTATTGATAATTAACTTTCACCATTATCTGTAAATGTGTGGCGCTAATAATATGGTAAATTATTGGGTATTTAGCTTCCTTGTTCCATGATGTACATCCTGTCAGGTTGTTCCTCATAGTCAACATCAACATGCATGCCTATGTCTTGGTTAGTTTCGGTTAATACCGCTATCCATGTCTCGGCTAGCAGCTACACCATTATCAATAATATCGTATAATCTCTCTCATAGGATGGTTATCTATCACAACCTGAACTACATATTTTGTTCCTAAAGTTTATCCATCTTGTGAGTTCTGTCCCTATCACGTATGTCTTTAAATATCATGCATACCAAAATGGTCTATAAAAATAAAAGTCCATCACGCAGGGGCTGCGCAAACTAAGCAGATTTCCCACGTGAAGTTTAGCAATAGAGAAATCAGCTTACTGGTAACACAACACCACCATGAGCAAATACAAACGGTAATGAGAAATCTTTCTGTTAATTTTAATAAATTCCCAACTGGAACGGCTTGTGAATTGTAAGAATAATTTATATTTTAATAACTCAAATTTTAGAAGTCCAAGAACTAAAGAAGGGGGGTGGCGGATGAACAGAACGTATTTGCATAAATCTCACAAAGTAACGAAGGTAAGGTAAGGTTAGAAGGACCTTCCACCTGAGCCGAGCAGTTACGAAAATGGCCGAACTAATCCAAACGATACCCGACCACGTGTCCCACGACTTCATAAAAATGCAAATATCTTGGTTAATATTCAAGATAGAGAATAAATGTATATAACAATATTCATAGTAAATTTAATTTGCAATAGGATTGATTTTATACAATTGTTCGATCCGATGCATAATAACGGAGATATTTCGAATTTTCGAAAATCCCCCCTCTAAACCTCCCCTCCCTCTGGTCCAATTTCAGCCATTAACGAACTTGATCTGTACATAAAACGGTTAAATATCGAGTTTCGTAACGATCAAACAAAAATTGCGACCGCTAGAGCGTTAACAGACAAATATATATATATATATATATATATATATATAATTTTGAACGGACCTAATTTTCGTCATCTCCTGGGTAGGATTGGTGGACATTTGAAGAAATTTTTCGAAAATCGCGTCATGAGTACGACCTCAATAGCTGATTTCCCTTAAGGGAAATCTGCTAAAATGTATGAGTAGTTATACGAATTAATACAGTGAATGTAATTAATTTTTAATATAAATGGTCTACATTTTTATTACACTCTGAAACAAACACCCACAGACATGTCCATATAGCATCCTAAATCGCGAATGAAACCTTTTAAAGTTAAAATTGTTTCTGAATAGGAATAGAATAGGGTTTCGAGAAAACCCACCGATGCTGAACTTTGTATTACCGGTAATTTAACAATAGATCTCTAGCTGCAGCTTGGAATTGTCAAATACCCTTCCCCGAAGCGGGGATCCTTCGAGTATTTACACTCCTCTCTAACCATCCAATAGCAAATGGAGAAACCATTCACATTCAGTGGACGGCCAATGTTAGGAGTAGTATGTGAATTTAATTGACACGACAGTTGTCTATATATATTTGTCATACTTGAATGGGGGCATCTTAGTTGGGTATGATGTTAGTGCCATAAATCTTAACAATAATCGAGGAAAAGTTTTTAATGAAAGGATAATCAGCTAAAAATGTCTTCATTTTACTATTGTCCTACGTACACTGGTCATTAATTAACAGTTCCTTGGAATAATGTTTGCGTTTTAAGACATTGTTTTTAATAAATATTGAGTTCTATTACTTCCTAATTAAAGATGTAACATATTGTGCCTGCTTATATATGAAATGTATGAATAGGATCGTTCGAAAGCATGTTGACATGCCAAAAATGGACTTTTAAATCTACTGATTGTTCAACTATAGCTTATAAAACGAATGAATACTTTTCCCAGCTGTGAAGTTTAGTTGCACAATAATAACCAGCTTATACGCAGGAGAAATACATAAAAATATATATACTACATGTGTACACTTGCCTAAAAACAAGACTCATTATTAAACACTTTCCTCTCAAATGGTTTAAATAAAGAAGGATAACTCGATATTAAACATGCACCCACCAATAGGGCATTGCAATTTTGCTGGAGAAGCGAATCTTAGTGAAAAAAAAAGTCCGTCACGCAGGGGCTGCGTAAACAACGCAGATTTCCCACGTGAAGTTATACAATAGAGAAATCTCCATACGAGAGCCGAACAGTTACGGCAAAGGGCCGAACTAGCTTTTGGCGGGAAACTCAGGTGTCCGTTATCGGCCCAAATTTAATAAAAATGCAAATATCTCCGTTAATATTCAAGATAGAGAATAAATGTATAGAACAATATTTATAGTACATTTAATTTACACTAAGATGGGTTCTATACAATTTTTTGATTCGACGTATGGCAACTGAGATATTTCGAATTTATATATATATATATATATATATATATATATATATATATATATATATATATAGATATCATTTTGAACGGACCTCATTTTTGTCATCTCCTGGGTAGGATCGATGGACATTTGAAGAAAATTTTTGAAAATCGCGTCATGAGTACGACCTCAACAGCTGATTTCCCTTAAGGGAAATCTGCTAACATAAGGGGTATTCGAGGGTTATTGTATTTCCTCTGTACTTACATTTTTTTATAGTACAATTAATGAATTGAAATTAAGAACGCGAGGAGGTGTGATATAAGTAAAATGTGATATAAGTAAATATATCCCTAACAAGTTAAAGCTCCCAGGAGGTGAGATGAAATCTGTGATATAAGTAAATATGTCCCTAACAAGTTAAAGCTCTCATAGATAGTGAAGGTTGTTGCTGGCCAGCGACCTGTATCATTTATCTGAGTTTATTTTTAGCTTGCGCAGAAGCCTAACAATTTAATCAAGGTTAAATAGAAAATTAATTTCAGTATTTAAAAGTAAATTACATAAAGTCAACGATTAAATTTCATACTTCTCTGTGAATCACTTCTGTTGTGACACATTAATTAAATAAAAAAAAAACTAAATGTTAACGACATAATTATATAATGATTATTAGTAATATTCAACCGTGGGTTATATTTCGTCGTAGAGGAGTTATTCAAAGTTATATATTTAACTTGTGGTTCTAAATTTGGTAAAATTATTTGTTATTATTGAGTTCTTTGTTATAAGTGTCTCATAATGTGTGATTTGATAAAATAATAATGTAATAATAGTTATAATGTAGCTATTATATCGTATATGTTTCGACCAATGCGTAATAACTACAAAGCATGATATAAGCATCGGCCTATAAGCTTAATTCACTCGGCAAAACAAAAAAAGCTTACGCATTTTTTTCTGGATTCAGTGTAATAGTTTACACCTAATTGTTTTTCTAGGAGATTCCTATTAAGGATGAGGTGTATATTTGTATAGTTATGGAATAAAAATTCAATTGTTGAACGTTATATAGGTTGACGCCCTTCGGCATCACAAAACCAATTTTAAAATGCATCTGATAGGAGTTGAATAAAACATCAGCAGAGAAATATTTCTTGTGTAAGTAAATGATATAATTTCAGTAGATTTTTACAAACAACTTAGAATGTAGAATAAATGTATCAATTACAAAATATATTTACCTGGGCGGTGTGCTGGAATTGGTCTGGGAGGGTGGGGAGGGGGAAGGCGATGGTGGCGGTGGTCCCACGCTTCTCCTGCAAACAGAAAATAGATTAGAAATAATCATTTCAAAATATCAATTTTAAGAAGAAGTTGAATTAGAAAAAGTCTTCAAACATAAATGAGTGCATTCATACA
This sequence comes from Riptortus pedestris, assembly GCA_019009955.1. Lineage (NCBI taxonomy): Eukaryota > Metazoa > Arthropoda > Insecta > Hemiptera > Alydidae > Riptortus > Riptortus pedestris. Next base: position 130,714,997 of record CM032229.1, on the reverse strand, counting down.
AAAAAAAAAAAAGGCCGTCACACAGGAGGTGCGTAAACTAAGCAGATTTCCCATGTACTAGAATAGCACACTTGTGATCTCATTTCACCACATAGACTCTATTTATATATAAAACAAATGACTGACGGCAGAAACAAGAACTTGCTTAATACTTGAGCTACAACTAAACTCATTAACAACAATTGTCGCACGTCAATATTTTAATAAGATTGGTTCTATAAATTTTATTGTGAATTTTTGAATCTCCTCCTCTAAACCCCCACTATTCAAGCTTTCAGCCAATAACAAATACGATATTCAATGTTAAATGAAACGGATAAATATGGAGTATGGAATAAAGCAAATAAACATTTTCGAGTAATGAACGAAAAATCTTCATATAACGTATATGCATATATCTCACAAAGTAAAAGTTCAATGAAAGCATATTTGGTATTTAACCTTAGAATGAAGTGGTTCATGATATATCAGCTCATTATTATTGCATTTTATTAGTTTACTGAACGCTGAAAACTAATAAAATGCAAATATATCGGTTAATAATCAAGATACTGAAAAAAAAACAACCATATATAACAACATTCATAGAACATTAAACTTGCAATAAGGTTGGTTCTATTCATCTTTTCGATCCGACGTATAATAACGGAGATATTCAGAATTTTCGAAATTTCCCCCCTCTAAACCCCTCCCTCTGATCCGATTTCTTTCATTGATGAACTAGATCTAAAAAGAAAGACCTAGTTCGTTGCCGAAAATTGCGTTAACACACACACACACACACACACACACACACACACACATATATATATATATATATATATATATATATATATATGTATATATATATATATATATATATATATATATATATATATATATATATATATATATATAGTTTTGAAAGGACTTCATTTCGTCATCTCCTGGGTAGGATCGATGGACATTTGAGGAAAGTTTTCGAAAATCGCGTGATCAGTACGACGTCAATAGATGATTTTCCTTAGGGAAATCTGCTAAAAAAATATAATAGGGCAATGCAAAAACAAGATGTTGCAAATGGAAATCATTTAACGTCCATCAGTTATGCTCAATGATTTCACAGTTGCAGGGTTAAAAAGATTCTAAACGATAAAATGTAATAAATGAAGTTGTCTTTGCACTAATTCTTTCTGAAGTGGTCTAACATTTTTCAGCTGATAGGTTTTTGAATCGTTAATAAGAATGTAGGAGGTAACAACAACATGATAAGTGTTTGTACTCTGTTTGCAAATTACCTGGTTTCTTCCTATCAGACCATTTTTTTAAAACGCCACTTGGAACTTGATTAGGTGAGCCCTTCAGCCATCTAACTATTATTCACTTCAGAGTTATGAATTTTTAACCAATTCCATGGCTAAATATAAACTTGCAGTCGGTAGGCACTACTCACTATAAAGTTCACATAACATTCCCGCTATCATTTTCTTAAGTCTATTAATGAAAACAGGTACGATCCAATTTTGTAAAATCAATTTATTCAAAGGAGATTATAATAATGCTAATTATAAATGATTAAGAGAATTATATTGGTTAATCTGGCTTCTACTGATTATTGCGAACGAAATGCAATGATATTACGTAATTCCTGACGAGAAGTATATTGCATAGATTAATTATGGAATCAAATTCGAAATCAAGAGTCATTATATTATGTTTTTTTCTTCGTGTCCACGGAAGAAAATATATAGGTAAATAAATAAAAATAATTCTTGTAAAACGGAAATTCCTGAAATTGTCTTTTTCTAAATCGTTTAAAAGTTGTGTACACATTATTATGGTAACTATACAATGAATAATATTTCATATCATCAATATATGATTAATTTTTAATTTTTATTTGGATGTATATAATTCTCACAAAAAAAATTATTGAGGATCCTATTAATAGCAGTTAATACCTTATTTATATGTCAAAAAACCCTTTCAAATAAGAGTTAATTTAAAACTTAGTTTGGTTACAACTTTTTTTGACTGCCTTTAAATAATTGGATCCCTTTATTTGTCAAGTTGAGTTTTTTAGGGAAATTGGTAAGAGAGAGAGTCTTCCTTTTTTCCTCCTTGAAGTTGACCGAAGAAGACTAATATTTCAAGAGAAAAAGATAAAGTTAAGGTTTCCTTTTTAAATTATGTTTTATGTAAATATACACAACCTTTATTACAAGGCATAATTCAAGAGACTAAAAATGTCGTTTCCCGAATAAGATAAAATGAAGACTGCCTCTAAATGAATTTGGGTTGAAATATTCAAATGAAAACTCTTTATTATATCATAATTAGAACAATTAATTGATTCTTGGATCTCTGAAATTATTGGTTCTTTTATTTTCGTTGGGTTTATTTTTTCAACTCAAGAGGGCTTATTACACATCCCGTATATAATTATTTATTTGCACATACCTCTATTTACTCATTATATTTCTCACTGAAAACATGTTATTGAGGCAATATAGCCAAATTGTTATCAGCATGCTCATACGAGCTATTGTTCGTCAGCTTATGCATGTTACGGGTTACAGAGGGCTTACACTCAAACAACTCTGGCCTCGAGTGGAATTGTTTTCTCTGATGAGTTCATTAGCATGATTGCAGTTTTTCTCCCTATGCCCTTCTTGTTAAATGGTCTGCTGAAGGTTAAAGGAAAACACGGATTGTTCTTGGGACGCCTTCCTGAGAAGACGTATGTTATAACCGGATTCTCCTGTGTATGAATTATTCTCTGCTACGGAGTTTGAACAAAACTATGCCAGTGAAAAGAGAAACGTTGATGTTAAACTAAGAATCAGGCTAACTAATTAATACACATATTTTTCTATCATGAATAATTTGAATGTTTTAGTTTTCAGACTTCAGTAAACCCCCATTCCCACTCATTTCATATTGAGAATAATGTGTTATATCACGAACCACTTCATTCTGATCTTAAATACTAAATATTGCTTTCAAGAGACCTTTATTATCCGAGATTCTTTATCCACTAAGTTGAGAGAAAAGATTTTTCAAAAATTGCTTTCCAAGTACAGCCTTAATAGTGGACCTCAAGGAAAATCGTCCAACAAAAAATTAATTAATATAGGAGTATGCCGCTGTCGCTCAACATTCCTTGGCCCACCGGATAAAGATACATTTTTAATTACATTAAACAAATTATATGAACTGCTATTGTAATATTTTACTCTTAGCAATTCAGATTTAGACAAGAAAAAAAACAGGGAATAAGGATGAGTAAGGATTAATTAATGAATATAAAGGGATGCTTGTACGCTGTTATACGGCGGCATTCTCTGCTATGGAATCTGATGCTCCGCATAAAGCACAACCTGCCTTGTATACTCTAAAACAATGGGGAAGGGGTGGGGTTACAACATGCCATAGGCAAAATAACAACCCTTTCACCACTAATTATTTATTATTATAGACATGAAACCGATAATCAGTTTTAATTATTATTCATATCAGGTTTCGAAAAAGGTTTGTAGAAAGAAGTCTGGAATTCCTCGGGGGTTTACGTACTCTCTCTCTTCAGCAGGAAAGTTAAAAAGGATAAAATGATTTTCTTTTCTTATTTTAGGAACTTGTTTTATTAAAACATGGTGTTCTGACAATCAAAATTCTTTGACTTGATGGCCCCTGGATTGAAGGCAAAGGTCTGTCCCACAGCTTTCTGGGAGCCCAATTCGTTAGGTTGATGTAGTCACGTAGGGTTCATTGAGTGAGTACTAGAGCTAACATTAGAGACCAAACAGTTTTATTTACGTAGCTATATAATTGCCACCAAATCCTGAGTGTGCACAGAGAGTAGCGAACAGCTGTCTTAATCTAATTTCCCGGTAAATGCTCAGCTAGATGAAATGTACTGTGAAATCTCCGATTATGAAATTGACACCACTGAGCAATACTACAACCCTCTGCAATGAAAATCTTTGGCCAAGACCTCCAGCAAGTACTTGGTGGAAGGATAGGTTGTAAGCTTGACACATTCATGCAATATTACAATGCCATTACAGACCAATGATTGCTACATTTTAATCGAATAACTACTCAGTTGTCTCTCAATGCTGAGTCAGTGGTACAAATATTGTCCTATCATTTTGAAATCTGACCAATACTTAATAGCTAGCGCCCCGCCCCCTCCCGTGATCTGCCATCAATATCATGTGAGTTTAAAGGAACAATTCCAGAAATAGGTAGTTGAAATTGGAATATTTTGTCACTATCAGAAAGTACGTTTAATAATGATAAATTCAATCCAAGATTACGACTTAATATTAGGCTGTAAATGCCCAAAGAAACCTAACTCCATTAATTTAAGTTAGAGAAGTATATATTGAACTAATATTGGATATTGTTTCACCAACAATATTGATAATATACTATTTTTCAATCCAGGATTACAATTTAATAATTCGATAAATGGGAGTAATTGATTAAGAACCTATTTACATTTAATCATTAAGAATTTTAACAGTACCAATATATTTTCAGTGGTTCCCATAGAGCTATAAATGAAAAAATATACGCATTAACAACTAATATATTGTTAATACATTTTTATTATAAATCCGATATGGGATGAATTAGAGTAGGATCGGTATTAAGTACAAATGGTGAGAAGAAATACTTCACTGATATCACCTTATTAATGTTTTGTATTCAGTGTTGTTTCTTTTAATTCTATTTTTAAAAAATATATAACAAAGTTGGTTAAATGGTTGGGTTTAACAGCAATTTACCATTGGCGAGCAGCCACAATTTTAATAAACTCTCTCTCTCTCTCTCCCTCTACTAATTGCGTTGTTCCTAATTCATAAATTATAATAAAATCTTATTAATTTTCATTATCTACTTACTTCCAGCGGCCTACTAATTTAATCCCGTTGCGCCAGTGAGTTATTGCCATTAGTATTCCTTAAGTGATAAAAGCTGATGAAAATTTTCTTAAACATAAATGTTTACATACCGTGAAACAATTTCAGAGGCATAGTTGAAATTAATTGTAACCAGTATGATATCCTCATGTGATGTAATAATGATAACATAAATTCAAGGAGTTTCAGGATATTAGTCGGAATACTCCAAATAGGAATAATTGATAGTTGGTTTACATTATTGTAAAAATATAAAATTTGGAACGAGCAAGTAAAATCGTCAAGCACTCATGACGGCGGACCTGTTTTGCTAATATTCCATAAACAGAAGTTTTATAAATTACTTTACAGAAGAGAAGATACTTGTAAATGACGTTGCAGAAAGATGCGTCAAACTCATGCAGATAGAGCGGGAACAGACAAATATATATATATATATATATATATATATATATATACATATATATATATATATATATATATATATATATATATATATATATATATATATATATATATACACACATACACATACAATTTTGAACTGACCTCATTTTCGTCATCTACTGGGTAGCATCGATGGAGATTTGAAGAAAAATTTCGAAAATCGTGTCATGAGTACGACATCAATAGCTGATTTCCCTCGAGGGAAATCTGGTAAAACCTGAATTTTTAAAAATTGTAATGTTATTTCAGCAATTTTTAGAATTGACTTGATTCACAATGATTTTAAACAATTGCTTGGGTTGCCTGGATGCATCCACCCACATTTCTCTAAGAAAATCATTAAGATATGGAACAGTAAATGGCTTTTAACGGAATTAATCGTTGTGTATATAAAATGTTTCAATTTCAAAGCGTTTGAGGGTCGCCTAGCAGTTCCGATTGCTCTGAAATTTTGCACAGCCAGTTTTAGCAGATTTCCCTTAAGGGATAAAAGCTATTGAGGTCGTACTCATTAAGCGATTTTTGAAAATTTTCTTCAATTGTCAATCGATCCTACCCAGATAACGAAAATGAGGTACGTTCAAAATTATATATATATATATATATATATATATATATATATATATATATATATATGTCTGTTAACGCTCTAGCGGTCGCAATTTTTGTTTGATCGTTACCAAACTCGATATTTAAACGTTTTATGCAAAAAGACAGATCAAGTTCGTTAATGGCTAAAATCGGACCAGTGGGAGGGGGGGGGGTTAGAGGGGGGATTTTCGAAAATTCGAAATATCCGCGTCGGATCAAAAAATTGTATAGAACTTATCTTATTATTAAATTTACTATAAATATTGTTCTATACACTTATTCTCTATCTTAAATATTAACCGAGATATTTGCATTTTTATTAAATTTGGGCCGATAACGGATGACTGTTTCCCGTCAAATGCTAGTTCGGCCCTTTGCCGCAACTGTTCGGCTCTCGTATGGAGATTTCTCTATTGTATAACTTCACGTGGGAAATCTGCTTAGTTTACGCAGCCCCTGGCGTGACGGACTTTTTAATTGTTTTATGTGATAAGGAAGATCAAGTTCGTTAATGGCTGAAATCGGAACATTGGGGGGGGGAGGTTTAGAGGGGCTGAAATTAAAAATAGCGATATTTCGTTTCCTATTGCTCTCTCAGCAAATATGCACATAACAAAAGTTGTTTATTGTGTAATTTAGAGTAACTTTTGTTATATGCACTTTTGCCGTATACGGATGTGTAAATGAGTTAGTACTAACGCCTTCATTGTAATAAGCCATACCAACATATCTAGGGACGGGCAGGAGTGGGGGTTATAAGGAAGGCCTGACATTAATAATAGTGATATTTCGTTTCCTATTGCATTTTCGGCAAATATGCCCAAAACAAAAGTTGTTTATTTGGTTATTTAGAGAAATTTGCTCAATACTTCTTTTCAATATGAACTACCAGGTACCTCACCAGAAAACATTAATTCAAATGTATGTCAATATTTTCTCCTTAATAATTCAAATCTATGCATAATGCACAGGAGACGGGAAATATGACAATATGCAGGACATTGAAGTCTTACATAAAAAAATAATTTTATTATTAACAAATGCCAACAACGGGTATTAACCCTAAATACTGGAACGGGTAAATGTCAAAGTATTGTGAAAAGTAAAGCCTTGCCAAAAATATACCATCACCATGCAGCCTCAAATGAATTCCCGAGGGAAGCCGGGTATCTGAGCTAGTATCTATATATATATATATATATATATATATATATATATATATATATATATATATATCAATCTATCTATACATTTGTGAGTTACCGCTCTAGCGGCCACAATTTTTGTTTGATCGTTACCAAACTCGATATTTAGTTATTTTATGTAAGTGTATGGATTAAGTTTTATTGCAAATTAAGTGCACTATAAATATTGTTATGTACATTTATTCTCTATCTTGAATATTAACTGAGATATTAGCATTTTTCAGTTTTCAGACTTCTGTAAACCTCCACTTCTACTAGAGTTACATAGACAATACTCTGTTATATAATAAACCACATTATTGGAAGCCAAAATACCAATTTTTCAGTTTTCATTGAACTTTTACTTTGTGAGATATATGCAATACGTTATATGAAGATTTTTCGTTCATTACTCGAAAATGTTTATTTGCTTTAGTCCATACTCCATATTTAGTGATTGAGATAAAACTGATTCTGATTCATTACAAATTACAGAAGTAGCTTTAGTAAATTGTTTTCAATAAAATTAATATGTTATATTCAGATATATTGTTTGTCTTTCCGGTCTATCTAGTCAGCCCTACGAGGCTGGCTGGCATGTTTGTTTACAAATCAGCCACATTTCGTTGTAGACATTATTAACTTGTAATGTAAATTTACTTAGCATTCACGGTAGTTTTTCCTGTATATATATTTATTTATTGTAAACCTTCGCGAGGGAAATCTGCTTAGTTTACGCAGCCCCTGCGTGACGGACTTTGTTGATTGGAACAGAGTTAGAGGGTAGGAGCTGAAATATTTCAACTTTCGAAAAATTACCTACAGCTAAGGGCCTCCCTAATACACACACACACACACACACACACACACACACACACACACACACACACATATATATATATATATATATATATATATATTACTGGGAATAAAAGGATAATATCAATTTCGGGAAAGATGTTCAAATCACGGAAGCACAAAACATCTTACTCAGATATAAAAAACAAATTAATTAATTGCGCTCATTCAATTTATCTTAATCACAACTTATCTGAGTTTATTGGATGCTTTTGATTAGATTATATTTTCAATCATGCCAGGAATGTTTGTATTATCGCCCATAACCTTAATTTTAGAAGTTGATTTTTACGATACTAAACTTTAGTGTCATTTATTATTCGATGTGAAATGTGAATCAGTTTAATTCAGATAAATAGCTATCTCTTACAAAATTTCCCCTCGCAGTATCAAAGTCATAAGTCGCCGGTAATAGTCCATTTTTCCTTTTCTTTTCCTTCCCTACTAAAGGAGCGTTATAAGGATATTAATGCAGGTCCAATAAAACTGAAATATTTTTTCACTTATACTACTTGATGGCTGAAACTAAGGCTCTAATATAATGAGAGGTCACGAACCCATAATTCGTTTTATCCCCTTTTCGGTTCCGGTTTCGTGAGAAAAACCTCTTTGGAATTTATCGCGGCTCCGGAGGCACGATCGACCGAGTTTGGAGCTCACCCTCTCCTTCCTGCCTGTCACAGTCCCTTTAGCGAGGGCGATATTGTTGTCATGGAGGATGTAGGTCATTTATTGACTGAGTGTTTAGCGAGAGACCAGCCAAGAAAGATATATGACTGCTCACGCCGGTAGTAGGGCTATCATTCATTTTATATTCAACACTTTTAGATAACCAAACTGGATAGTTCGAACACGGCAGATAATTTAGCATTTGCTATTGCTCTTATAATACTTCAATTCAAACTAATACATAATGGACAAAGTGAATTAAATCATTATATCATTATTCCATTTGTAATATTTTTGTAAGAGTAATGGTTATGTAAATCTATTTATCAAATAAATGATAAGGATACAGCGGTTAGTAGGGAGACTATCCTGCTGTCAAAAACCTGATCCACCATGGAGACATCAGTATGACTAAATGCACTTCATAACCAAATATAGGCTGTCCCATGAATCATGCAGGAGTCTCAATCAGAATATTATGAAAATAAATATCTCTTCTATTTAAAAATAGTTTTCGTCTCATATACATAAAGAATGACTCATCTGTCTCACATAGGCTTGGTGATAGAGTTTTCTGTTGTTGTGGTTGGAATGATTTTTTTATATTGAAAATAAGTTTAGAATCTAACAGTCATGAAGCCGATTATAGTTCACCCTAAGAATGCTCCTTCCGTTATATCCAGCTTATATAGAATAAGCTTGTTTAAAAAGGAAACTAATCTTGACTAATTGTAAGTTGGCCTCCCAATGTTAAATCTCGGTTTCCTGGAACTAAAACGATGAAATGAGTGATTTAATGAAAAAATTCAGTGAAGCCGTGACTGAACAAACAATATGAGTCAAGAAGGCAATGAATGATCCATATAGGAACAATTCAATGAACACGGAACTGCAAAAAAATATCGTAACTGAAGGAGAATGAAGGAAATAAAGGATCTAAATCAGTAACGTAGGAACAATTTCATTTCTGGTACTGGGAAATATTTTCTTTGAAATTCATGTAAGCAAAACAAACTTACTATATTATTTAGAGTGATTGATGTTACAGGGCTCAGAAATTAGGGAAAAGAAAGATGTGGTCTTCCTGCAATAAAAGTTTATATTTTACTTTTTTCTTTTTTTCGTTATAATTTCAAATACTGAATACCTAACATAATTGTCTAAAATGTCAAAGCTAACGGGGTGTAATTCACGACCCCCAGAAACATATATATATATATATATATATATATATATATATATATATATATATATATGCTCCTAAATTTTTCCGTCAACTATATCGTCCGATTAAAGACATAGTGGTCCGAGAAATGAGTATAAGAATGAATAACAATGGAATTAAAAGTGAAATAAGACATTTTTTTGCCAGTCTATACCTTTGCAACTAAATCTTACATTTTTCAGTCGGAACTATAATAAAATTAAGGATTTCAAGTAAAAAAATTAATACAGATTTTATACAGGTACCCCACAACTAAAAAACAATACATTCATATATCATATTATATTCATGATGTTTACACATATATATGGAGGTCATTTATATATGGTATAAACATAAACATATATATATATATATATATATATATATATATATATATATATTTATACATGGAGTGAGAGCTTTAGGTTACTAACGGAAAGTGTGAAAAAATACCAACAAGATTTACATTTGCATAACCAATTCTAGCAGACATCCCTCAGGGACATCAGCGACTGAACTTGTGCTCATGGAGGGATTTTCGAAAGATTTCTTCAAACGTCTTTCGATCCTACCTAGGAGGTGTAGAAAATGAAACATGAATAAATAGTTGATCTGATGTCATCTAGCACATGCTCCAGAGACCTTAACTAGAAGTTCTGCTAATTTAAATTAATAAACGTGTGAGATTAGACGAGGAGAAATGGGGGATTAGCGATGGAGTAAAATACAAATTTCTGGATTACTGCGTTATTATTCATGGGATCACAAATTATTATATAATCAAATTATTAACAAAGTAATGTACAACAATTGTTGTTTAATTAATTTTTCACTGACTAGAACATACTTCTACTCATCCGATTTTCATTTATTAAAGTAGCTTATTCAATAATTTACATTTCCTGCCCAACTTAAATTTTTATTGGTGTAAAGAAAGACTTTTTATTAAGGGACAAATATAGAATAGTATTAAACGTGATGACATCACGTTTTATTTCAGGACTGGGGAAATCGTTGCACATTTTTTCAATTTCACAGCAAAACTATACCCAGTTGTTTTTGTTTGTTATTGGTATCAGCGGATAATTTCAAAGACAAGTAAAATGACATATCTCCAACGCTGATAACTACGAAGTGGCTTCTTTATCAATTCTGGCTTATCTCTTTTTCTGCTTTCTATCTCTAGAGGAAATGCCACAATAAATGGCATGCCAATGTTCATTATCATTCACCAAATATTTCGAGTGAATTCCCTTAAATGCGTCTGAGTCAGTTCTTATCTTAAGTGGTCAGGAACCATCCTACGTTCGTAAATTCGTCTATTTTCAACATGAATAAGAGCAACCTATAATTCGTTATTGAAATTTGATTTTCTATTACGCTAATGATTTCTCCCGTTTTGTACTTTTTTAAAGAAAGATTATGGGGTATTTACAGTCACAAAAAATTCCAAAATTCAAAAAAAATTGTTATGTTATTAAAAAGGAATTTAATTGAATCTTATGTTGATCGAAGAGCACCTTCAGGTTAGTCTTGGTTCCACAACATTTGTGTTGGCTCTGCAATGCTTGGAGGATAAGAGCAATTATTAGATCATCTTTTAAAATGGTGGATTGAATTAAGACAGCATCTCAGGTCATCTGGTGCTAACCCCAATCCTGTATAGAATGCAGCTGCCTTGTGATCTGAACGTCTCGACTTTTACGAAAACATACATCATGCAGTATGTCCAATTACACTCTATGTTCGGACAATGGAATAGAATGGTTTTTCTTTGCCTCCTGCATGGAACAATCTAACAATAAAGGTATTAATATGAGAGACGAGAATTCTACATCTTTTCTAGGTGCTCGCCAGATTAAGAAGTCTACGTTGTGTGCACAGTGTACAGTGTGATATATTGGTGAAATTATCCATTTATTTTCCCCCGACTAACGTAATTATATTTTACAGAATACGAAATAATAATTATTTAAAGAAATAAATGATTTACAAATGTAATCTGATTTTCTATTCAGGACACATTTGTAGTTTCAAATATTTATTTCCAAGCGTAGTTACTTAATTCTCTTTAACTGCTCTATGGCGTAATTCATTGATAACTTATACAATTATATTTAAGTATACTATAAGTTATAAAAATATAGTATATAATCAGTAAGTATTTACATTATCAGCAAAAAACTTTTATAATCCTTTGTCGGAAGAAATTCAAAGTTTTTAATTTTCGGAATATACTATATAGCTACTGTGAAGTCGTATTGTGTATTTGTTGAAATTTCATTTAACCGTTTATTCTGTGTTTAATGAAGCAAAGATGAGATATCAGTTCCAACATTTTCAAGGAAATGTCTCTTACATTGTTTTCAGACAAACAAAATTATCATTTCAGATCTTTGAAAGACACGAAAGGCACCCTTCAGTGGTTTGTTTCTTCAGTTTTATAATGGAATTATAAGACGTTGTACTTAAAATTATTCTAATTTTTATAACATACACAGAAGTATAAAAATGTAATTTAAGTACTAATTCGTATTTATCAGTTATTGGACTGTTTTTTTTTTTGTTTTTTTTTTAAACAAAATAAAATAAAATAGTGGCTTTTTATACGGTACATATATTTTTCAATAACAATTTTAAAAATATATTTAGCATACATCATAAATGAAATAAGGATATTCAGAAATATTAATTTTTAGAAATAACATTTAATGTTTATAAGTAGATAGTACTTTTTCCCTGCAATCGTTTTTTCCTCCAAGCGGAGGTCACTGTTTTAATTATTTAAAATTTTCGTACTTTTTCAAACTATATATATATATATAATATTGTTACGTTAAAAACAAGAATAATAAAAGTTGATTATTAGGGTTCTTAAGGAAAATTAAATACTCGAACTTTAACGTTTTTATCATTTCAACATTAATTTGTAGACGTACTACACTCTTTTACACATTTTGTAAATTATTTTTGACTATTAACCACAATATGCGCAGTTAATATCGTGTTCTTATTACACAACACAATCTTATTAACTCACGATCACTCGAATCACTGGTCAAAGCACTGATGTTTAACTAAAAACACCACTGTACTGATGTTTAACTAAAAATCTCACCGCACTGATGTTTAACTAAAAATCGAAACTGCCTTTTTTTTTTTTACTTTTTTTATTTATTTATTTTTTATTATCTGATATCCAGTAACAGAATTGGATGATGGTTGGGAGACAGAGTGACCTGCCGTGGTTGTCCCGACAGTCCCTTTCTACTGAACACTCAAGTTCTACAAGTGCCAATTCTATGAATTGAAACTGCCGGGCAACCAGGCGAAGGCGAGTTTATATGCCCGGTGTCGGCTCTAGTAGGTTCCAGCCGACAACTCACCAGCTGATTGGTTGGAGTCATCTTCTTCGCCTTGAAGGTTCTAGATTTCCTACCCAGCTCCAATCCTTTGCAGCAGAACTCTCAGTTCAGCAGGAGGGGAACTGTCTGCGCCGCCTCGCGTGGCTTGACGGCCCGCGCAGTTGACAAAGCCGTGGTATAACTATAAAGGGCCTCAGATAAAAAAAAAAAAAAAAAAAAAAAAAAAAAAAACAGCAGTCAGGGGACTGCCGGTAGAAGTGAAAACTCCTTTAGCTTTGATCGCTCAATTTTGGCATTGCTGAGACATTTTTTTTACGAAGTCTTATTTTAAAAATATTTTTAGTTATTTATCAATAAGTAACAGTTATGTTCTATTTTACATGAAAAAATGAAATGACAAAAATAATAGTGATCAAAAAAATAATGTACCACGAATTGTTTTATTTATCAATATAAAATACTATACATAATTATTTCAGTTATTTTACATAAAAGAAAAAAATTACATTTCAGAATTATTACAAATGCTTTACAAAAATAAGTTAAGTACACTCAGAAAAATCAATTTCTATCCATAATTTCAACAACTCTTGCACCATCATCACTGCCAGCATCATCACCAATTTCTAAAACTGATACAATCGGTATATGGTAGCTAAAGTAGGATACAAACAGTTTTGATTCGAATTTATTTAAATATCGGAATTTATTTAAATATTCGAATTTATTTAAACTTCGGATTAAAATATCTATGAAAGTAAAAATGGTAGATATGTATAGTATCTGTGAACGAAATGATGCTGGTTTTGCCCTCTTTAAAATGGTATGCGAACGAAAACTCTAGCTAATTTGGTTCAGGAGTTATGAAGAAAAGAAGCTCCTTTAGCTTTGAGTTGAGTACTAGCGGTGGCGGTGGCGGTGTCGCGATTTCATACTTTTTTCCTCTCCCGCAAATGCTTCCTTACGGGGTGCACAACGTGCCTAAAGAAGTTTTCACTTCAAAAAAAAAAACCCTTTGCAGGGTGCCACAATTTCATTGCACTTCATAAACACTTGATTACATATACGTAATTTTTAAGCAGCAACAAAATCTGTGATGTAGAAAGATGAATGATTATTTCGCAAAACTATGTATGGTATATATTTATATGTTTTTAATGCTGTAGCGGCCACTATTTTCTTAGTTTGCTACCGAACTTAATAAACGTTTAATGCGAAACTTAAGATCGAGTTAATAAATAACCGGGATTAGAAATGAGTGGGACTATTTAGCAGTTTGAACCATTATTCCACTAAACGCACGCACGGCTTAAATTTCCAGTCTTGTGTGCGTAGGATTGTTCCTAAAAAAGAAATAGAGAATATAATGATACGACTACGTTTGAGAATTCTGCTTTGCTCTCGCATCCTTCATGAATAATATAATAATAAGCTTTATTGGCATACTTTTCCAGGATAAAAGCCTCTCCCTTAGGAGGTATAATAAGGAGTCCATCCTAATTGTCATTGTTTTCCGATCGTCCTCTTCCACCATTCTCGATCTCTCGCCACTCTCCACCAATTGTTGCCATCGACTGCAGTAAGCTCGTCCCTCCATCTCAGGCACTGTCTTCCTCTATTCCTGACCATGTCCTTTGGGATCCATTCTGTGCAGACCTTTGCCCATTGCTTGTCATTCATTCTAGCCAGATGACCTGCCCAGCCCCACTTCAATCGGTGTGCTTCAACTCTGAGGTTCTTCACCGGCACTCTTTTTAAAATATCCACATTCCTCTTCCTGTCCCTCTTTTTAACTCCTAGTATACCCCTGAGCATAGCCATCTGTGTCGAGTTCAGCTTGGAATCTGCTCAGGCTGTAAGCGTCCAGGTCTGGGCTCCGTAGAGTATGGAAGGATAAACACACATGCTCAGCCTGCCTCCTTCATGAATACTACAGATTTTATTAGACTAAGTATCGCACTAAGGAAGAATAGTTAATTGCCATGAGCATTTAAATGAATGGTAATTTATTTCGTTGGCTAAAGTATGAAAATTTGATGTCTATTTGACACTTAATTGGCTCCTTAACTAAGGAATACATTTTCCTGTAAGACTTTCTTTTATATATAATTATTTTTAAACTGGACAAAGTGAATTCAAGTATTAAATAAATTAAATTAACATTTTTTTTTTTTTGCAAATAATTTAAGAACTTGTAGGCGAACCATTTCTTCTCGTTTTCAAACTGCCTCACTTGAATTGCAAATAATATATTGTTCATATATTCTGAAGGAGTTCAGCAGGGGAATTCTGAATAATTATCTATTGATATTAGTGTATTGCATTTCACAGGCCAATAATTTTTAGCCATTAAAGAAGATCGTACTTTTAGAAAATTGGTCTACTGAGTTGAAATGCTTGGCCTCACAATTGCTTCGTTACATCAAAGTTATTGAGAAATTTTTCTAAAAGGGTCAAAAAAGAAGTTTTTTTTTCTTTAGTGATGGTGGTTGTGTTTCAGTGGGAATTTAGTTTTCTCTCAATAATACATTTAGTGGCATCTGAAAAAATCAGCCTTTTTTACAAACTGCATTTTTTATTTTGTCTTTGCTTATTTAATTTTTGGTAATATCTTCTAATTCAAGGTGTTTCTGATACAATTTTACCTAAAGAACATATATATTCACTTTTATGATAAAAAAAAAATCAGATTCTCAACCAAGTTTTTATAAAAAGAAATAAAAATTAAGACTAATAAATCTAAGTGTGAGTTTTTTTTGGTTCCAATTTTTTTTAAATCTATCAGAAATGGAACAATTAAGGGGACAAATGAGGTCCCAGTGGGCCAGAACAAGCATTCGGAAATGTAATATTCTTCTGCATCTAAATATTCACCAAATTATTAGCCTGAGAAATTCAGACGTAACTGAAATTGAGAACGTACACTTGGGCTTTTCTTAGATAGCATGCGTAAAATTAAAGTAATTATTTTTACCAGCTAACTGATCTAGATGCGAAACATATAGCCGTCAAGTAATGCATATTTATTAAGCAGCGTTGCATGCTGGAAGGTATAATTCAGAAACAAGACTATAATTCGTGCCCACCATGTTAAATGTTTTACGACAAAAAATTTCAATCTAAGCGCATGTGCTTGATCGATGTTCTACCTCTCAACCAAGTGAGTTTTGATTTTGGTGATAAGGGAAAGAAGACTACCCTTATGATATAAAAGTTTCGGACACTACTACGATTCCTTGAGTCAAAACTTTATAAAGTGATAAAGGGGGAAAGGAGAAGGTTGGGGGCATAAATATCGATTGGTTAGAGAAGGTGGAAGGGTTTGTGAATTATTTATGGAAAAGTAAAAGGTTAGAGAATTTACATCCCCCCCCCCCCACTTGTGGAATTTTATCCAAAACTTTCTCTCATCAGCCTACTCTCAACAAACCAGACTTGCTATTAAAGGAAGGAGAAGGTATAACCACAGTAGGAGACTAAAGTAATTCATATTTTACCTCAATTGTAATGAATAGGATAAGATACACCTTAATGTCATTTTAATTCTTATAGCTTCATAAAATCTTTAAACACACATTCAACACAAAAGGCAGAACTCCACTATGTATTAGGACATAGTGCTTACCTTAGGAGATATATTGTACTGTAGTCAGTTACGTCTTAGGCCTTAATAAAACGATTTAAAAAAAAAAAAAATAGAAATTCTAATTACATCATGTACAGCATGTATTTCTTGTTTACATATGATTCTTACTGAAAGAGAAATAAGGAATAAAATCTTTTAGTTTATTCCACCATTTGGAAAATATGCTCAATTCAAGGAGTATCAATGGGACACTCATTTATTTCTTTATATGAAGGAGAGAAACTGTTGCTTCAGCCTCCTACACCAGACATCCTTACATTCTTAAAACAAGAATTATAATCATCCTAATAAATTAGAAATTCTACATACTTCCATAGAGATTGAGATTATTTGCAAAAATTTACAAATTTAAAATAATAAAAAAAATTGAAAATTTTCCGATGTAAGATTTCATTTCAATTTTTATTACAACTTGATTTTAAATATCTTTGATAAGAAAAGATTATTGCATCACGTTGATAACCGGCTTCTAAGGCGAATGTGACTATCATCTGTCCTATCCAAGAGAGAAGGCTTTGGTTGCTGGTTGAAGAAAAGGAAGTCCTCAGGCTGCCTATTAAATTCATATATTTTACACCAGGATAGAGTAGGAAAAGGCTTAATGACCTCAAGAACTAACAGTGGGTGAGTGTCTATAATTGAAGATACCAAGCTGGGTCCTTCCAGGCAAGATCAAAAACGTCCGTCTTGCAAGGGTTACGTAAACTAAGCAGACTTCTCACGTGCTGGATATATATATATATATATATATATATATATATATATATATATATATATATAAAACATTTTGAAATTAACGTATTTTCGTCATCTCCTGGCCAAGGATCAATGGAGATTTGAAGAACTAGTGTACAACCTCAATTGCTAATTTCCGTTAAGGGAAATCTGTTAAAAAGATGACGGGTATATGTAACTCGGTGTATGCTCAGATGTAGCAACTCATTTTTTAGCATAAACTTTACTTTGTAAATAAATAAAACAGTTTATCTCCACTAAAGAAAAGCGCTCATTTCGGTAGATCGTAATTCTTCAGTAAGATTTTTTTACGTCACAATTAATCGAGCACGTAACCCACAAGCTTTGACTTCGTATTGACTCATACTTTTAATATAACAATGTTTTAGTTATTAAGGAAAATTGCCAGATCAGTCTATTCTTTATATTTTGGCTAAAATTTACATCAGGAGGCCTCAATTTGTATTTGATTGTTTAAAAACTCGATATTTAGCTCTATCGCGTACCACTAAAGGTTAAGTTCGTTAATGCCCGAAATCGAATGAGGAGGAGAAAAGGGTTTAGGTATTGAAGAAAAAGTAAAACAGTATCTTCCATTATGTATCTTCTTATTGAAAATGTTATAAATGAAGTTATTCACTGTAGTTGTTAGCTCTATATTCTTTGACGTAACTTGAATATTACCGGATTTATTGTTATTTGTATTTCTTGACGATAATTGGGACCCTTGAAAAACCACTTGTTGGACCTTAAAAGAAAGTATTTCCACAGCCTGAAAGAATGAGTCCAAATCCCAAATTATTTCAACAATTAAAGAGTACACGACATTTATTATTTGTACTTTTATGTTTAATTAATCTTAAACTGTGACCAACAAATAAATTATGTCTCTCCCCCCTCTCTTTCTCTCACACACACACACAAAAACTCTTTCTTAATTTCTCTTTGTGTTTTTTTTTTTTTTTTCAGTTTCTATAAATCTCCATTTCTATTCATGAATTTCTCATAACAATCTAATGTACCGTGAAATATTTATTACGTAAAATATAATTCTTATCCCTCAACCTTTGTATGTGTGTGAGTGTGTGTGTGTTTTGGCTGCTAATTAAGATAAAGTCTAAAAAGTCCGTCACGCAGGGGCTGCGTAAACTAAGTAGATTTCGCACGCGAAGTTTTACAAAAGAGAAATTTCACGAGAGCCGAACAGTTATGGAAACGGCCGAACTAGCTTTTGACGGAAACTCACGACTACTGCCGAAGTCAGTCGATCTCATCTCGTCTGTAACCACACACAATTAATAAAAATGCAAATATCTCGGTTAATATTCAAGATAGAATAAATGTATATAACAATATTTATAGTAAATGTAATTTTTTTCAATAAGATTGATTCTATACAATTTTTCGATCCGACGTATAGTAACGGAGATATTTCAAATTTTCGAAAATCCCCCCTAATAACCCCCCTCCCACTGGTCCGATTTCAGCCATTAACGAACATGATTATCCTTTTTACTACATAAAACGTTAAATATGGGGTTTGGTAACGACCAAACCAAAATTACGACCGCTAGAGCGTTAACATATATATATATATATATATATATATATATATATATATATATATATATAATTTTGAACGGACCTAATTTTCGTCATCTCCTAGGTAGGATGGATGGATATTTGAAAATTGTTTTTGAAAATCGCGTCATGAGTACGACCTCAATAGCTGATTACCCTTAAGGAAAATCTGCTAAAATGATTACAAACGTATATAAACTAATAGTTTAGTTATTAATTTAGGAGGGAGCTTAGTTTTGTTTCCTTTTGTTTTATTTTTTTTGTTAATAGAAACAGCCTTCGATGCGGGATAAAAGGGCAACAAGAGGATGACAAGGAAAGGAAGAAGAGAAGCTTTGGGAAGTGAATGAAGCGTGCGTGAGAAAAGAGTTTCCAGGTCATTGAGCGGTTAAGGCGGCGGGAGCGGAGGGGTTTTATGTGCATATCAGGGGATCCGTCGGACGTATTGACAGCTCCCCAAGGATGGAGGGGGATATGGGAGGAGTTTTTGCATGAATAAGGGTGGAAGTGGTCAGTCGAGGCTATGAGAGCAAACATTTGTGTGGTAGGCAGCCCTAGGACAACACACTCGCCGCTCCGTTTACTCAGGACAACGCTCCACTAATGGTCAACCCACTTCTTAGATACTCCAGACCAACCTTAAATCCCAATAGAATTTATTTTACTCTTTGCCTAAGCGCGTAACAATTTCCTTGGGGAATAATAGTCAATCTTTAAATGTACAATAACATTATCAATTATTGCACGTATAAAACCGCATGTGAACGGTAACCAAACGTTATTTCCCTTAAATTTATATTTAACTATACTGAGTTATAATTTGAAAAAAATAACTTTTTCAACTTCCCCAAAGACAGAAATGCACCTTGCTAAACCTGATTTATAATAATAATAATAAAAAAATATCAAATCTTAGCTGCAGAATTGAAACATTGCACAAATTAGAATCAGCCAGAGTTACCACCATTGATATTCTACAAACGGACTTGTGCATAAAAATAGGGTCGAAAGTACTAAATAAATTAAATTAATTTACTAATTTTGAATTAAATTAAAATTTATGTGACGAGATAATTAGGCAGTCACAAAAATCGATATTATTAGATACTGCCAGAATAATAAGGAAATTCCTGAATATCCAATAAAGTGACCCTTTTTACCTGTTGGATAAATATTCAGGATATTGGGTAAATATTCCCCTGGTAATAAGATATCCAGGAAACTGAGAATTAATCCCCCCCCTAATAATAATAATAATAATAATAGAAATATATACAGCAGTGGTGGTTTAATTAACTTCAATATCATGCCTGAAAAATATAACAAATAATTCAATTGATATTTATATTAAAAAAAAAAAAATTCTTCTAATTCTGGACCCAATATTTTTATACGTTCTTTAAAGTTTAATGGCAAGGGTCACCAATAATAACAATTTTTTGTGCGCAAACTTTATTCATACTGGCCAACATGTATCGTGGCTTAAATAACACCTGTTCAGGGGCCATCCATATGTGATGTACTCGTTCCCCCTTACGTTGGTTGCGATAGTCACTTCCTCAGAGTGAGATTAAACTATGAAGAACACACACACACAAAAAAAAAAACAGAATAAAATTCCCGGACAAAAGTTTGCAAGTTAGATTGATTATATAAATTTATTTTAACTTTTTTGCTTAAAAAAATAAATGCAAAATGGCGACGACGAGAGCGACAACAGTCTCCTTTGATGGGGACATGCTAAGAGAAGGAAGTTAATATCCTAGTGCAACCTGTTTATGAAGAGCTCGATACTTTTAGTAATACCGAAATTTATTTATTATTTTATTTATTTATACAGGAGCACCTGCATCTTGGCGATTTGGCTCAAAGTTTCACAATGTAAAATGAAAAGAAAATTATAGAAATATAACAAAAACTGAAACAACAAATAAAAATTAAATACAACAAATAATCATTAAATACTAGTAATAAAGACAATTAATAAACATAAGACATAAACAAAACATAAATAAACATTAGATAAACATACATAAATAAACATTAGACTAGTACTAAAGACAATAATTTAAAATGGTTTTAATAAAAAATTATGTTATTCCTATATCTTAGTACATTTATATTATTATTTTTTTTATTTATTTAGTTTTGTACCCCATAGCGATGGTGATTTGCATTATTAGGATAATATATTTACTCCTTCATGTGCTTACCTTTTTTTGTACTTTTATATTATGGAAAATATTTCTTTAACATCTGATTCTTTCTCATATCCGTGCTTTGTCCAAAGAATATAATAAAAGAAATTCAATGATTGAAATTAAATTTCTAGAGTTCGTTTACATTTATTACTTTTAATTTAATTCCGAATTAGTTTTCCTCTTATAACGATGTACTAAATTACCAAGAATCAAGTTCCTCGTAGAAATAAAAGGAAGTATTGTAATCACGAAAATATTAGGCCTTCATATGTCCATTTTCATTTATCCAGAACAAATTTTGACTAGTTTGCGTGACGTGTGGACCTATCTCACATAACATACAAAACTACAAACTTCATTATATTGTAATCTCTTATCTGACACAATCAGGACTGTATACTGCCTAGTTGTGCGCCTTTCTTTTTGAAAAAAATCAGCTGGGGAGGGGGCGAAAATAAAATATTTGTGAATGTTTTCGTACCTATTGGTGATACATTTTGTTTACTTAATTTGATTGTGGAACAGGAGAAAGTCATGTGGTGTTCAAGTGAGAATGTTTTTGTTTTTTAAATTATTTCCATTACAAATTAATGAATTTTAGGATGGGTAACGGTTATATAAGTTATACGAGCTGAATGGTTAAATCTATCAATACTTTAATCTCCACTAAGGGGACAGCACGCTAAAATTCACCGTGGGATCGCAAGTACTGTTAAACATTAAGTTAGCAGTAACATTAGACTCCCACGTCTATAATGAATTTCCAATCAGATTTGTTTCTTGCAATCATGGTAAAGTTCAAACCGAAAAAAGGCGAGGAAAGTGCTTTTCACTAGCAAAGTTTTCATTGTAAACTGAAACAGTAAAAATGCCCAAATTACAATTCACTTGCTAAAACATTTCATTATTAGGGTATGCTGTGGACTTTCTCTGTTGTGTCTGTCTGTCACAATCCTCAAATAGAAAATATAAATTTGAAACTATTTGACTCAATAGCTCGTGAAAACTAAGGACATTCGTGAGAGGTCAAGTGATCAGCTTGACGCATTCCCTCCGTATTGCGATAAGATTACAGGCACAAAATCTCTCATTCTAGAGAGTACATACAATGCTGAGTGGGCACCGGAGAATGGGTTTAAGTCCAACTTCAAAGCCCACAGCTAATTAAAATTCAGAAGTCACGGGTTTGTGCTTGGACCTTCCGCCAAAGCTTCATTAACTACTGGTTCCTTATAATAATTTATTTTTTTATGTCTTATATCTAAGTTGATAGGCATGAGGTATCGTAGGTAGAGGCATGCTTCTTATTACGACCATCAATTTAGTTCATCGTGGTAGAACGCGTTATTTATACATTTGGAAAAAAATAATCCCTCACAAATCTTTTTATATTTTGTTGGTAATTATTGTATTTTATAGATGTGTGTAATATATTGCTGTTATCAGTTAGTACTTCAGTCATATCTTTCGAGGCCTTTTCGTTAATTGCCGTATGTTAATATGTGTTTTATAGTTAATTATAAGTTACAGTATAAAACAAATAAACGTATGTTTTAGAAATTTGGCATGCGATGATTTGATGTTCTTAATAGTTATTACCTTAAAAATTTTGTTGTTTTTTTTTCATTTGGAGGGCACGTGAAGGGGGGCGAGTAACAAAAATATTTTCTTAGAACTCCCTGTTGTGATGAAGTGGAAATATTCATTGATTACCCTTCAGAAATAAATGTTTAGAAATTCCAACACGAGTGAGATTCACGGTAGAATTAGCAATCCTCATCTACTAACTCCTAACTTCTTTACAGTAGAACAGTTAAAAAACGTTTAAAAATCTCAAAACAAATATAGTACATTTTGCCAATAATGTTGTTACTTTTTTTTATTAGTTATTGAGAATTTATGTTCCCAAATATAATTTTCCTTTAATGTTGATTTGATAATCAAATAAATATGAAATGATGTGTTACCCGATTTCATGAAGATGGAAATTAACATTCGATTCTGAAGGATGTGTGTTCACACATCCCTTGTTTCCAATCTCACGTCCTTAGCGTTGTATTATAATAGCGTCATAATGAACTATCTTTGTTTTGAATTGCTGATTTCATTAATACAGCATCTTGATTAACAAAAGCCCCTGTATTATATTTGGTTTGTGACTAACCTTTGTTATTATTATTTCTTTGTTCCTTACACCAATTTCACCCCTACAAAATGGAGCAATACAGGAGGCCACATGAGATTTGTGGTTTTAGAAGAACTGATATGCCTTCTTGGGTGCTTTACATTCATTTTGGCAATTTTTCAAATATAATTTTATAATGGAGCTAATGTTAATGAAGCAAACTAATCTTTGGGTGAATTGTTTTGACTCTTTATTTTGGTGGAATTAAAAAATATGCACTTCTTGTACAGCCTGAGATATGCATTACAATAATTGAGAAGGTCTACGTAAAAAGGGCGTATGGCGGTTTAAGCCCTTTTTGCGGAGATGACATTTTTAGATTCCTTGTGGTCTCTTTTATATCTGTACGATATTTCGTGTTTATATCTCTTTAATTCACCTTTGTCCACCTCTTTGAATGAGCTGGTGTTTAGCCTGCTTTCTGCTATTGTGATTCGTAAACATTCTATATTGAGTCCAGTGTAAATTATGAGGTTGTTTCGTTTGTTGCTGTGCTTTTTAAAAAGGAGCAATTTGGAGGAAGTTATTAGTGATGAACGTATTTTCAAAACTTTGAAGAAAAAAAGGAAAAATGAATCTTTTAAAGATCGCATAAACAATAAGAATAAACGGTATTCGGATGAATCGTATACTTCAACAGAGGGTAGGATGGATACTAAGAACTTTACCTCGATATTGAACTGTTGTAAGCAAACCTGTCGAATTAAAGTTACTGCAAATGAGCACGAGAATTTGTTTGATCATTTTATGGTTGTGATAAAGTACACCAAGACTCACTTCTTGCGGGATACCTTATAGTGCTTCCACTCAATGTGTACCAGCACAAAAACACAGAGATATACTGTGCAACTATTCATTAAAATGCAGCGGAACTCCTATTAATGTTTGTCTCAAATGTTTACTCAGCCTTTACCAAATTTCTGAAAAACGCCTTCTAGCCATTCAGGGAAAAGTAGTTTCTGGTAGTAATTTCACTGAGAAAAGAGGATCCTATACTGTTACGTTTCTTATACAGTATTATTTTATTAAAAAACTAACTCTCTACATATAGCTGTAAATGTGATGTTATTTTAGTTCTTATTCAATAATATGATCTTACTTGGCAATGTCTATGCAAGAAGGGCGTATGTAAGGTTATATTTAAAAGGAGTTTATTTAATATTTTTAACGATTTTATTTTAGATTTCTGCATAAATTAGATCACCAAAAATTGAACATAATTTCATTACTGGAAGTTCAAGTTGCACAAGTTTTAGGTTAGAAGATATATACATATGAAATTTTGCACTCAAAATATCTCAATACTAGGTTTTCAGTTATCAGCCCTTTTTACATAGACCTCCTCAATTATTATCTAAGTATAGAAAATAAAGAACTGCTGTTCGTAAAAAAATAAAATGTAACTTTGGATAATATCAGATCTTAATGAGACAAATGATGTGATGGGCTAGTCAACAGTAAAACAGTGATTGCTTTTGAAATGATTAGCTTTGACATCTGTAGTGATGAAGCATCAATTAATCCCGCATAATACGCCCAACTGCAAACAATAGAACGAATCAACACACACTTGTACCTACGGCAATGGGTACCAAACACTTTCGTCCTGTAGGCAAATATATATGTAAATAGCCATTGACGGCTATAGAGATTTTTTGCCACACCAAATGAGTAATCTTGGTGAAAACACTGTTTACGTAGTGAATGGACAACTCATTGTACAACCTCTATTAACCAAGGAATTACGTACATGTGTGCATATGAATGTATGAATATATATATACACGTATGCACATAAGGTTTTCGGTAGAACAGACCATACGGCTTTGGTGAGAGGGGGTCAAATCATTGAGACATTTCCGTTCATATTTTGGTGGCATTGCTGACCAAAAATAGCTAACTTCTCCATTCAAGTAGCTATTCAATTGCTTCATAATTCTGAGTGGCAACCGGGCGAACGGGCAGAAGTTTAACCCCAAAGCTTACAGACCTTATAGAAAAATAAAATTTAGAGTTCCTTAACGGACGTTTATCTTGACACTTCTAACATAGTAATCCAGTATTATAACCACTCCGCTACTGGCGCCCCATATATATTTCAATTCTCTCAAAAACCTCTTAAAACTTATGAGAATAGAGAAAAAAAGGTTGAGTATTATTCACTCTTCTATTTGTGAATTCTCTCAAGCTCATGTTTATTTACAAAAAGTTGTTTGTTCGTTATAACAATGTTTTTATAACGTTTTGAAAGTACTATGCAAAGTTTAAAAAAAAAAAAAAAAAAACTATTTTTTTCTTTTATGTATGTCTTTTAGAATTAGAGATACTGGTGCCGAATTTTGAAAAATCCAATTGCAAGCGCCGCAATGTCAAAGTCCTAGAAAACCACTAAAGATATGGAAATACGCATAGTACATAATTGGAATATTTCCCATCCCTATGGAAGTAAAGGAAGTATTATAATCGTGGAAAACTTCACGTTTTCCAACTTAATTTTCCGTTATGACGCTCTCTGAACACATTTCGATGTGACGCCTTTACGCATCTCGCATAACAAAAAACAACTAGCCTTAGAATGTTGAAATTCCATATTTAGGTTTGCAGAAACATCTACAAAATCTTGAAAATAAAAAAGTTCAAATGTCTTCGTACCTAGTAGAAATACAGGAAATTTGAATGAGACCTTTTGTGTTTATCATAGAGAGGTCTTTAAATTATGTGCTAAGGCATTTTTTGTTCCAATCTATTGAAACGGAGTTATCATAAATAACTATCTTACTATACTATTGTATATTAAAATAAAATAATTTTAAATGTTTTACAGTGATATAATTTGTTTAGTTCATTTTACAGATGTACTAGGAATCCGTGTGGTATCCATACCAAATCTTTCTGCTCTTCCAAGGTCTTATCTGGTTTTGAATTCCATGTTTGAAGTAGGTTTTTTTTGGAAAGGAAAAGGCTGGTGATTATTTAATATATCTTATAGAATTTGAGAAAGAAGGAGCCAATTTGAAATAACAATATTGGATTTCACTATTAAAAATGTGTTTTGATTTGACTTCGTTTAGTTTAAGAGCACAAATCGGTATAAACATTAATATTTTTCATAATAATTTGATTTTCACAAGCAGCTAAAAAAATTAATGCGCTTTTTATAATGTTATTTCAACGTTAAATATCGTGTTATTATAATTAGTGTTTTATGCCTTACGTATCATATAATCTAGTTATCGTATAATTTTCACTGTTTTCCAATAGGCATAAAGAGCAATGACTGAGTTTCTTAATTCAACAAGTAGGATTGAGGTTAGTCTTTGAGGAGTAGTGAAAGAAACGTTATATGTTACATAATCTCAAGGCTTGAATACTATAATCGTTGCCTTGCGAGCCATTCACTTAAGACATTTTTCAAACCTGTCACTATTGTGGAGATACAGATGAGAAGCAGAAGGGAAATTTCCGAGGCATAATATAGTGAATAAATAGGAGAATAAAACAAAAAACATAGGTAGACTAAAAACTTGAACTGTTTCAAAAACAGAAGTTTTTAATTCAATTTAAAAAAAATGTTAATTTGGTACAATAAAGCAAATTTATCTTTACTAAAATGAAAGAATGTTTATCATTGGCATTGAAAAAATAAATAAATAAAAATAAGGTATTTTCATAATTTCTATGAAAAATTAAAAAGTAGTTTCTAATTATCATTCCAATGATTGCCATAATATATGGGGGTCCAATTATTAGAAATGAATATTTCTGATATTGCAATTTCGAATTGAGCTCGTGTATCTCCGATTTTAAAAGAAATTTCGAAAAATATAAACCAAGTTTTTATACTTTTTGTATGGTAGGTATGTTCAGAAAACGTTATGAAAACATTAAGGGACTTCTTGAATGAACTTCTATCATTATCTCAAAGTTCAAAAGAGGATAGCACCATTCTGAGTTGGTATTCTGGAAAGAGTCTAGTTCTAAGGACCGTCAGGTGAACAACATCCAGGACGTTCGGGCACTGATGCATCGAAAGCGCTCTGCCGTTTTAATAAATTGTTACAGTGGAAGCGTAGCCATTTCTTTCATCTACCTACGTAAGATAACACCGCTTAAAATTAGAAAAACAAAATTTTTCGAATTAAGTGCTACTCACATCTCTCGTATCTATAGTGATTTTCGAGGAAATTAAAGTTGGGTAGTTTTAACCGGGACACCCAGTGTAAACATACACGCACTCACGCACACACACACACACACACACACACACACACACACACACACACACACACGAAAGCGCACACACACACACACAGACACACACACGAAGGCACATACACACAAACACACACACACACAGACACACACGAAGGCACACTTATTATATGAAAATAAAGTATCCATTACGAAATTCTCTCTTGAAATGTCTCTGGATGTGGTAATTATTTAATTACGTACGCAATGGTTGAATATATACAAATATCACCTAACACATTATCATATCAGTTCTGACAAAAAACCTACTCACATATTATTTACTAGAAAACGACTACGTCTAACACCTCCCACTACACTGCAGGAACGAAAATTAAAACAAGCACAATATCTTAAATATTTAGGAATAACTTCCGATTAAATATTTTCAAACTACTGTCAGAGCTATTTAGACTTACACTTAATTGCAGCACGTAATACTTGGCGACTTTCCCCATTAGTAATTGAATACACGTGGCAGTAATTCCTACAATTACTTATGTTCATAAATGTGTGGGGTGGAACTGAAATTACCATCTTTCGAAATTGCAACGAACACAAAGATTAATGACCATTTACAACCATCGCTCGTTGGAAACAGCTTGTGTGTTCCTATTCCAATACTTGTCTAATAATATGATGACATATATAAATTATTTAATTACAACATTTACGTAGATATCATGAAATAAATCTTGCTTAGAGTGGCCATTACACAGATCAAACTAGATATTCCTCACTAAATTTTCTAACATAAAAGCCAGCACTTCACAATCAAGGGACTATCAAATATACACAAATGGCAGTAAACATCATAACTCAGTACTTATAAGCAAACACGATTTACTCATTCATACACTGAAATATAGACTGGGGCACAACTGTACTAACAATCAAGGAGAGCAACTCGCCTTACCGAAAGCATTAAATTATAATGAAACATACTGGACTCCCTATGTAGTGCGTAAATATATCCTGGTAGCAAATCCACACTATTCAAATTAATTAAGACAAACATACATATACCCATAATTGACAAACAATAAATACAAATAGATACAATCAGATCATAGGTAATAATGGCATGGTCGGTAATTAAATGGAGGCCAAAATACGCAACTAAATACAATTTAGGAATTGAATTCTTGAACTTTTCTTAAACCTATTTCAAACTATTACTTCATCTGAAATTTCTGAGAAAACGGAGTTATTTATGATGGTAAAGATTTTTCGTAACTACAATGAAACCCAAAACTGAAATTCTCAATCCGTCTGATTATCTGGTTAAGTGAAAATTAATTCTCTATTTATTTACTCAAAAAAAAAAATTATTTTAAAATTGATCCCTTATTTTTTTTTATGATGAGAAAAAAATGATTTTTTTTTGTTTGGAGATAATCGCATTTCAAACAATACTTCCTTCTAACATTAGTTCCTAGTGATCAATAAATAATACTTCACAGAGATCAGATATTTTGTTTTAATAGTCACCAAAACGATACTCAAAATGTTGATGTTAACTATATTTAAGAATAAAACTGACAGATAATATTGTAAATAAACATACAGACCACTACAGTGGTCATACCGGCTTCTACCAATTGTGTAAACAGTACTTGTTTTTATGGCTTCATTTTTGCAGTTGAGCTGTCAATAGACAGATAGGTTTAAGGAAATGGCAAATTTGGATCTTTTTTTGTGAGATTAAAATAGCTCACATGATCCATTTACTTTTTTCCACTCACTTAATTATATTTTGTTAAAAGTTGGAGATGTCTAGTTTTTTCCCTTTTCTATAATATATGAACTGAAATTTAATGTTTATGGTTTGATCTATAAAAATGAAACTATGATAAATAAAACAATTTTCACTATTAAAAATGGGCGTTTTCAGGTTAAAGTAAAAGCATCAAACTTCCTAAGACTCTCAGCACCCAAAAAAAATCACGTAGTGACATCAAAACTGTCTTCTCCAACTATTAATAACAACAATAACCCATCAAACAAGCCAATAATAAAAAAAAAAAAGAGTTGGAATGTTCTTCTCGGAAGTACCCAACTGTTCGGCAACACCAATAGTTATTGATACAAATATTAAATTTTTAACACTCGAAATTGACCATGTGATGAACAGACAAAAATAAACGATGAAATCCCAATTATACACATGATGACTAACGAATGATGTAACTATACTATCAAGAAACATTTGTAAATTGCTTGTAAGCAAAAAAGACCTGAACGAGAAAAGGGCAATCCTAATTTTACAGTATATTGAAGCAGATCGAATGATCAGACACAATTAAGAAACCGAAATACTAATGAGTTTAGCTTTAATTTATTTATTTCTGTTCTTTCATATAAGTAATAATTTAGAAATAGATAAACGTATTGTAATGCGTACCATTATCGTACAAATGGTATTATGGTACACAAAAGTATTAGAACGCGTAAAAAATAAATGGTCTTCCTGTAAGGGTTAATTCAGAAAGTAAACACATTTTGACATTATCTAACTTAAGCATAATATTTCATTATTAGAAGGTTATATATTTTGTTAGTTTTAAAGTTTCCCTTTAAACTATTTTAATTTTGAAATAACCATTAGAAGCATAAATTGTTTAATTTTTAAATGGTTTAATATTTAGAAATATTTTTAAGTCGTCTGTATATAATAAAAATGACAGTGAAAAAGAAATTAGCGATTGATGAGAAACTCATGTTTCTGTTATATCGATTTCATATTCAGTTAATAATATTATTTTATTTTATACTCCGTTATATATATTGAATAACTGGGATTCTGATAGCCAATATACGGCTACAAAGGACATTTTATTATTGGCCCTCAGACTACACTGATTTTTTTAAATATTACTCAATAAAAATGAAAATTGATATCTCCATGAACCGTAGCTTTGCAAATTTCTTTAATTATTCAAATTTTCCTTTTAAAAGTTTTAAAAATTATGAAGGTAAATTCAAATATTTCAAAAATTAGATATATTAAATAAAATTTTAAACAACATAAATATTCAAATTAATATAAATAGTATGGCTCAAAGCTTTTATGTTAATGAGAGGTTTTCATGACGTTTTTTACAGCTAATAGAAATTTCTTTTTCTACATTAGTGTTTGCTAATTTCCTAATTTGAGCATGACTTTATTCCCGAGTGTTGTCATTTATTTCTTCTTGGTAATCCTAAAAAAATATATAACAACAGATTAAAAAAAATGCAGAACAGTTATGTGGCAAAAAGACTACAAAGGTTGAAAAGCTGCCCAGCTAATTCAGTCTACGAATTTATTACTGTTTTATTCAAGCAGAGTTTCTATCTTCGATAAAATACAATGTTAAATGTTGAACTGTAATGTATAGAAAACAATTGTTGGGCACAATTTTATTAAGAAAAAAGGATTTATAACGGCTGGGCTTTTTTCGGGCCTGGAAAACTAGAAGAAATACACAATGTTTTTTTCTATTTGAAAACGAAAGTTTTTAAATGTCTTTTGAAGTTAGTAAAATAATTTTTATTAAAATACACAGCTAGGTGAGATAAGAAAAGGAGGTTTTTCGCATGTTGGAATTGCACACCAAATACGTTTTCCTGAGTATTCTGTTCTCCATTTTTTTCTTATTAAGAAACTCGTGTAAATTAAATTAGAAACAGGACAGAATAGCTTTTAGTGGAAATCGAAAGAACAGTACTGGGAGCTTGCCGAATGATTCAAAATACATATGACATATTTGAATGTTACATTTCGATGAAGTTTGTTAATGGCCGAAATGGAATCAGGAATGGATTTTTAAGGTTGGGTAAAAAGAAAATATGAAAAAGAAAATAGGTATTATTAAACTAGCTAGGTATAACTTCTTTGTGGATATGGATCAACAGAAGGTACTTTTATTTAGAAAATACTTTTTGGAATGTTTCAGACCAATTTATTTGTTTTCTCAACTAAAAACAGAAAGACATAAACTGTTCTTAAACGTCTGCAAAACATTTTTATAAAGAACTGTACCTTATGTTGACCGATATCCACAAAGAAGACATGCTACATGAATCGTTAACGGCCACACATTTTTATCAAGAATATTAAATAAACATTTTCTTACAACTAAGGCTAATTGGGATTTGTTACCTACTGGTTATCACTGGTTTTTTTTCGTTATCTCCTAATTGTAAGTAGGATCGATGAGATTTGAACAAGTATTACTAAAATACTATCAAAGTAGCTGATGATGACTTTGGTAGAGGCAAGAATAAAACTCCAATATAGGTTGAAAGAAATGAAATTGAAAAGATTGAGTTCATGATTGGCTGTCAACATCACTTAGACTTTGCTGAGCTTTATACAGGATAAAAGTTTTTTATCTTTCTTTTTAATTAAATCCATTACCACTAATATGTACGAATTACCACAATTGGCATACCTATGGCGCTAGCCGATGGTTATGTGAAAAAAGTTACACGCTTTTCATTTAAGTCTTATGATTTTATATCGTAGTTCGGGATTATAAAGGTAAATACACATGCACGCGGGCGTGTGGGTGTGTTTTTTAATGGAAGTATTTCGCACAAGAAAATTTAAAACCTTAATATCAGACGTAACAACCAGCCAATGAACAAATGTGTTGACGACGACTGAGTAAAAGCAAACACTATCATGTTATTAAAAAGTTAAGCACAGTGATATAATTCTTCGGTTTACATTTGATAATTCGTTTCGCATTGTCTACCTGGCTCCTTATAGTCAGGTAATCTTGCATCATATCTCACAACCAGCAGGGTTCGGATTCCTTTTATCTCCTCCCTTTTCCCACAGATGTGTGTCATGCAGATGACATTGTATTATATTATCTATTTCTCCCTTAGTAAGATCCCTACGAAAACTACTACTACTTCTCTAATAAATTCATTTTGAAACTGCTTCAGAAAATGTAGGGATGTATTCCATATTTATATATCGACATTCCACATTTATACATCTGGAACTTTACATATCGACTATGATAACAATTGGATACACTGGGACTTTATAACCAGAAATCCTTTGTTAACAAAGACAGTAGGGAAGGTCCGTTGCGCCCCAGTGTCATGTAGCCAAAGGTAACCAATAACCAAAGCAAAAAGTTAACTTTCTTACCCAAAAGACAGTAATACATCTAGGCTCTATTTCTGAATTAGTAAGAATGCTACGTACAGTAAAAGCAAAAATCAACTACAGTAATTGGAAGTCTTTTGACCAAAAATACAGATTATATATCTTTCCTTTTTTCATTATTTATACGCCACAATCAATGAGAAATTGTCCTTTTAAAAGATAAATAAATAAAATAATAATATTAACAAAAGGAAATAAATAAGTTATTTAAAATAAAACGTACTAATAAATTTATATTATTTATATTTTATAATAAATACATCAATTAAATAAGTCAAATGGTATGAAATAATAAAAGATGTGATGTGAAAATCATAATAATAATAGTAAATAGAAAGCTAAGATATTGTTCTATAAGTATATTCTCTTTACGTATTCTAATAACCTGTCGACGTTTTAGCAGATTTCCCTTAAGGGAAACCAGCTATTGAGGTTGTACTCATGACGGAATTTTCGAAATTTTTCTTCAAATGTCCATCGATCCTACCTAGTAGATGACGAAAATGAGGTCCGTTCACATTCAAAACTGAATATATATATATATATATAAATATATATATATATATATATATATATATATATATATACATATATATTTGTCTGTTACAGCTCTAGAGGTAGCAATTTTAGTTTAATCGTTACGAAACTCGATATTTAACCGTTTTATGTAAAACGAAAGATCAAGTTCGTTAACGGCTGAAATCGGACCAGTGGGAGGGGGGGTTTAGAGGAGAGGATTTTCGAAAATTCCAAATATCTCCGTTATTATGCATCGGATCGAAAAATTGTATATAACCAATCTTATTGAAAATAAAATTTACTCGAAATATTGTTATATACGTTTATTCTCTATCTTGAATATTAACCAAGATATTGGCATTTTTCAGTTTTCAGCAAACCGCCACTTCTACTCATGTTACGTAAACAATACTCTGCTACATAATAAATCACATTGTTGGAAGTCTAAATAACAAAAATTGTATTCAAGAGACCTTTATTATACGAGATACATGCAAATATGCCCTGGTGACTCCCCCCCCCCCCATCTTAAAGTTTTGGACTACTAAAATTTTATTGATTGAGATAACAATTATTCTGACTCATTATTAATTGCAGTACTAGATATAGTAAATAGTTCTCAATAAAATTAATGTGTTATATTCTGATATATTTCATTAATTGTTTTTATTTCCGGTGTGAGGCGGGCAAACCTGTTTGTTTACGTTTCTAACATAACGCTTCCTGTCGGCAGGTTATTGAAATTGGATGAACCATTTCTTATTTCCGTTTGTATTTATTCACGGTGTTGTTGTGTTAGCAGTATGTATATTTATCTATTACTAAACTTCACGAGGGAAATCTGCTTAGTTTACGCAGCCCCTGCGTGACGGACTTTTTACCTTGTTGTCGACGGTTTATTTTTTGTTGGCTCATTCTAATTTTTGAGCGACGGTCGACTATTATATTAAATCGAAACCGATGTCTGATTATTAAACTGTGGAGTCATCACAGTAATACTGTATAAATGTGCTACATTAGGATTCAAGGAGGTCTTTGAAGAGAGAGTCAAGTACATTCTGGTATTTGTTTTGTAAAATATGCACTTGACCTATTTTACTAGAATAAACTCATCGCTTCATTAGTTTTACTATACAGGCTATATATCAGTAGCAGTACTATACTGGCTATATATCACATATTAATGGAATGTCATAAGTATACAGATATTAGAAACAAATACAATATTTCCAATAGTATAGTAGTGGCCCTTGGAGATGACCCGAAAGAACTCCATAAATTGTTTAATTTTGTAAAAAACGCGAGTTTATACAAAGAAATTTAAAGTGCAATTGCTCGTATCCTCGTTTATATTGTTAAAATGGCGATATGGATGAGGATACCAAAATGTGAATTATAAATATTACAGGGCGATGATAACCTGGTAGTTTTTCGTTCTTAAACCCTATACAACAACAACAACAACATTAGTTTTACATGACTCTTATAAATATATTTTGTTAAAGATCAAAAAGGAAAATTGTGACCCCCCCCCCCCGGGGAGGATTCGTGGTCAAAGGTTTTCTTAGAGAGCGATAAACTCGACGTATAAGCCCCGTTAACTCTTACGTTCATGTAAACTCGACCTGAAATGAGTTATTTCAAGTAGCCTGACTGGCCACATTATTATCGGACGCGTGCAATGCTTAGATCCCAGCGGCCAGCGTGCCACATCACGGGATCTCGCTGAGTACTTCGTCACATCGACGGGCAATAAGACTGAATTACTCACTAGACTACCACCATTTTACTAGTGCTTCGACCGGCCGGATCTATATTGATTGTAAGGAATTTCTAAAAAATAACTTGATACAACCTCAGAAGCTATTAGCAGATTTCCCATGAGGGATATCAGCTATTGAGGTCGTACTCATGCCGCGATTTTCCAAAAATATCTCAAATGCCCATCGATCCTACCGAATAGATGACGAAAGAGAGGTCTAAATTATATATATATATATATATATATATAATATGCTTGTCTGTTACCGCTCTAGCGGTCGCAATTCTTATTTGATCGTTATGAAACTCGATATCGTATAAGCGTTTCATGTAAAACTAAAGGTTGAGTTCGTTAATGGCTGAAATCGAACCAGAGGGGGTTTTGAAGGGGCGAATTATTACGCGTCGGATAGAAAAATTGTGTACATCCTTATTGCAAAGGTAATTTTGTATAAATGTTGATATGTACGTATTTCTCTGTATTGATTATTAAACATGATATTTGGAATAATTAGTTTTCAGCCTTCAGTAAACCCCCACTCCGAGTAATGTTAACAACAGTCTGTTATATTATGATAATATGCTTCAATGAAGTCTAAATGCGAAATATTGTTCTCATTAGACCTGTACGTTTTGAGATAAATGCAAAAACGTGATGCACGTGGAAAATCTGTTTAGTTAACGAAGCCCCTTCGTGACGGACTGTTTGCCCTTAAGGCCGAATCTGCTAAAAAAACGGAGCATTAAATACGGCGCTCAGCCGGATAATTAAAATTGTTGGAAGTTAGTGAAGAAAAGAAAAACTGTTCAAAAACATTCAGAGAGGAGCTGACCAACTTGGGGGAGCGATGTCTTGACGCGTGGGATGGGGGATGTCCAACTACCTGACAGGCGATTCATTCTTGGCGGTTTGGAGAATGGAGGGGGCTGATAACACCAAGTCCGGGGCGGACTGAAGCAGTGATAAGGTTACCATGGATACAACCCCCTTCTCTTCAACCCCCTCCCCTAGCAACGACACCTCTTGCTTCCTATTCATCAATAAAGCAAATAGTAACTGCTGGTATATCGGCATCACTTTCAGACCTGCGTGTCCGCTATTTAATTATGGTCCATCTTTTAATTTAATATTGTAACCTGATAATTTAGTTAATTTATTCAGTTTCAAAATATCTAATGTGGCTTTCTTTGTTACTCTACCTTTCTAATGCCATATTTTATAGACTTTCTTTAAATAAAATAGTGTATTGAACTTGTACACTTTACATTTCACTTTTTTTTGTTCAATGTTATATTATATATATATATATATATACACATAATATGTTTGCGGTTCTCTGATAAACGCCGTAGCTCTCACAGTGTTTACTTCGATTGTTAGGAAACCTGATATTTAAACCATTTAATGGATAAATAAAGATCGTGTTCGCTAATGGCTGAAACCATAAAATAAACTCAATTATGAAGACGATATTAGACGTGAAACGTTAATAAGGAAAAAGACCTCCAGCGGGGTACGGAAGTGGCCTTCACCTTGTATATTTCGCTCT
Source organism: Riptortus pedestris (assembly GCA_019009955.1). Taxonomy (NCBI): domain Eukaryota; kingdom Metazoa; phylum Arthropoda; class Insecta; order Hemiptera; family Alydidae; genus Riptortus; species Riptortus pedestris. The sequence goes on along the minus strand of CM032229.1, from coordinate 130,678,173 downwards.
ATATCTTAACTATGTGTTTAAACAGTCATTATGTATGTATTTAGAACGGCTCTCTTTATAGAACCCGCTTCCAAATTTGCCTATAGGTACATAGATCTCCTAGCAATTATTGGGTAAAGCTATTTAGATAACCAAAATAAAAAAAAATATTTATGGAAATTGTAAAGAAATTGTTGTTCGGTGCTTTTTTAATTTGAAAAAAAATATATAAATAGCAAAATGCATATTATATTGTTTGTCTAGATGAACAAGAAGAGAAGAAAAATCGTTAAGGGATTTGAAAGATTATCATAACAAATAAAATTTACCAAGAAGATTGAAGAAAACTTTTCCTTAATACCTTCATCATTAATAACAAATAATTAAGAAGGTAATACTTTAAATGGATACTGAAAATTTCAACTGATGAACCAATAAATTCCAATTCTAACCAGTCAATAAATTTAAATGAATTCGAAAACAAATTAACAGTTAAAGTTTAATGGATCAATTTACTATTGAGCCAATTATAAGAAAAATACATAATAATAACACAATATATTAATTTGGGAGTGGTCAGCCAGCAAACGAGACCATAGATGAGACGAAGTTGAACTCACGAGACTTAGGATAGGAAACCCACATTTCCCTCAATACGCCAATTACCTCATGACTTCCCATGTGACCAACAGGAATTTATTTACAAAGAGAGTGTACGGCCTCCCCCCCCCTATTTGAACGAAAACTTTTTAATGTATAGTACCTAATAAAAACAAATTTTGTTAAAGCAGGCATATATATCAAAGGGTTTCTCAGGGTGGCTCAGTAGGCAGCGTTTTTTGTCAAGATTTCGAGATCGAGTCTCGCCAGGAACGATTTTTTTTTCTGGATTTTTACTTTATGTTGCTAGGGCGTTTTTTAAATAACAAGCTTGTTTTTTTTTAAATATTGGCATTTAATTTTTAACGTGTTCCATATATTTAAAGAAAATTCGAATGATTTCTGTCAAAAATATAATAGGTATAAGGAAATATTTAATATTATACAAGAAATATATTACTTTTAATTTAATACATAAGTATGTAACTAATCCTTAGATCACTGACGTATATTTCTATCATCAAGTTAAAAATTGTATTGGGGATGACAATGGCGTTGAAGAATAGAATGAATTTTAATAAAATCCCCTCAAGATGATATTTTGTGATTCTCTTCAATCAAACACGAGCAGTTTAGGAGACGCTTGATAAAATTAATTAATGAAAATATAGTTCTAAAGCATAAAACTGTAAAAGAATATTTTTATGTCTAGAGATAGAAAATTTTAAATATCTTTATTAATTTTAAAATAAAATAATTACAAATGAAAGGTTAAAGCTAAATAAAACCGTTTGAAATTGTCATCAAAATATCCGCATTATTATTGATAATTGTTATATACTTATGTATTCAACATCTCAAGAATTTCATTAATTTAATCATTTTAATTTTTTTTTTTTTTTTTTTTTTAAATAAACTCGTGAGAAGTGCATTCTCTCGCTTTAACAGAATTTGTTTTTCATTAGGTACTACTTACTAACAAAATTTGATTCAAATCGGTGGGGGAAGGCCGTGCACTCTCCTGTAGGTGGTAAATTCAACAGTCACTTCCTGGCTAGAACTGGGCGGAACCTGAACGTATCCCACCCCGATTACTCTCACAAAGTGGGTGACAATAAACAGCAATGTATTTACATATACAGAGTTTTAAAACTATATTAATATATTGGATTCTCTTTAAAAAAAATAAAGAAATAAGTGACTTGTTTTTAAAAAATATGTTTCTTTGATTAGAACTGCATACATTAATTTGTTCATTTGAAATTCAACACAAAAATTAATTTTTCTATGAATAATAATGCAATATATAAACGAAAGGAATAATAAGCACAAACAGAAGATCCACAACAAAAGACAATTCAACTGCAAAAATTTCCCTTATTATCTCAGTCTCAATATTATTGAAAACAATCATTCAACTCACCTGCAACCAAAATGAAAGCATAGATGCAAAAAATATTGGCATTAATGTCTTTTGTCATTAAACATAAACCGCACAATTATAGTAAGTTTAAAGAGTACATTTAAAGACCATGCGTTAAGATAAGGCGTTGTAGTTCTATAACATCCTGGCAAATCTTAAAGGAGTAAGCTTCATTCTTGTGCATGTAATTTAATTGAGATCGGATGGTGAGAAATAGTGACAGATAATCACCAATTTAGAATATGATGTTAATAAATATAAAATGTCACCTGTGTATCTGTGTGTGTGTGTGTTTGTGTGTGTGTGTGTGTGTGTGTGTGTGTGTGTGTGTGTGTGTGTGTGTGTGTGTGTGTGTGTTACTAACTGACTGAGATTACTCAACAATAATAACAAATCCTTATAATATAAACTGATTTAGTAATATAATAATAGATAATTATAGTTAAATAAGATAACTATTTAAATATAATTATTAACAAAGGAATTTCTTTTCTTGTTAGTTTAATAATAATACATTTCCATAAATCTACTAATTATTCATTTCAGTTGCAATAATATAAGTATAAAAATAAAGTTGATATTAAAACGGAAATTTTGGTGCCGCATAAATTAAAGTAGTTTATTCACGTCTAAATTATTACACAGCCACCAAACTTCATTTTCATAAAAGTAAACATTTTTAGGAACCAAGTAGACCGAAGTAAGTAAATTATATATTTAGGTTTTAGTAATGAAAATTTAAAAATAAAATTATCACTAAAAAGGAATAATGGTGGTGAATTAATTCTACCAAAAAATATCCAAATAAGATAAACTTTTTATAAAATCTAATATAATCGCAATTTAACTGAGCAATGAATAGCCTTTGACAAGCGAACTGCGTAATTATTCATTGACGTAGAAATTACTGCACAACCACCAAACTTCATACTCATAAATACCTACAATGAAATTCTGTTAGGAGTATGAAAAAAAAGTTACTAAATGTTAATAACTTTTTTAGCTAATTTGAATAGATGTTATTTTTCCTTCAATACTTTGTTTGCGAAAAGAGTTAAATTCCTAAAAACAATTATGACCATGTAAACTGAAAGTTATCTATTAGAATAGTTAGGAATTTAATAAACACTTAGCACTAAGTTCTGGTTGAAGGTAATATAAATACTATAAA